>CM061537.1:118986252-119498800 GCA_030545055.2 Neoaliturus tenellus
ATGCTGCAGTTATTAGAAACGACAGTCAACCCACATAAACTTCGACAGCAAAAGAAGTTGTCATAACACTTTGGTAAGTCTTTTGGCTGACCACTATGACGATTTCCCTTCCTTCAAAATCAAATTCATGTTCAAGACAGCGGGAGGTGAGGAATGCATTGGGCATGGAAACCCCCTATCTGGAACATGAGTTGACAGACGGTTGGTTGGTTGGTTAGCCGTTTAGAGGACAGAGCGGACCGTTGTCCAGTACACTTGGGTTCAGTACACTCTGAATGCTCAAACGGCTGTCTGATGTCCCATCTCTCACCCTTTCTCTTCCTTCAATATCATATACTTCCGGGGGCTTGCGCAAAATGCCCATTAGAGGCAAACGTGCTTAAAAGGTTCAACTGGGGTCTCCTTAGTAGTGGGGAATGGGGGCTTTTGGGCCAGTTCAAGGTCACCCGAGCGATGACGTCATCGATGACGTCATCGAGGTCAATGACCTCATTGATGACGTCATCGATTGCATCATCGATGACGTCATCACCAATGACGTCACATCCATGACGTCACACCCATGACGTCACAGAAATGACGTGCTAATGACGTCATCACCCCTTACGTCACCAAGATGACGTCATCGATGTCACAAAAGGTCAAGGTCACGCTGAAACCTAAAATTTTTCGGCACTTTTGCTGTTTCTCGCACTACGCTCCGAGTTTCAGTCACAGGTACCATGACCTTGACGACTTGGAGCGAATTTTCGATGAGAAACAGCAAAAGTGCCGAGGAAATTTGAAGTTTGCAACGTTACTCTGCCTAAACCGTCATGTGACACCGCTCGGGTGACCTCGAACTGGCCCAGAAGCCCCCATTCGACCATTACTGCAACCGCGATGCGCACCCTACGACAGACACCGAGCGACTGACTGTCCGGCCCCGCGCACTCTAGGTATATGGGAAGTGGTGGGGGAAATTGTGATGACCTTGGGAAACTTGAAAATGTCAAGCCGGGTAGCACCGTTTCGGTGCTACCTTAAAGTTACATGCTAAAGTGTGATGACCTTGAGTTAAAACATAGAAATACTACAAGTTGATACCGTCCCAGAGTTAAAGTGTGATGACCTTGAGTCAAAACACAGAAATAATACAAGTTGATGCAGTCTCAGAGTTAAAGTGTGGTGACCTTGAGCTAAAATACTGAAGTACTACAAGTCGATATTGCCCCAGAGTTAAAGTGTGATGACCTTGAGTCAAAACATAGAAATACTACAAGTTGATACCATCCCAGAGTTTAAGTGAGATGACCTTGAGTCAAAACACAGAAATAATACAAGTTGATGCAGTCCCAGAGTTAAAGTGTGATGACCTTGAAGTTGTAGAAGTGTGGTGACTTTGAACTACCCCAAATTGTCAGGAATTGGAGTAGCAACCGCGATGTGCACCCTACGACGGACACCGAGCGACTGACTGTCCAGCCCTGCGCACTCTAGGTATATGGGAAGTGGTGGGGGAAATCTCAAGGTCATCCAAATTGGGTTTTAAAAAAATAAGAAACTCTAAACCTCATGCTCCTCTTCTTCCCTTTCCACCTCATTTGTAGTATATATGGTTGACGATGGTAAATTTGACAAATACTCCAGTGATTGTTGATCGTCTTGCTGCAGTATAACTTCAGACCAATCATAATCTAAAGTGACCTTGAGCTTTATTCCCGGGTTGTCGAGGAGAATAGACTTCATCCAATCGCAGATGGTTTCTAAATAATGCACGTTGTCGATTGTCAATTTCCAATTCGTATTGGGTACATCTTCGGTGGAAGACATGGCATTGCAAGCAGGAGTGTCCGCCATGGTTGTTGGAGGAGGAATGATGCTTGGTGCAGCGAGCAATGCTGGTATTACAGAGTAGTGGGGGAAATTTCAAGGTCATCCAAATGGAGTTTTTTAAAAAAAGGAAACTTTTTCTATTTACTTATAACATAACCACTTAAAACTAAAAGGATTGGGATCAACAGTACGTTTAATCATCATATTCGTTATATTCTTCCTGTTTCTCAGTTTTCACCTCCGCCCGGATAGTACCTCCACTCTTCAGCTCCTTTTCGGCTTCTTCTAGTTGCTGGGTAATCGCCATCTGACATTGAAGTTCAAAATCATCACGCGGCACAGATCCGCAAATATCCATCTGAGCCAACCAGAGCTGCCTGAGGTTCTTTTCCTTTTCCTCGACAGCTTCGACGGCTGCATGTAATTCCTTTTCTGTAATAGAGGAGTCCCACAATTGTTGATCATCGGTTTTGTTGACAACCTCCTTTTCAGACTCCTTGTACAAATTGTTCAGCTCCTGCTGAGTCTTAATGGTTACCTCCTCGTAACTAGCACAACTTACATTGAGAGACATCTTGATGTTGTACGGTTGACCGTTGGAGTTGAAATGAGGCTGAGGCACAGCGCTTGGGGGTACTATGAAAAAGTGGTGGGGGAAGTTTCAAGGTCATCCAAATTGTGTTTTAAAAAATCCTATCTTGTTACTGAGCACATATGTCAGTAACAAGATAGGTGTTTTTTTTTTCTCTTTTACATCTTTAATATAACAAATAAATAAACATATTCTACAATGGTAAGAAGAAGGAAGACAACTGCTAGTCAGCTGAAATAATCCAAAGTCTGGCTCGCTTCAGTCTTCATGGACGCCGGTGATGAAGTCGCTGGAGAAGAGTAATGTTCAGACTCTTCTTTTGGGTGTCGGAGATTGCGTATATTGCAAGCGTAGACTTGCACATTTATACGGTAGCCTCGCGCCACCATCAGCTGCAACTCCTTGTACAAGTCGTTCAGCTCCTGCTGAGTCTTAATGGTTACCTCCTCGTAACTAGCACAACTTACATTGAGAGACATCTTGATGTTGTACGGTTGACCGTCGGAGTTGAAATGAAGCTGAGGCACAGCGCTTGGGGGTACTATAAAAAGTGGTGGGGGTGTTTGCATCGAAGCAGGTTTAACCTTTAGCTTGGTGGGGGTAACTGTGAAATGCAAAGGTCAAAGGTCAAGGTCACCCGCGAAGTTTAAAAAAAAATGCAACATATCAATATGTGACAAACTTCACATATTGATATGTTGCATTTTTTGTCTTTTATGGTTTATTTATTTATAAAACATTACAATAACATATGTACAACAGTAAAATTAAAATCTAACACTGCTGCTTGTCGGCGATGTGGATGGTCAACTCGGTGGAATTGCTACCCGTGCAACCGTGGGAAACCAGGTAGAGACAGCCGGGTTGGATGGAGCGCAGATCCTCGTTCTGGAGGAGATGGACGAACCGTTTCGGCAGGTAGACTTGGAACTTGGGCTCATCCCCCGGAGTGAACGGTGCCTCGCTAAGACTGCAGCAAATGGTCTCTCCAACTGAAGTCTCCATCTTCTTCATGGCGTGGATAATGTAGTGCTTCTCGTCTTTAAGTTCGGAACACTTCTTGACGGGTAGTATGGTAGATTTGGAGTGAGCATTGAACTGCTCAACCAAAGTTTGCAGGAACTGGTGAGATGCCATGGTTGAGTTAAAGATTGTCTTCTTCTTCGTCTTCTTGCTGGGAGATGTTGTCGTCTCGGAATCTCGAGTAATACTCATGCCAGGTCCCGGTCTGCTCCTCACTTATATAACCCCCGTCACCCCCACCACTCCCCACTTCCCCACTTTGAAGGTAAGATGCGAGTTTATAGGCGTTTTTTAAAGCGCAATGTCTATCTTTTTCATGTTCTGGACTTTTAGTACAAATACAAACATTTTCCATCGTATACTTGTAGTTTTTATCCAAGTCCACATCATTAACCGGAACATGAGTAAATTCTTCGATCCATCTCTTCTTTTCTAGTCCTTTTGTATAAATATTGGTAAACCTGTTTGAAAACTGATGCATGATGTTATATAAGTCCGTGTAACTTGCAAAACCATCATACCAATCGATATGATGGAAATATTTTGAAATCCACCTGTTGGTAGTAGCGGCTTTGCTAGTTAATGATGAATAAGAACATGGTGGTTTGAACAAAAATGTATATGGAACACTTGTATTGATATCGAAAAACACAAGTTCTTTTATGATAAATCTATCATCATTACCCCGAAACGCTTGGAACTCAATTATACCAGGTTTGGACTTTACTTGTTCTTCTTCCTTGTCCATTGCGAAGATCACTCGTCTGCTCATGACGAAGTCCAAAGGTCAACTGATTTCCACACCACGGTAGGTACGACTTTTATACCTGGCCGTACAGTTGTTGGCGCGTTGGTGTATATTTAACGTGGGCACCGTCCCCGGTAGGCCTAACCCCACAAAGTGTTTGATATTGTTTTAAAAACCAACCATTGTCATCTAAGTTTCCATCTTTACATTCTCCTTGTTTTCATTTTCATCACTAACACTTGATTCTTCTCCTCCTTCTTCCTCTTCTTCCTGTTTTACTGATTTCTTATGTAGTTGAGCGTATTTTTCCAACTGTCTCCACATTTGTACTTCATGAGGAACCCTATTAAATATAGAAGTATCCACAGGTCCGTACAATATAGGTGCGTCCGGTTGTTTGTCCAAAGTGTCTTCCAAATAATCTTTAATAATAGAACTTGAAAACACTAGTTGTCTCAAGTATCTTGTTATTGGTTCAGTTGCACAGGTTAGAATAAAAAACTCTTCTCGATTAAGTTGAATCTTGTTATCATGTCTTGTTGTGTCTCTAAACCGCAATTGATGGTCACCACGATTCTTTATAATATCAATTTCCACATTTGAATCCAAAAGTCCTACTCTTGTCTTTCTTCCATACATGTTACTAGTTAAATAGCATTCTAGCAGATGCAAGTGCTTCATAAAAGATTCCCAAGCACTATCGGTGAACAAAATCATTTTGGCTCCATGAGTCAAAATTACAGTAGGTGAATAATCCGTCGATTTCATAACACCGATTAAAACACTTTTGTCCAAACTGGATGAGATTGGATAAAATATTCGCAAGAATACCTCACTCAATATGTTAGGAGAAATATTATCTTCAGTATCCCTTTTCTTCTTCTGTGCATTCTTTCTTCTTTTACCTTTTTCCTCAACATTATTACTGCCGTGGAGTTGTCCGCAAGCGTTGTGTTCATCTCCCTCCGGTTGACCTTGAAGATCTAAAAAGTCGGATATCTCCTTCTCAATATCTACTACATTTTCTTGTGTACCACTAGGAGAAGCCATATTGAATAAGATGCTACCCATACAAGAACAGGCAACAAACTGATGAGGAGCGACCTGAACACTCTGCTTTTATACTCGCGGAATGCATTGGAATGTAACAAAACCGGTTTTTTACAATACATTTTTAACAATTCCAGTTAAAGGTGTGTATGTTACGATTTTATCATGTAGAATTAAACAGTATGCAGTTGTATTAGCCGATATAGGCGCGTTGAATTCCATTTCTATTTTTATATCTACACTTGATGATTTTACCGATTCATTTTGTTTAGAACAATCGATTACAACTATAGGGTAACCATCTAAGTATTTTTCCGGTGATAGTAAAGGTGCATTCGTTTTACCATAATATGAACTTTGGAATCTTGCATACATATCGTACAATATGCTGTACTTTTTATTAGCGAATGACACATTTAAATTATCGTATGGAAAAAATTGTGAATTTAAATAAACTTTAATATTTTTCAAGTTGCAATGATCAAATTGGCCTGCATGTTTGGTGATGGTGTCTCTTCTGTCTGTTTGTAAACCAAATATAATATACCTGGCTCGTTCCACATAATTAGATGTTTTAACTGTCCAAGTGTGTCGATCCGTAGTTGGCAAGCTGGGATGTTCATGAAATTCCCAACTTCTAAAAGGAATTACAATATCACGATCAGCCTTTAACTTTCTTAATAGTAGCATTCTATGCTCGTCAGCTAATTTTACATGTGGAACTCTCCATACAATTTTGTCTAATGTTAATTTCCATTCTAAAGTTGCATCTGTTGTACCGTCTGGAGCTTTAATAATATCTTTATCGTTTGAAGATCTCAACAAAACTAATTCTTGTTTAACGTTTAATATTATTTTCCTATAATCTTCAGCAAAACCAAGCAACAAACGTAACGGAATATGAAAATCAAAATTTCCATTTGTATCTGGAGTGATTGTGTCTTTTGCAGGTAAAACCCATCCTGCAGGTTGTATTAAATTGGTTTCATTAGGTGATATAGATGTTAATCCCTTTAAAGTTGTTGCAATACCTACTTTTTTAGTAGAATCAACTGTTACACCTGATATTTCATATCTAATTTCATCAAACAGGAAAGCCATGGGATTATTTATAAATGGAACTGTTGTACCAGTAGTAGTACCATCCTTTTTAGTAACTTTTCCTTCAATATACAAGTAACTTTCACATGGTAGTGTGTAAATGTCTTGATTTTGTATGGGAATACGAATTTCATCGTTATTGTTTAATTTTGATGAAGTGTAAGGGTTGTGGGTGTGATATTCTTTTTCCCATAGGGTTTCGTCGAATGTTGGACCCTGAGCTATATCCAGTATATCCATTATCGGTTACTTTTAATCCAATTCTCTCTAAGAAACGAATGTTCTCGCGTGTTAACTCCTCCACAGCTGAAGAGCTACTAATGCGTATTCCCGTAGGTTGTTCGCTTTTAAATGTTAATCCCATGATTTTGTATTAAAGTGTTGATTTTAAATGTAATCTAACCGTAATAGGCTCTTCTCGGAAATCTATCAAGTT
This sequence comes from Neoaliturus tenellus, assembly GCA_030545055.2. NCBI lineage: Eukaryota > Metazoa > Arthropoda > Insecta > Hemiptera > Cicadellidae > Neoaliturus > Neoaliturus tenellus. Next base: position 118,993,018 of record CM061537.1, read on the forward strand.
ACCGTCTTGATCCAATACGTTCAACACGATGTCTGAAATGAAAGTGGTGTTCAAAGGTAGATATACCAGGTTTTGCGGCTTTTCAACAATTTTAAATCCAGGTGGTACACTGGGGTAAAAAGTATGTATTATATGAGTATTTGCTCCATCTCTGTAAGCTCCTTGTATAATATTACAAGTTATGTCTATACTATTGACTTTTAATATTGTTACAGTTTGTTTACCGGAATGTGTTTTATTTGGTTCTAAAATCGCTCCATCTTTGGGGAATCCTAATAAATCACCAATTGAGTCTGACTTACTGAAATCTATATAATATTTTGAAGTAAGCTCAGCTTTCATTGTATTGTTATTACCTTTTAGCGTTATATTGTCTTTTCCCATTTTATTTTGCAAAAATTCATTAATATGATCAATTTCATAAGAACCTGTGGGTAGAGTGCAAACTTCCAAGTCTGTAAACTTCCCACTGGCATCTTTTCCTTTATAATAATGTAATAAGTTATTTTTACCTTCCGTAACATTGGGAATAGAGTTGTAAGTTGTAAAATCCAACAGTGCTGCCTCCCAAAATCTTCCTTTTTGCAAGCGTAACGCTGGAAAAAGGATACTTCGTAAAGTGGACGATTTTCCTGTTAATGATACCGTATAGGAAGACATCTCAATAGTGACTGATACTTTTAGCTAGGAATTCCAAACATAAATGGCCGCATATTGAAGTATTATCAGGTTGTTCTCTTTTATAGTTGTAATATATGTTTTTAGCAGATTTAAAGTAATGTTCAAGTTCTTTAGGTGGTGGCAAATTTCCAAAACTATCAAAATAATATACATTACTATTTAGTTTCTTATAACACACCCAATGGGTGCCGGACCCTTCAGTATTATCCAAATTTACGATTCCAGTCTCATTTTTCCATATTTTCTTTGGTAAACTGTCTTTCATAAATACTCCGCGGAAAAATGGTATTTTTAAACAGGAAATATATTTAAATAATTCAACATTAGTCAACGCTTTATGTGGTATAACCAATTGATTTCTTTTATTTAATATGCACGATACGGTCTTAGGTATAGACCAGCCCCGTTTTTTACTATTGACCATATTGTCGGTTTTTTATTATTTTTCCTCGGAGAACGTCTTTTTAGTCTAATATTACCACCATGTTTTCTCTTGGTTGATCCTTTTTTATTCTTACCCCTCCTTTGTCCACCTCCTACCGCTGTTTTAGCCTTCATACCTGCTGTTACCGCTAAAGCTGCTGCTTTTTCCGCAATACTAGCGTCACTAGACTTTACTCGTTGCCAAGCTATATTCGCTAGCTTTTTATCAGCGATTGACCTATTTTTTGAATCGGTAAACGTGGAATATGCGATATCGTGTTCTTTACAAGCCTGATCTAACTTATTTATGCCTGGATCACCTCTTTCCAGTCGTTTTTTCAATTTAGTTCCTGGTCCGCAATACTGATAACCTCCCGGTATGTGAAATTCGTATGGTAAAGCGTCTATTGCTCTGTTTACGATAGATCCTACTGGAATACGATTTAAAGCTTTACTTAACAGAGAAACCGCTGTGGACGTGATACCGCCTCCTTTCCATATAGTGTCTCGATATGGACTGGTGTAATGAAACGCCATGATTGTCTTTTATATTCGAAAAGCGTAACCCATGTGTTACCTCTATGACAGGTTGCACATAAATGATGTAATATATGGTGTTATTTAATTAAATATCAAAATCACCCCAATCTGATGATCTAAACTTTTGTGTGTTATGATTAAAAAAATATTTATAAAGAATTTCTTGTTTAATCCATGTATTTCTCATTTTTTCGTCAATAGGTTTATGTTGTCCTGCTGCAATATAATTATGCATATCAAATAATAAATTACCTATTACTTTAACAAGAAAATTAACAGTTACAGCGTTATTGGCATAATCAGGGTCTGCAACATTTGTTAATCGTTTGTTATCACAATTCCACCATTTTTTTCCAGTTGGCTCTAATTGTATTATCTGTTCATAAGTAACAGCATCACCAGGCTTTTCACCAATACCTAAATTTGTCAATAACTTTCCTTTACCATCCCAAACATAATTGTTTTCTTCAAGCAAAGTAAACTTTTTATTTCCTTGTACAAATACATCTCCTTGACGTGTTACTACTTGGTTTTGTTTCACAAAACCGGAGGTTTCTTGTTTTAAAGTTTCCTTCATTTGACCCACCGTTGCACCATCTGATGGTGCAAAACCATCTTTTACATTCGCTAAACAATTACCAAGACAGTCAATAACTCCTACATCACGTGTAATACAATGATCTTTGATGTATTTTAAATTTACAGCATCATTTTCATTTTTTGGATAACCTATATCGTTAATAACAAATTTATAAAAAGAAAACCCATCTTTTGTCTTTTCAGGTATTATAGAATGTAAATAGCGTCTATTTATGCTGTCTTTTTCATCTACAGGGTCTGCTACGTTGGATATACGCCGATTTTCAGCATTATACGTTTTTCCATTAAATTTTAACGTATTCTTTAATTCCGATGATAAATAACCTCTGTTTATTGCATCAGCGTTTTGATTTGGCTTACCAACGTTGGAAATTCTATGATTACCCGCGTTATATGTGTTTTTATCTAATTTCAGTGTTGGTACTATCTCTTTTTTTAATACTTTTAAATTTATTGCATCATTTTCATCTGTGGGATCATTAATGTTTTTTAACCGTTTATTACTAATATCATAATCTCCATCAGGTGTTTGTGGTAATCCAACACCTCTTTTTAAAGTATTAAAGTAATATAATCCATCTGATGAATACCGTCCGAACTTGTCAACACTCATGGTGCAACTGAATAACATTCTAGAGTGTAACCCATTTTTATAATATTAGTCCCGATTTCTAACCCATATCAGTTTTTATACAAATTCTTAGTCTTCATCAGTTACATTTGCATCATTCCCGGGACATTTAAAATATTTTAAATCTGCACTAATTAATGATCTGTCTGCTTCATTTCTAAATACATGATTTTTATGAATAAATTCCTCACCAGACAATTTTCTAAATCCGCTAAATGAATTTGGATCTGCAATTAATATATTTTGATAATCATTTACATCCATTAATTTAAATCTTTTGGTATTATAAATAAACTCTTGATTTGCACTATCATATTGTAATGTTTGTCCTACAGTTGCAGCATCCTTTGGATCTGTTCCTTGTGCCAAATTACCTATTTTCTTATTTTTCGCATTGAAAGTACTACCTTTTGGTTTGTCTAATATTAAAGATTGTTTTACTACAACACAATCGTAATCATCGATACCTGGAAATATGTCAATTATTCTTCTATTTGTACCCAACCAACTTCTATGATAATTGTTTGGATTAGTATGTAAAACTTGTGATAAAATCGGAACATCATGAGCATTTGTAGCTAATTGCGCATTTGATAATTTCATGTCTTTGCAATCCCAAACATTATTTTTTTGTTCAAGTAAAATAAACTTTTCATTTCCTTGTACAAACACATCACCCGACCGTGATACTACTTGATCCTGTTTTACAAATCCAGATGTTTCTTGCTTTAAAGTTTCCTTCATTTGACCCACTGTTGCACCATCTGATGGTGCCGAACCATCTTTAACATTCGCTAAACAATTACCTAGACAATCAATAACTCCTACATCACGTGTAATACAATGATCTTTTATATATTTTAAATTTACAGCATCATTTTCATTTTTCGGATAACCTATATCGTTAATAACAAATTTATAAAAAGAAAAACCATCTTTTGTCTTTTCAGGTATTAATGAATGTAAATAGCGTCTATTTACGCTGTCTTTTGCATCTTTAGGGTCATCTACGTTGGATATACGTTTATTTTCAGCAGTATACGTTTTTCCATTGAATTTTAACGTATTTTTTAATTCTGATGATAAATAACCTTTGTTTATTGCATCAGCGTTTTGATTTGGCTTACCAACATTGACAATTCTATGATTACCTGCGTCATATGTGTTTTTCTGTAGTCTTAATGTTGGTGATATCTTTTCTTTTAATACTTTTAAATTTATTGCATCGTTTTCATCTGTGGGATCTTTTATGTTTTTTAACCTTTTATTAGTTATATCATAATCCCCATCAGGTGTTTGTGGTAAACCAGCTCCTCTTTTTAAATTATTTGCGTAATATAACCCATCCGAGGAGTAACGTCCGAACTTGTCGACACTCATGGTGCAACTGAATAGTAATCTAGGGAGTAACGCATTTTTTATGAGATTACCCCACGGTTTCGGAGTTCATCCACTAAAGCCACCCATTCGTTTTCCAATCCAGTATGACCCGCTTCTTTAGCTTCATGTATTAGTTTCATTCTATCCACCAATTTATTGATATTATTGTAATAAATCACATTTGTGTTATATAGTTTCTTCATTAAACCTGTACCTGTAACAGATTTGTTTCTTTTTCTTGGTTCTGGAGCACTTATATCCAAAGTGGATGACACAAACCTTCGTTTTACAGGTTTTCTTGGCATTATCGGCATTGGTTGTCTTCTCGTTGTTGGTATTAACTTGGATACAAATACTCTATATTTTAAAGACCTAGATCTAAAAACTGGTTGGTCAGCTAAATATTTTCTCCTGTATGCATTGGTGTGTTCCAAAATCTGTTTATATGCTTCCATGTCTTCTTCTTTAACTAATAATTCTAAAGGCTTTTTTTCAAATAATAATTCAAATAATCCTCTTGTGCCCTTATATCTTTGATTACCAACAATAATATTATCATCTTCATCAATGTTTACCGGGCTATTACCAACCATTAAACCTTCTTCTGTTAATCTTACTCCATAACTATGGTAGTTTTTATTAGGATTTATTCCAGCTAACATTTTTATCATGTATTTCCTTCCTAAAGGTCCTTTGTTATGAATGTTTTCACCCAACAAGCTTATGTTTGACGGACCTTCCCTTGCTTCTTCTTCTTTTTCCTCTTCACTAGCAGTTGATACATCTTCATGTCCTCTTTTAGCTTTTACTTCATATAATTCTCTTATACCACTATAGTCTGGTGATTCTAGCTCTCTTTCAGGTTCTCCGCCGGTAAAACCACTATATGTAGAGGATTCCAGGTCTTCATCACTAAAATCTTCTGATTTTACATTTTCTCTTTCAAACTTTGTAATAGGTGCAATTGCATCTCCTTCCAAAACGGGTTTAGCAAATTTTTTGTTTAATTGTTTCAAGGGTTCAGTAATAGGTTTAAAAGTAGATTCAAGAAATTTCTCCCTTTCGCTAATACCTAATTTTAATGCTCTGTTTTTATCTCGAATAGAATCACTAAGTGATTTTATTTCCTTTATTAACTTTTCTTGGTTAACCATGTTTGTAGCAAGACGTGTTGTACAACAATGAATGTTTTACATCATGATCAGTGTATTAGTATAAATTTATCAAATCCTATCCTGTATCGACCATTGTTTAGCGGTTGTTCCTTCATAATTGTTAAAAACCCATATTTTTCAGCCCAAGCCTTTCCACACAACTCTTTAAATCGTTCAAATGGCATATCCGCACTTACATGGTCATAATATATGTGTTTTAGGTTGGTTTCATCCTGTTTAAATACAATTAACATGTTTGCATTGTCTCTAATGAGCTGTTTCGGTATTTTGCTGTAAGTTTGACCAATATAAATGCTATCTATGTTGTTATGTCGACCCATGGCGAAGTAATTTCTTATTGTATTTTGATTTTCACAAGATACGTCGTCAAATATGAATACTGAGAATGGTTTAGCCTCTTGCGGTTGCATGACACTCTCGCTCGCGTTGAATTTAAAATATTTAACTTCAGGCACATTATTGAGTATTTGTTCCAATAACTGATATTTTGGTTGTTGTAGTGACTTTGAAAATACATATAAATTATTAAAACGTAATCCTTTAGGGTTTGTAATCAAATTGAATACTACATTTGTTTTTCCACAATTGGAAGGACCGGTAACCAGACAACGCACCGTGTTTGGTAACAAAACACCGTGTTTCCCAGTATTGAATTGAGAACCATCCACTGTGAGTTCATCTATATTATTAATAGTAAAATTGTCTTTTTGCGGTATTATCTCCATCCTTTGTAATGGTTCAACCCAAAATGATGCTCTATCATTATATTAGATCCTTTTTAGGTATCCAAGAATCTTCCGTTTTATTAAATCCTAACCATCGTACTTTAACCTTATCCTTTTTTCGTTGCAACACCTTTTCAACTAAATATACATCACCTACTGTTGATTTTAACATTTCATGTCCATAAAACCCTCCTTCAAGCAATTGTCCTTTATTATCTTTTAAAATGTAAGTTTCTGGTACTGTAGGTTGCACCTTAAATACGGTAAATACCTCATTTGTCCAGTTCGGAAGATATCTTTTACTGAATACACCTTTGTATTTGCTTATTCGCACTTTATCGCCAACATTAAACCTTTTAGGCTTTAGTTTTTCAACTTTTGGTTTAGTATTCATTTTTATACGTTTTAATACAAGTTTTTCATTTTTATTAGTCACCTGGCTTGGTTTCATACCGATAGTTCTATGAAACTTGTTATTGTAATCGCTTATAAGTTTTGGTAACACATCAATCCATACGTGTGATCCTCTGTTGGAAAACATCTTATACATCGCACCTTTTAAAGTTCTGTTGAATCTTTCAATTATTGATGCTTTTACCTCTGAATTGGTTGAGTAATGGTTAATGTTGTGTTTTTTCATTAAATTTGCAAATTCCTTATTAAAATATTCTTTTCCATCATCAGTTTGTAAATGTTTTATAGTATGTTTGTCTCTTTGTATAGCTGTTTCCATTGCTTTTGTAACACTTTTGCCACTTTTATCTTTTAGTGGTAAAGCATCTGCCATTTTTGAAAAACAATTAATAATAGTCAATATGTATTTAAATCCTCTATTTTGTTTACTATAAGGAATCATTTCGATTAAATCCGCTTGATATAAATCATTTATTCCTTTTATCACTGTATTTCTTCGTGGAAACTTTCTTCTTGCAGGTTTATGAAGCTCGTTGACAATTTCTTGCTTCGAGTTCTTCATATTGCAGGTTTGAATGTTTCATGTATCACATGTATAATCACAATGAATGTTGTCTTAAATATTCACATCATTTATATAGGTCAAGGTCATCCAAACTTGTGTAAAAAAATGGGGAACACGGCGTTGGACTTGCCGTGTTCCCCATTTTTTTACGGAAGGAGAAAGGAATAAGGTCGAAGTTGTAGAAGGACGAAGAATAGGTTACTAGTTGATAGGGTTTAGAGAGTAGTGGCCGAAAGGAAGAGTATGAATCTTATCCGGCATAATATGCCTTTTATCATCTTGAGCTGATAGTGCTCTTTTAACTTCAGTGACACTGTAGACCTCATGTTTAAAGCTTCTGATAGTGTTGAACGTTGCAGACATTGTAGAATCTTCAAACAAGCAGGTCTTGTAATGGTCAAATGTCACACGTTTCTTCAAGTACGATGTTTTGACTCCTTTAGCTTTCTTCACTGTCGGTATGTCGTTTTCCATATACATCTTGAAGGAATATAATTTGGACATCAGCGCAACTATTTCCTCCAAAGGTATTCCATTTGCTTCATCTTTAAATTTTCCAATTACTTTTTTATTCTTTTCATTGTAATTCGGATGGTTTTTCGGATAGTCAGAGAAGTCAAAGTCGTCTTTGTATGGGAAACTCCTTAGATCTTCATACATGTCCAAAGTCTTTATCCAGTAGATAAACGCGTCGGTATCCATGTATGCAACTCCAATGTTGTCTCTTCCATAGTGTTTAACCATTTTGTTGTAATGGAAATCATACATCAGAGTTTTACTTATATCCAAAATCGACATTCCAATGTATAACGGACGATCCATCACTATTGTTGTTTTATTCATACTGACAGCAACTAGATTTTCGTTTATAATCATTGATGTTCCGAAATTTGGTTTTTGCACTAATTTTTCTAATTTCCTAGGATCACTTACTAATTTTACAATTTTGTGTTTTCTCTTGTTCTCCAAGGTCTTCCCAAAGATGGCGTTGTTCATTAATTTGTAGAAGTCCTTTTCAAATGCTGTTGTCGCTGCAGCTCTTCTTGTAGTGTTGGAATCGATATATGGTTTCAACCAACAAGACTGGGTGAATTCAATTGCTCTGTGAATTTTCACTATACGTAGGCCCAATTCAAGTGCTTGTTGAACTACCCAGTAGTGTGCCACATATCGACTCTTATTCTCCAAGGTCATCATCAACTTGGGCCATCTTCCTGTCGGTGAAACTTCAGTCTTGGCTAGGAGAGGCAGGTCGTAATGATGGTCGTGAAGGTGTTCTGGATATTCAAAATCACAGTCCAAAATATAGCCTGTTTGGCCATCTTTTGGAATCCATGATATGTCACCAATGGTGGTCGGGTCAATCCACTTGAAGTCTGCGTAGGGAAGTGGATTTGACATCGCCCAACCATAGAGGTTGTTCGCATCAAAATATCCAAGGTAGAGTGATGGTTGTTGCTCGTCGAAGTTGGGGATATACTTGTTGTTGGCCTTAACATGTCTTGTCACAGCTTGAGTCAAACCACCTCGTACACCTGATTCGATCATGAGGACCATATCGATGTCTGTGAGAAGCTCCAATCGGCAGTTAGTTGACTTGAGCATAGCTTGCCATGCTAATCCAGGGGATGTATACGAGTGTAAAGGATCCAATCCGTATGCTGAGAAACAGGTGTTCCGAAATTCTTCCATCACATCGCACAGCAGAGTTACATCCAATTTTATATAAAAATCAGAATATTCCCCTAAAGTTTGAATTTTTAGTTGGTTCCAAACATTACACGCATGATTGTAGTCTTCAACGGAGATTTCACTTTCATTTAATTTGCTATTGAAGGCTTCAATCGGTGGTAGACTGGTTTCTTCAAACTTTTCTGTGGAAGTTATATAATCATAGGGGAAAACTCCTTTTCGTAATACTAAGTCCAATTTATCTTCAGGTACAATTTTGCTGGTTTCTTTTAGATCTTCTTTTCTTAGGTTCTCAGACAATTTGCTCAAACTAGATGACATAAATCTATAAGAGTCTACGAAGCGAAGTTTAATTTTACCAACTGTTTTTGAAAAACTGATGTACTTCTCCAATGTTTCAGCTAATACTTCGATTTTTCCATCATCTCGTCCTAACTCTGGGATAATGAAATGGGAGTCATAGCCGCTAAGATTGTGTAACACGACAGGAATAAATTGAGGCAGTTTGTAATTTATATTGCATGAATTACAAGCAGGTCCTCTGTATAACCCTGTGAGGTGATCATGATCTCTTACTTTTTGATTTTCTTCACTGAAGCTCTTCTCGCATAGATAACATCTTGTTGCCGAAATGTATTCTTCTTGTTGATTTTGGTTCAAAGGTTTCATGGGTAAAACATTACCGTATAAGCGTTCCGCCTTTTCAGCAATGTTATACAACTCGTCTACAAAATACTTAGCAGCTCCTTCCCCACGGTAGAGTATCGGAGTGGATGTTAAGCCGTAGTGTTGCAATTGTTCTTCAGGTAAAGTAGATTTCACCAATAAGCAAAAACTGTTAGGTTGATGCAATTGATATTTGGTTCTTCTAGTTACTTCACCATCCGAAAGTTCCTGCGGCACTAACGTAGATTCAAAGTCAGCGTAGATAACTAGTGGAATCCGGTATTGGTGAACTGTTTTATTGAACTGGACAAATGCTCTAGATGGTGGTGGCAGACTAATCTTCACTTCATAGTTGTCATTACAAAGCCGCTGGTGTTCCGACAACCACTCCGATCCTCCACGTCTCAAGTCTTTATTTGTGAAACAAAAGCATCTCTTACACACTGTTACTCTAATTTTCTTTTTAGTCACTTGTCGTCCAACCAAAGTTTCAAAGTTCTTGATGTAAACATAATGTGATATTTCACCTTTGGTCAATAGCAGCAAATCTGTATGATTTTGACGTTCAGTCTTTGTAACTCGTAACGGGTATACGTTATTTGATTCGTCTAAACCAAACACATTAACTGAAACTCCTGGGTTTTTTCTTTCAAATTTAGCAACATCATTAAGACTAACAGGATACGACATACCTTGGAAGTTATAGCGGTGTTGAACAGCTTCGTATGCTATGCTAGGTCTACAGGAATGGTCTTCCACATATTTTGCTAACATTGCATACCGGAAACATTCATTATCCTCATTTTTCACATTGATACATGATCTTGTATCTCGGATCACCTTTGGTAGAGGGATAAAGCTGCTTCCTCTCATACCATATCCATGCTTGTGAACCCTTACATCCATACCTTCAATTGATGATAGCGTCCAGCCGGATCCCCTTCCTTCATGTTCTTGAAGTTTCACTAGCAGTTCAACCAAACATTCTTCTAAAATTTCGTTGATATCAGATGTGGTTGTAAGGGTTCGGTTTTTAGCAATGAATGCTCTCGGTGAATTTTCACCATCGGTATTAGTAAACATAGCCTCCAACACCAATCCAAATTTAATAAAGTTCAATCTTGCCAATTCTTCCGTCAATGTTTTTACAACTAGTTTTTTAGCTTGAGTTATAAAATTTTCCAATTCTAATTGCACATTATTAATTTTGAAATGAATTACAACTGGTCCTGGCAAGGCTGTAGTGCGCAGTTGTCTTATATCTTCCATATCCTCTTCTTGGGTACGCAGTTGTCTTACATCTTCCACTTCTTCTTCCGTATCTTCTTCTTCCATTTTCTCTGCTTGAATAAATCCTCCAGCTGTAGATGGTCCAGCTCCGGCAAATTGAATAACACTTGGTCTTCTTCTTTGCATTAACTGTAAATAGCTAGCCCAGTCCTTCTGCTTATGGGGTTTTTCCAAAAACCGATCAATCGCATCCAAGTCTTCTTCACTTACTACAATCTCTTCTTTTCTGTCCTCTTCATGATGCAATTCTCGGTGTAACTGTAGATAGCTATCCAATTCGTCCATCTGATTATGGTGGTTTTCCAAAAACCAATCAATCGCATCCAAGTCTTCTTCACTTGCTACAATCTCTTCTTTTCTGTCCTCTTCATGATGCAATTCTCGATGTAAAACTAAGATATCTTCGTCTTGGAAAAACTCACCACAAATATCGCAAAGGGCCATTTTTTACAGTTTGGCTTTGAGTGTGCACTCGGTGAATGTCCACGCAATAATGAGCAGCGCGCTCAACCGGGTCCCTTTATACCCGAGGTTGAAGGGTGGGTAAGGTGACGTCATATACATCCGGTTTATCAATCATGTAGTAGATTTTGGCTTTTAAACACCCATTTTCAATTTATTCTTCAACAGGTTTGATAAACCAATGATCTTTGGTCTAAATCCACTACTTTTGTACAAATTTTTTTGTTTGGGCACTTCTCGTCCGGAGCAAAAAACTTTTTGGTCAAGGTCAAAATTTTTTCTCAAAAAAAGTTCGGGGGGGGGGGGGGGGTTAATTAAAGAAATAAACCCTTATAGGCGTTCTTATGTTGCCATCGCTATAGTCTCCGAAAAGATACAACTATGGGGAACTCCAGACTTGTGTGTGTGTTTGTAATACCTACCAGTTAAAATCCAAAGAGAAACTTATAATATTTGGTTCAAGGTCACGCGAAACTTTTAAAAAAATAAGCCCCACACCCCCCTATGGGGGTGTGGGGCACTTGGGTTGTCATCGCTGTAGCCTCCGAAGAGACCCAACTATGACAACAGGCAACATCCAATGTCGTCTAACCTTCACCACGCAAGACTTAAGCATTTACTGCATTGCTAACAAATAACTTTTCCAATAGCTAACAAAAGGTCATTTACATAATTTTGAAAGAGGTTGAGGACAGCCCTAGTGGCTTATGTCCCCGGTCCGAGTGCAGAGGCCATCGGCTCATTACCCCCGTATAAGCGTACAAACGGACCAACTCCGATTTCTCAGCCGCATTGAAGCATGCATGAGTGGAGCCTAACAATTAATTATAAAAAGTGGTTTTACACGGGGGCCTACTCCCGTTCCCTATCTTTAATATTTAATATTTAAGTTCAGCAATGCAGTAAATTTATATAAGTTCTTACTAGGTCAAGGCCATACGAACATTAAAAAATTTCGGCCCCCGTACATCCATGGCGAACCACGAATGTTCGGGGGCCTTGGGGACAAAAAAACACAAATAGCTAACAAAGTTTCATTTACATAATTTTGAGTTTCCGGAAGGGAAACTAACTGAGGACACCCTAGTGGCTTACGTCCTCGGTCCGAGTGCAGAGGCCATCGGCTCATTACCCCCATATAGGCGTACAAACGGACCAACTCCTATTTCTCAGCCGCATTGAAGCATGCATGAGAGTTCTCAGCCGCATTGAAGCATGCATGAGAGGAGCCTAACAATTATACAAAAGTAACTTTACACGGGGGCCTACTCCCGTTCCCTGTCTTTACGATTTACTTTGAGCATTGCAAAAGCTCAAGGGGGAAATGCTACAACAAGCGTATACACTTTAGAAAAATATAACACACTTACAACACACAATTGAGCTCAACGTAGTCAATGCTGGAACAAGCACATACACATTAAACACATATGACAAACAAGACACAAAGGATAAAAGACACACACACAGGAGACATAGGGTACAAGTAAAACACTCTAATATAGAACAATTCGCAATACCCAAACGCAAGCGCAATATCTTACAACTAATACAAGTCTCAAAGTTAGAGTAGACTTCGCTAAACACTGAAGGCGCCATTCAATGTTTAGTGATGCCTATGGCGGTCCGTCCCGATCGTTCACGTTCAACGCGCGGGAGCGGACTGCGAGCCGGCTCTGGCTGGGCCCCCTTATATCCCCACCGGGGCTGCCACGCCCAGGATATCAGGGGTGGGGGAGGGGGTGGGGGTGGGGGTGGGGGTGGGGGTGGGGGTGGGGGTGGGGGTGGGGGTGGGGGTGGGGGGGGGGGGGGGGTAACTTCTCGTCCGGAGCAAAAAACTTTTTGGTCAAGGTCAAAAAATTTCCCGAAAAAAAAAAGTTCGGGGGTGGGGGTGGGGGTGGGGGTGGGGGTGGGGGTGGGGGGGGGGGGGGGTCACTTTTCGTCCGGAGCAAAAAACTTTTTGGTCAAGGTCAAAAAATTTCCCGAAAAAAAAAGTTCGGGGGTGGGGGTGGGGGGTGGGGGTGGGGGTGGGGGTGGGGGTGGGGGTGGGGGGGGGGGGGTGGGGGTGGGGGTGGGGGGGGGGGGGGTCACTTTTCGTCCGGAGCAAAAAACTTTTTGGTCAAGGTCAAAAAATTTCCCGAAAAAAAAGTTCGGGGGTGGGGGTGGGGGTGGGGGTGGGGGTGGGGGTGGGGGTGGGGGGGGGGGGGGTCACTTTTCGTCCGGAGCAAAAAACTTTTTGGTCAAGGTCAAAAAATTTCCCGAAAAAAAAGTTCGGGGGTGGGGGTGGGGGTGGGGGTGGGGGTGGGGGGGGGGGGGGGTCACTTTTCGTCCGGAGCAAAAAACTTTTTGGTCAAGGTCAAAAAATTTCCCGAAAAAAAAGTTCGGGGGTGGGGGTGGGGGTGGGGGTGGGGGTGGGGGTGGGGGGGGGGGGGTTCGCACTTTTTGTCGGGGGGGGGGGGGGGGGGGTTGGGTAAGTGGGTCAAGGTCACCCACAACACTTCTACTCTAAGTGTTGGCTATACCCCCACCACAACTGAGTCCCTAGGCTGCACAACACCGCTCCGCCAGTATGTCTCCAGCTTCCATGCGGTGCGTTTCGCTGTTCTCTAACTCTCTATATGTAAGTATTTTTACAAGTTTTGAATCTAGGTCATTACACTTTAACTCTGGGACGATATCGACTTGTACTATTTCTGTGTTTTGACTCAAGGTCATCACACTTTAACTCTGGCATGATTTTGACTTATAGCATTTCAGTTTTTTAACTCAAGGTCGTCACACTTTAACTCTGGGGCGGGATCAACTTGTAGTATTTCTGTGTTTTGACTCAAAGTCACCACACTTTAACTATGGGACGGGATCTACTTGTAGTATTTCTGTGTTTTGACTCAAGGTCACCACACTTTAACTATGGGACGGGATCTACTTGTATTATTTCTGTGTTTTCACTCAATGTCATCACACTTTAACTCTGGGATGATTTTAACTTATAGTATTTCAGTGTTTTGACTCAATGTCACCACACTTTAACTCTGGGACGGTATCAACTTGTAGTATTTCTATGTTTTTACTCAAGGTCATCACACTTTAGCATGTAACTTTAAGGTAGCACCGAAATGGTGCTACCCGGCTTGACATTTTCAAGTTTCCCAAGGTCATCACAATTTCCCCCACCACTTCCCATATACCTAGAGTGCGCGGGGCTGGACAGTCAGTCGCTCGGTGTCTGTCTTAGGGTGCGCATCGCGGTTGCAGTAATGGTCGAATGGGGGCTTCTGGGTCAGTTCAAGGTCACCCGAGCGGTGTCACATGACGGTTTAGGCAGAGTCACGTTGCAAACTTCAAGTTTCCTCAGCACTTTTGCTGTTTCTCATCGCAAATTCGCTCCAAGTCGTCAAGGTCATGGTAACTGTGACTAAAACTCGGAGCGTAGTGCGAGAAACAGCAAAAGTGCCGAAAAATTTTAGGTTTCAGCGTGACCTTGACCTTTTGTGACATCGATGACGTCATCTTGGTGACGTAAGGGGTGATGACGTCATCAGCACGTCATTTCTGTGACGTCATGGGTGTGACGTCAAGGAAGTGACGTCATTGGTGATGACGTCATCGATGATGCAATCGATGACGTCATCAATGGGGTCATTGACCTCGATGACGTCATCGATGACGTCATCGCTCGGGTGACCTTGAACTGGCCCAAAAGCCCCCATTCCCCACTACTATAGGATTATCAAAGATACAATGATTTATATAACAACAATTTAGTTTATGCTTTTGTATTTCCCAGGCATAATCTACATCCTCAGACTATTTTTAGTTTATGCTTTTAGATTTCCAAGACATAATTTACGGACTAATTTTAGTTCATGCTTTTGTATTTTCATGACATAATCTTATCTGACTATTTTTGTTCCAAGTACAGGTTTCTACTGATTAAAATCCTAAAAATTCGCTTTAAAAAATGAAAAAGAGACATTCCAATTGCTGCTGATTCTTTTAATGAAAGTTTCAATGAGAAGATTCTGACAGAGCAGCTGAGCAACAATGGTACTTGTCACTCAGCCACTGGCGTGTCTTTTCTCATCTAACATGGCAGTTACCAACATCGATTAGCGGAGGGAGTCTAGCCCACGTGGGTGAAGAGTGTCATTATCATATTCTCGCTGACCCGCGCCACTCATCATACCACCGTGTTGTGGTTGATGAGCCGCCGGCCTCAGCGATGAGTCACGACTCATCATTACAACCTGGAAAATGACCAATTATGCAAATCTTGGTACCTTAAATCCATTATCTTAGTATTAACTTCCTAGCTTACTGAGTGGTGAAATTTATGAATGGGTTGTCGATGACTGAATAACTGCGTTGACTAGTTCTTCGTAGATAATGTGTCTTCCATTGGCATTTAATTAAATAGATTAGAAAATTTTTTATATTCTTCATGATGTTTGTATTACATATTCAATAGAAGCAGTAATAAACTATTCATTGCTACTTGTTTTATTACCTTACGATTCAATCAGTTGGCACAGACGAATTTTGAGAAACCGAGTAGAATTTGTAAAATAATAATTATTTTTATTATTATTGTGCTTGTCAGATTTTTGTTCGTCAATAGTCATCCAGAATAGACTTTAAGCTCTGAAAATGTTTTAAGGCATAATGTTTATGAACTAAGATATTACTGTTACATTGAAAGTATTTCCCACTTTCTAACAAATTTCGTCTACGAAAACCTTAACGCCTTGAGCGTCAATCCATTCGAATGCATGTTAAATCGGTACAGTGTGAAATCGGTACATGCAACAAATTAGTACAGCTTGCGGTGACAGATGTTTAATGATGGTCTGACGAAGGTTTAATGGAAAGGCGTTAAACCTGAAGTGTGCGGAATCGGTACACTGCCTGACTCCACCGGGGCGCTGCTGCGGCGGCGGCGGCTTACCACCCTTAACAATACTTCTAGTGTTTATGTGACATAATAATCTCTTAACATTCATACAATGTCCTTTCGCGAGTTCTTCAAAAATTTGTTAGTTATTTTCATATCTCCAATTTACAGTCTTCTTCTAATTACTGTATTCTAGTGATATAAATATTTTAAGGTAGATGTGTCTGACACGGTTTCCCACCCGCCCCGCGTGGTGATTCTCTCCGGTTATCTCAACATAGAGATACGGTGCTACACCATGGTCCGGCTGGGATACACCGTGTGGAACACCTACCATGGAGTTCGCAACAAATAAATATATAAATATTAATACTGTAGATACGTGTGGTAGGATCTAGTGCAGTGTTTATGAACCAAAAGTGAGATGATAATTACATCAGCATTTCACATTAATCTTAATTCTGGAAGAAGACTCAGGATTCTTTTTATGGTGTGATTATGTATAGTATTTTTGCAGCAGTGCAAAAATAGTTGAAAATAACAACATCTGTTGTAGTGGAACTATTGTGGTTTTGGCAAGAAACTCATCTAGTGGCTGAAAGTTCTATTAGCCTAATAGTGAATAAGGGGTGTTCTGGTTCAACCTTTACCAACTTTACTGGGTTATTTAGCACGCCAAAATAAAAAAAATATATATATAGAAACGTGTCCTGAAATGCGTCGTTAAGCCACTATAGACGCAATTTGTTTTTACACTTAATAAATTTTATTTCAGAAACGGGTAGTTATTGAGTTTATGTTTGGCATAAACCTTTATTACACCAATGCTAATTTGTAGGAATAAATATATTTTTTCTCGATTTGTATTTTCAAAACAGAAGCCATTTAAATATATAAAAAAAAGAAAAAAAGTTGTAATTGTTGTCAAAACTTTATAGGAGGCAAATATATTGACAAATTAAATCATCTAAACAAAGATACCACGTTTGTAAAATATAACAATAAATAACAGGGTACATAATTGGAATGGTTCTAATATTACTGAATTTACAATAATAGTTATGCAAAATCAATGTTTTTCCGTAGAAAATTGCAACAACTCTGTTATTAGTTGTTAGATCTTTAAAAACTTGGTATTACTGTTTGGATAATTTAATGTGTTAACCTTTTCACTTGTAAAATTGTTACAAAAATTACTGGTATTGAGATATTTGAGTCCAAATCATTTTAATGGTCGCCATTTAAAAAATAAATATTTCCAAAAAATAGTTTTTTTCGTGAAAATGAGCATTGGTGTGAGAAAGGCATGCAAAATATGTATTCATTACAACTACCCGTTACGGAAATAAACATCATTAAGTATAAAAAACAAAATAGCGGCTTAACGAAGCATTTTAGAATATATGTTTAGCGAAATTTTAGTTTATTTTGGTTTGCTGAATGACCTGGTTAAGTTTGGAAAGGTTGAAATGGTAAAGTAAAGCATTTAAACGTAATTTTAGAAGATAAAAAGTTACACAGAGTAGGCCCACCGCTGAGTGGAGATCTCCGCTGATCAAACCAACCGCTTTGCTGAGTCACCTGCCTCTAATGACGGTATTAATTGCGGTCGTCAGCACGATGATCCGGGGATTAGCTGATGAAGCGATTCGCTCGCCGAGCCCCGGGCTGACGACGAATATGCGCGGAACCCATAAACAATGCCGATTGAGATGCACCAGGGAGGTACCGTGACTGGGTGGTTCTAACTTGCATGATGTACCTGGTTGGATCTATGGTTGGTATTTCCCAGTACAGAGGTCGACGTTTAAAAAGAAGCTGTCTCAGTATCGAAGTTCAATGTGACCGACTTCCCTAAGCAATGAGCTGAACCAAGCAAAGACTCAGTCTCTTGTGTGAAGTCTTTCACCTTCGACAAACCTGCGAAACTGCGAAACTTCTTGGTTTTATGATGAACAGAAAACTAGCATGGAAAGACCATAAAGACCTAATCAGTAGTAAACTCTCGCGGGTTTGCTATCTGTTGCTCAAACTTAGGCACTTTATCTCTAAGCAGTACTTACTTACTGTCTACCATGCTATGTTTCACTGTCATGTTAGTTACAGCTTGCTGCTATGGGGCCACGTACCTGGAGCAGAGGAGATTCTACGCCTCCAAAAACGCGCTTCTAGGCTTATCACCTTTAGTGATCGCATTGTCCATTACAAGCCGATATTTGCAAGGCTCGGTATACTCACCATCTTTCTATTAAAGCTAAAGAAAGCTCATAAAGCTCTTCTTATTGGAAATATATGCTAATTTTAAATTAAAACTCCAAAAATCCAATAAATTTGTTTAATTTTAGGTTAGGCCTTTCCTTATCAAAGATAACATCTTCAGACCAATACAACTGAACAAAATTTCTTATAGCTTTATATAAAACATATGATTAAATTTACATGTGTTACAATTTAATTTTAAATAAACTATGGGCTTGAAAAACTTTACAATTTTGATATTGTACTATAACAAATCATACAAACTATAAATTTAGATATGTTAGCAAGGTCGAATTCTGTAGGATTCCAGGTTCGTTGTTGACTAAAAAATTTTCTTTCTTCTTCATTTCTAAACTTTCGAAAGCATCTAGATAATTACTATTATTAACTTCTTTTAATAATTTTATATTTGAAAAATTGTGTCCAGACTCCAATGCATGTTTTGCCATGGCTGACTTTTCAGGTCTGTTGAATTTAAAATGGCTTAAATGCTCTTTCAGTCGTATATTTAATTTTCTTTTGGTTTGTCCAATGTATAGTTTTTCACAATCTTGACACTTAATTTCGTAAACTCCTGATTTTTCATCTTCTTTAATTTTGCTTTTAGGGTTTCCTAAAATATGTTTAAGTTTTAATTTGGAAGAAAATCCTATTTTTATGTTAGTATGGTTTTTGAAAGCCTTTTCCACTATTTTTCCATAAGAGCCAAATGTCACTGATCGCCAAATTTTGTCTTGTTCATTATTTGCCAATAAAGTTGTTCTTTTCATTTTTGACATTCTCTTTTTCTTCTTGTTAATCATTTTGTCTATTAAATTTTCATTGTAACCATTAAATTTAGCGATTTGTTTGATTTTGATGACTTCTTTTGTATATCTTTTACAGTTTAGTGGGGTATTTAAAAGTCTGTGGATGAGGCTATTGAATACCGCTCTCTTTTGATGCCCACTGTAAACCCCTGTTCATTGACCTGAAAATCCCAACAGTCATTAATCTATACCTGTATGACCTTCTAGCCTATACCCTTAAGAACCTTCCATCCCTCACTCTTTGCAACAATGTTCACTCTCACAACACTAGAGGTAACTTTAACATAAATAGAACATTTTCTAGACTAAGCAAAACACTCAAGAGTCACACTTTAATGTCTGTTAAGGTTTTTAATAAGTTAAGTATAAATTTTCAATCCTGTTCGAACAGCCCAAAATTATTTCTGAGGAGATTTTATGACTGGCTTTTGGTTCATCCTTTTTATACAATAGATGAATTTATGTTTGAGAAGAAAATTGAGTTTGCCTAATCAGATTTGTTAGAATTTCAATAATAAATATTATTTGTTATTCTTATATGTTTGTTATAGCCTATATTTATATTTTGTTACTTCTGTTATGTATTTAAATGTTTATATTACCGAGTTAATTTCTCTTTTGACTTGTGTAAGATTTTATAAATTGTTTTCTGTAATTTTAATGTTAAATTTTATTGTTTGTTGTTTGGTAAAATAGTTTAACTTTAATGTTGAATTTTTAATTGTTTTCTTATTTGTTAAAAATTTAATGTTGAATTTTATGGTCTGTTATTTGGTAAATAATTTATATCACTGCATTACATTTCTCTCTTTTGACTCTTGTTAAGATTTTTTTATGAATTTTAGATTTTTTTATGATTCTTATGATTTTTTATGATTCTTAGCTAACTGAGTGTAGCCTACTCCTGACCGTAGCCTCTCTGCTATTAATTGTAGTACCTGACAATTGCTAATACATATGTACAGTATGTCAATGGCAAATAAATGACTGATTTCTGATTTCTGATTTCTGATTTCATGAGTGTAGGAATCATGAGGAATAAATCTGTTGTTACTTGTTGGCTTGCGGTATATATCAAACTCTAAATCTCCCAAAGAATTTCGAATTACAACTAAATCTAAGAAAGGTAAAGAGTAATTTTGTTCTATTTCATAAGTAAATTTGATTATTGGATAGAAGGAATTTACGGTACTAACAAAATTTTGTAGATCTTGGGCCGTATCAAATATTGCAAATATGTCATCTACATAGCGCAACCAAACTCTAGGAAAATAGGTTAAATTTTGTTTTGTATTAATTTCAAAATGACTAAGAAATTTGTTGGCAATGAAACATGATAGTGGATTGCCCATTGCGGTGCCAAATGTTTGTTTATAAAATAAGTCCTGAAACTGAAATACATTTTGGTTCATGCACAGATTTATTAACAGAACATACTCTTCTATGACCTCATCACTTAAACTATTATCCTTCAACCACGATTTAATTATGTCAATAGTAGACTGTATTGGCACATTTGGGTACAATGACTCAACATCAAAAGACACCATGTATTCGTTAGATTTTACTTTAACATTTTTAACTTTGTCCAAAAAGTCATATCGGTCTTTTACACACAAGGTTTTTGAAAATGGCAAGTAAAATAAAATGGGTCGCCGTCAGGTTGGCACCACGACAGATTGGCACCACGGTGTTTTAGCACCAGGCGTCAGATTGGATCCGATCCCCTGAAATAACACTCCCCGTCAGGTTGTCACCACGACAGATTGGATCCGATCCTTTCTCGAGGTTCCAACCTGTCGGGCACTGTCACGACAGATTGTCACCCCAAGCGGCCGGCGTCAAATTGTCACCACGTCAGATTGGCACCGATCCTTTCTCGAGGTTCCAGCCTGTCGGGTACTGTCACTACAGATTGTCACCCCAAGCGGCCGGCGTCAAATTGTCACCACGTCAGATTGGCACCGATGCTCAGAGCCGGCCTTTGGGCGGTGCGAGCGGTGCGACCGCAACGGGCCCCGCGCTTATAAAGGCCCCGCCCAAAAAAGAAATAAAGTAAATAGACAAGATTTAACTAGCAGTGGGAGATGGCAGTCTATATAGTGTAGTAAAATTAGTCGGGAAAAATGAAATAATTTTTGGAAAGCTAATTTTTTTTGAAATGTGTTCTATGGCATCCCCTGACCTTCCTCCGAAAAGTCCCCTGAAATCCCATGTGGGGATCATGCCAAAAAATGAGGGGTTTGGCCTATAAGGAGTTAAAATAAATTTTGATATTAAGCATACTACTTTTGATTACACTCCAGAAGATTTATATATATCAAATTAAAGGTCTTAAAATGTAGATTACAATGCCGTAAACCCGACCTAAATATGGTTCGGTAACATTCTGTCCCAGTAACATTTTGTCCTAACTCGAATTTCTTGGAAAACCAGTAACATTTTTTCCCAATCTTTTTTACAGTTGATTAAATCAGCTAACGAGGTAACATCTTGTCCCAACGAAAATTTGACAAGGGTTGAGGAACGCAGCTCAGGTAGAAAGAGCAGATCAAGTCCGAGCGGCATGCGGCCGCATGGAGCGCCGGCCTGGGAGGGGCGCAGATTAAAAAAAAGTACGGTGTTATTTGATAGTTACAAAAATTAACGCCTTGACAACCGTGTATAGCCTATAATTCGGTATTGTGTGTCAAAACAGCGCTAAAGGTCGTGGACACACGGGACGGCTAAACTCCCGGAAATCTGTTCCATTTCACAGCCGCCGGCTGTATTTTGAGAGTCCGAACACAAGGCAAAAGCGAAATAGCCGGGCTTGTGAGACTACCATGTTACTCATTATGAAACCCATGTTGAATCTTTAACACGTGGATTCTAATTATTGAGTAAACAGCCCTTATCATCATTCTTACTAAAGCTTTTGTTTTTAAATTCAAATGCAATTGTACAAATTGATTAGCTGTTTTATACTTTTACATAACTGTTATTTATTTCAACATTAAGTACCTGGGGGCCGAGCATTTTCTCGGTAAACACTTAAACAATTCTGTATTGTAATATCAGTTACTATAACAAGTAAGTAGCAAAAGATTTGTTCAAAACCAAGACCAGCTCGTTCGCTTCGCTCACTTGCCTTTCGGACTATTTAATGTTTGGGACAGAATGTTACTAGGGAGCAGGTAGAGAGTTGGGCATCTGAGGAATTTAGGACAAAATGTTACTGGGACAAAATGTTACCTGGGACAAGATGTTACGACACGCCTAAATATAACGGTTGGGAGAAAAATGGCAGGCGTTCGAAATTTAGAATAAAATAATATTATAAAAACTTTGAAATGCAATAACTTCCGACATATTTGAGCTTTTGGGGTCTGGTTTTCGGCTATGAACTCTCCTTATTAAGACCTTTAAAATGATATGTAGCATGGCTATGGACTAGGAAAAACTTTTCAAAACTCCCTCTTTGGGACGTCCATGAAGAGGGTGGTTCAAGGGTAATATGATGGGCATATGTCAAACTATCCCTATTTACTAAGGTAATTGTACAAGCAAACGTTTGCCGCAAACCGAACCTCAAAAGGTCTAGTATTTAGAATATTATTACATTTTTAAGCGTGTAGATTAAAATTTGGTTTTTATTCAAAGTTTGACAGGCTGCCATTTTCGACTCAAGCAACCTTTTGAGTTGGGGTTTGCGGCATTAAATTCTACTACTTAAGAGCTTTAATTTGATATACATAAACCTATTGGTCGACGAAAGCCTTATTTCTGACTCCACGTGGGCCATCCCATCGTTTTTAGGCATGTTGCCCACTGGGGATTTGAGGGGACTTTTCTGAGGGAGGTCAGGGGATGACATAGAACACATTTCAGCAAAAATTGGCTGTCCAAAAATTTTTTCATTTTCCAGCCATATTTTGGCTTAATTTTACTACACTAATAGTGCCATCACGGCCGCGAAACGGTCATCTACGTCTAAACATTTTGTACTAGTAAAATACCGGTAAAAAACAACTTCAAAGTGGTTACACTATTATGTCATATGAAAGGTAAGATTCTGAAATTTTGTTATTATAATAAGAGATAACCGATTAGTAGTTGTGTTACGGTAAGTAATAACTCATAGAATATTTGTAGATTTTTGCGACGTCAATCCAAGTAGCCACGTTTGAAACGTCAAAACATTACTTTTTGAACTTACCTAGCTCAGTTAGTAATTTGTATCGTATAAATTTGTATTTAGCACCCCTGGCTTGTCAAAAGCGTTCCTAACTAGTATCAATTTATACGTCGTAAGGTCTCATAGGTTTGAATATACAATATACGTATTTTCTAACTCTATAACAAATATCGAACGGCTGGCAGACGACCGTTTGCTTAAATTGTTATTTGATGAAGTGTACATCGTTATTACTAGTCAAATGAAATGAGCATAGTGGTGCCATTCTGTCGGGTACTGTCACGACAGATTGTCACCCCAAGCGGCCGGCGTCAGGTTTTCACCACGACAGATTGGCACCGCGTCTTTCTCGAGGTTCCAACCTGTCGGGTACCGCGCCGTCAGATTGTCACCGATAGCGGTAGGCGACAGGTTGTCCCCACGTCAGATTGGCACCGGCCCTTCTCGGGGTGACAATCTGTCGGGGAGCGCACGCGACTGATTGTCACCTCTAGGATCGGTGCCAAACTGTCGTGGTGCCAATCTGACGGGGTGACAATCTGACGCGTACCCTTTTAAATTATTAACAAGCCATTTAGACAGGTAATATGTAGGAGAGTTTATCGATGACACTATTGGTCTCATTTTGTTACCTGGCTTATGTATTTTCGGTAAGCAATATAACCTTGGTATACATGGGTTAGGAACTATCAAGTATCTCAGCAAGTCTACACTAATAATATTTTTGCATTGCTTAAGGGAGTTTATAACGGCAGTTTTGAAGGCATTTAAAGCGTTGCTATTACATGCTTGATAGTTTCCTTTGTTTATCATTTTCTGTACCCTTTCATTATAATCGGTTTTATCTATTATAACGACAGTGTTGCTTTTATCTGCTTTTAAGTAATATACATCCTTGTCTTTTAAACTTCTTATGATACTATTGTCAATACGTCCATGTTCTAAGTGTTTGTTGGTCCTGTTTTGTTCTTTTTTCAAATCCGTGATAATCTCAGATCTAATTGTAGCTTTAATGTTATTTGGAAGAGATTTTAAGTGTGTTTCAACGTCAATGAATAAGTTTTCATTTTCTTTGGAAGGTCTTATACTATAATTTAATCCTTTGCTCAAGGTATTAAGTTTAGCTGTCGTAAAATTGTACGAAGATAAATTTTGAACTAGTTTTTGATTTTCTGACATGTTACTAGGATCATCTTGTAAATTAGTTGGAAAGATTTGTGCACTCAGAAGTGCATTGAATTTCTTGTTTAGTCTTTCAGTTTTGTGATTATTCTTAAAATTTATGCTTTCTAAAATATGTAAATATTTTTCTTGAAATAGGGAAAACTCAAAAGAATTTAAGTGTTTAGTTATTTGCAAATGTAATTCATATGCTTGTAACTCCAGATCTGCTTGTTTTGAGTATAAGTACTTGATTTCTAAATTCAACCAGTTTGATTTTGCATTTTGAACAACTTTATCTGTAACACTGTTTTTTACAGATACGTTTACTTTTATAAATTTTGGAAAAATGTTGTTCTTTTTACATTTTTTAAGAAAACAAACATCAGAAGAGATTAACCTTACTTTTTGTTTCAGTTGTTGTAGCTTGTTGAGCTCCGAAGACCTGAGCGTCTATTCAATCATTGCGGAAAGCTCTTCTTATTGGAAATATATGCTAATTTTAAATTAAAACTCCAAAAATCCAATAAATTTGTTTAATTTTAGGTTAGGCCTTTCGTTATCAAAGATAACATCTTCAGACCAATACAACTGAACAAAATTTCTTATAATTTTGTTCAGTTATAACTGATAACTGATGTTGATAACGAAAGGCCTAACCTAAAATTAAACAAATTTATTGGATTTTTGGAGTTTTAATTTAAAATTAGCACTTAATCCTAGTTTGCGCATTACATGTCCTGGATAACTTAGAGAGCCTCTTCCCCCGAGCAGCGATCCATGACTACCACACAAGACTCGTGACCATCTAGATGTGCCAAGGGTTAGGCTTACGAGAACCCAAAAGAGTCAGCACTCTGTTGTGGCAATTAAAATCTTCCACAAGCTGCCAAAACCCATCAAACTTCTGAACAAGAAAAAATTAATTAAAATGCTTGTTCCTCATCTGAAAACCAAAGCCTACTATTCCCTTGAGAAGTTTTTTGAGGACAACTTTTTGGACCTGGGTTAGCTGCGTAGCCTGTCCACAGCGTAAGTAATAAATGGTTTATAAGTGGTTTTGTGTGTTTTTATGTAAATGTATGTTCGGGTTGTTGTTGTTGTTGTTTTTTCTTTTTTTTACATTATGACGCCATCAATTCCCTTGTAGGGGCGAATAACTAGTAATATGGTAATAATAATAACATGGTAAGCCCTTGGTAAGCCTTGTTCTGAGACCTTGAATAAAGGTTGAATCTGGAAACCCAGTTACTCTACGTCCATGCAGGGAGACGTGGAATTTGTTTGTTTTGGCTGGGAGGGCGCCTGAGGGAAGTTGACTTTCTAGAATCTCTGTTCTGCTTGGCTTGAGGACGACACGTTTAAACGATAAAGAATTTGGATTTGTTTATTTAATTTGACGTATAATCAGAACTTTTAAAAACCATACATAGGGTTAATAGATAGTACATACTAAGTTCTTCAATAGTAGGCCTTAAAAATTAAGTCTTATTTAGCTCTAAAATGAATTAATACTCCTTAATTTCATTCTGTGTAGTTAGATTGTTCTGTAAGTCAATTAACTGATAATAATCAATCATCCCACTAAATAGGAACTGCAGGGCGATACTCCCTGTAATCTGCACACAGTGGGTGTAGAATTATAGTTCGAGAGATAAGAAATTGTTCGTCTAATGGCTTGATTTATTCACAGAATGGTGTTTTTTTTTCTTTAGTGAAGATTCATAATTTTGGGCTTTTAAGATCTGCACCACTCGACTGTCGTACATAGTCATGGAAGAAGGTGGTCGTGATTGGAAAGTGTTATCTGTAATATTCTTCTTCTTAGGATTAACAATATACACCATTATAAAATTAAATATTGAAACCATAAATGAGTCGTACTACAAATGAAAAAAGGTGAGCATTAAAAAAATTATGGCATTTATATCAATAAATTTGTCTACTAACGTTGCAATAATCACAAATCATTATTCTACAAGTAACATCATAAAGGAGCACACTGAACCAAATTCAAACCCGTTGCTTGATTAGGTTTTAAACGTTCAGGTTGCAAATAAAATTTTATGTTCTAGGCCAATAAGAGCTCGTAATTTGATGAAAGTAGTGTTTTAACAGAAATCACTAAATTTACACATATTATACTGATTGTTCCATGCCAATTCAAGTTTTATGTGTATAACCTCATAAGAGTGTGATCTTATGTGAGTGAGAACGATGATTTGAGTAAGAGATATCCGTGTGGCTACATTTTGTATGGGTGGCCGTCCATAACCTCTACATTTTTTGACATGTTTATTACAATAATTTATCAAATTTAATTTGGCCGTAGATAAAGTATTGTATGCAACGGTTGTATTCAGCCTTTAAGCCTTAAATGTTTTTATAATACAATCATTGCATGATTACTAATAGCCTATAAACCAGGTACTAATGAAAAATATGAGGAGGTACAAAAATATTTAACACATTTTAATAACACATTTTAATAGTATAAAACACTTAAAACTAGTCAATTTTAATTCTCTCTTCAGAAATGCCAAGTTTTAAAACATGCAATCATAGTAACGAAGAAATTGAGTATTTTCTAAACAAAACCACGCTTTTTACAGTAATTTTCCCACAATATTATTGTTATATAAATAATTTGTAAGTTTATATGTGCATTATAGGATATCTTTCAAGTAGTAACTTGCTAATAATGTGCATATTTGTCAGATTCCAGGATTAATTAATTATTATTGTTACCAAACAATTAGAGAAAATGTAAACCCAATAAATCGGATGGAGCAATGATCGAATGATCCGAGCAATCGATAGTTGAATGGAGCAATCAAGAGTAATATCGGGCATTAGGCGCAATCATAGTTCACATCACTGACAAGAACACGAGCACACGACGCTGCTGCCCCTGGCGGCTGAAAGAGGAACTGACGCTTGCGAGCTACTGTTGACTATTGCTGTGCTGGGCAAAAATAATGGATTAATAAACTATAAATATAAAAGTAGTTGCTTGTGGTTTCGAATTTTCCTGCAAAATTCAACTTGATGTTGACCACAAAATAATTTAAACACACTATTGTACACCTACTTTATGTTATCTACAGCCATGTTTTAATTTATTGCCTCCTTTTACTACTACATCTTTTAAGATTTTAATGAACCAGCGCATTAAGGAGGGTAAAATTAGACAGGAATTAAGAAATCTGCAATTGGGTTTGCAATTGAGAACAGCAACTCTCTGTGGAAAGCGTTTCTTTGCAGCTGATGCAAATGAAGAAAAGCACTCTTAATTGACTGATGCATTTAAGTAGTTGCAATCCCCTTCAAACAAATTGTGTTCCATAATTATTTCGTGGCGTAAATAAACAAAAGGATCAGAACAAATTATGTAGTGTTATATAAGCCTTAAACAGTTATGGAGTTTTTAATTTGTGTAAAAACAAACTACTTCAGAAATTGCATGATTAAAAATGAATTTAAAATGCATTAAAATTGACTTTCGATTTTCTTAATCGAGTTACATTGTTACCCATCCAAACACACTTCCTTGTCAATGAGATGTATCACTAAACTCTTAAGAGGGCGTTGGAGTGCCGCCATGTTGGATTTATTTCCCATAAGAGCAATGCTAAACTTGTCCCCGGCATTTGTCATATAATTTCTTTATTTTTTGTCCGATTGGTTCAGAATAAATAGCGTTTGAATCACAATTAAATTCCCCGTTCCTTTTGCGAAATCGATTGTTTGTAAATAATTTATAAAATTCGGTAGAAAATGTTTTAAAAGTAGTAAAAAACGTGTTTTGTTAATTCAAATTAGTAAAAAACTCTAATTTTTATAAAAAATTCGTCTCGCAAACCTAATCCGCCTTGATGAACCCCTTATTTAGAGCTATAGACCATTATATTATGATTATAAATAAAAGAGTTATTTGACATCCCGTTTAACATTGCTCTTATGGGGGAAAGGCGGAATTTGGATTGACTCCAACGCCCTCTTAAAAAAGGACTAATTCAACAAATATCACATTTTTTTACTGTAGTTTCTTCATCAAGCAATCGTCAAGTTTTTGTTTTAGTTACGATATTTGGCAATAAGTAAAATAACTGCTAACTAAATACACAGAGCTGATTAATTCTTTATTTGATCTAAAAAAAAATTGATTACACCCTAAACTTTCTACTGCACTATAGTACACAAATCTTTTCCACTCGTCCCTTAACGGTCTGCATCCTCCGTAAGCGTATGCAGCAGATTATTCTTTTCCAAGCAACAATACCGCTGCAGCCTCGGTTGTACTCTGGCAGTAATTAAATCAAACAATGGCCAGCAGTGCCCGGTTTGGCCTGGTTATCACGCATCTATACGGCACGCGCGAGCTTCAAAAGGACCGCCTCCTTATCCGGACTTCGGACTAGCGGGGCAAAAACTATGGTAGTGATAAACTGGGCATGGAGCATGGCCGCTTATGTTGAATTTCAAGTGTGTTCAAGCAGAAAGAGCTGGATGTTCTATTAGTAAAGTACAAATTACTAGTGTTAAACATCAACTATGCGTACAATTTTTTTTTTATCGTTAAGTGTAATTTTTGACATCCGTTGTGACGAAATTAATATATTTCGTTACAAGGGTTCAACATGGTGTTTTGCCAGCCTCGAGATCGTGTTTCAAGTTCGAGACGAAGTCTAGAACGTAAAGCGATCGTGAGTAGGCAAAACATTTTTGGCCAAGTTACGGACGAGCTTCATTACACCACACTCTGCCTTAAATCCTAAAAATGATATTTTTTGCCCCCATAACAATAAAACATAACCTTAACTACTCTAGCTTAATGTTCTTCTTGTTTTCCGGTTGATAAGCAACCACTTCACAGTAGTTTATGGTTTCCATTGGTTTCTAGTGGGAAGTTTTAGGGCCCAAATTTCCAGGCTTAGACCTCAAAAGCATGATTTTCATTGTTAGAAGTGATGGTTGTAAAAGGTGATATTGATCTAGTCTTATGAAATAGTATGTCACTTGGCAAGAAGTAAGTGACCATTCTTGGTTCAAGATCTCGGCTTCGCCTTGTTCTTGAATTCAGTCAAGCACCGGTGTATACCACTTTCGGACGAGTTACTAACAATACTTTTCATCTTACCAACTTTTATATATATACATTTTGGGTAAAAGTTACTAATATTCTACATATATACCCCCCTTTCACGTTGTTATTTGTTTATATTGTATTTGAAATATTCTCAGATGTTACTATTAACAAAAATTGACTTCTTCAAATAGGAGCTTTGTTGTTGTTTAATTTGTTTTCTAGCAACAATCAGATGCATGTGAAAATTGTATGCAGTAATGGATTACCGTACAAGTAGAATAGCAGCTCTCGTGGTGTCTAATCTTGGAGGTTATTTTCCGACTTGTTCCTGAAATAGTAGTTTTCATCACTAGGAAGGAAAGTGACTCTTTTCTGTGCGCAATCACGTTTTACGAGCGAGGCGAAGATGGGCTCGGAAAGACTTTTTGGACTAAATACAGGCCAGAAAACGGCTGTTCTAACTGCAGTATGATTAAAATATTTTCCCCGACTTTTTAACAAACCCATTTGGCATTGATTAGTTTCAATCATAGCTGACCGTTCTGAAAACAATTACGTTTATCGCCAGAGTAAAAAATAATATGAAGAATATTATTTCTGTAAATATAGCCTACTACTGAAATAGAACCAGTGCTATATACAGTTTGGTCATGCCTAAAATTTACACAGAGAATTATAAATTATAAAAATCACAATTTATTTTAAACTTAGAACCATGCAATACAACTCAGCAGAAAATAGAACATTTCATAGAATAGTAAATATTTATAATATTTTAAGTTAAAACATTTTTATTTTGGAAGTCTCAACTACTGTATCTAAGTTCCACTAACAATGTTTAAGTAACGTTGATGTTTGTTGATTAACAAACAGATTCTATTTTATAGAGAAATAAAATGACGAAAAAACATCGTTTATTTACTATTTATGTGTAATTTATAAAAATTAGAGTTTCTTTCCTGGCTTACACTTGTACGAAAAAGAACACTTTTACTTAGGCTACTACCTACTTATGTTTATGGTATAGGTTTGCTATCGGTAGTTTTCGAAACGTTATTTAGAAACTGTTTTACTAGAACTAATCAGATACGTAATATTCTGCTTAGTTATTTCAAACAATGTTGAGAAATCCAATATGGTAAAAATAGTCCTCGGAATTTATCCCACTGTAATAAATATGTCCCTTCCAACTTCAATAACATAATTCTTAAAATTTAACCATAATACTTCACCATTCAATAATTGACATGAAACTGCCCTGATAACTCACTAAGGGGTTATACGATGGCGCTGCCTGGTGGAAGATCAATGCCGCCGCCGAAGGTTTAACGCGCCTGCGCAGTATTGACACATGCGCACTAGCGCGGCGTGGCGGCGCTGCGCGGCACTAACGTCCTATTGTGCATCGACGCACCGCAAATCATCCTTCAGCTCCTGGAATTACGATCGTTTTGTGCTTCAATTCACTGTATTTTATTACATTTCCTATTCTATTGTACGGTGCTGTATGATCCATAATTCTTTCTGTCGGCCCCGGTAGGTCTTGTTGCGGAGAAATCTCCCATGGATTGACCGGTTTCAAGGAGAGGCTTTTGTTTTCGTGAAGTTAACCAGGTTCAGATTTTTATTAAAAAGAGTTGCTATTTTTGGTAAGTTCAATATAAGACCGCATTGACTCTATAGGTCTTCGTCACGCGAAGAATGTTAAATTCATTCGTTTACTTGTGGTGTAGTTTGTTTGCTTAAGAGATCTCTCTAAATATTGGCAAGCAAGAAACTTGTAATCTTTTTCAGCTTGTTTGTATAGTAGGAGTAATTAAAAAGATATATTAAAAAGATGTATTGTAAATGAGCAGAACCCATTATAATTTGCATTAACCCCCAAGCTATAAGTCTCAACGGTTTTCAAGGTTCCACTGTTAATCTTTAGAAGAATTGTAATTTATTGAAAGTAGATGAGCAGAAAGCCTCTATAATTTACACCAACCCCCAAGCTGTAAGCCTAAAAGGGTTTCAAATTTTCACTGCTAATCTTTATAAGAATGATAATTTATTATATAATTATTAGTCTATAAATTTCACCAACTGAACTAAGTCCAGATCAACTGACTTTTTTGTCAAATTTCGATCAGTGGACGATCTCTCGTTATACCGAAGATGACCTAAGCCTATAATATATTGTAGAAATATCTCTTCAATATATTTCCGAACAAAATTTATTGATATAAACTTGAATAATAAAATTTTTAGACATTTTATAACATCTTAACTAGCATAAAATTAGAAATTTTTCATGAATGAAATGTTTTATCTTGCGGTTTTCACAATAACCGAAACAAACCTTGGTAAAAATAGAGTAAAACAAGAAATAAATTGCGTACGTTTACATTGATGTATCCAACCAAGTCTACCTCCGAATATAAACCAATTGGTAATTCGTTCGGTACCGTAACAACTATTCTATTGATATGAAGTACAAAGTACTTGCCATTAAAATTCTTAACATAGATTCTAATAGAAACTCCTAGTTACTACGTCTTAATGTAGAAGCCGAGATTACAATTGCAGCACTTTTTCCGGGAACGTTGACGTTTCGTAATGTGCTGCTAGGGTCGTCATCAGGTGTGTGATTACGGCCTCTCTCCTAGGCCTTCACTCGGGGATCGAACCAGCCGACCGGCAAATTGGGCTTACCACAAGATATTTGGGGGAATTTGAGAAAGTCTCTTTTGAAATGCTTGTCAAGTGCGGATATGAAGGTTGAGTTTAGGAATTGTCTTACTAGGATAAAAAAAAAAATGCTTAGATGTAGCAACAAAACAGATCTCCTAGCCTGTTAAAATATCATGAAAAGATAGATTACAAAGATAAAATATTATAAACAATTATTAGAAATAAAGCAAAATAATATGTTAGCAATTTAAGCAGGCTGTTCAGAAAAGGGATGAAGCAGAAAATACATAAATACCCCCGTCGCAGCAGACCTGCGTACTCAGCGAATTTCCAAAGGCGTTTGATATTTTGTATTTTCACCATATAAATGAATATGTAGGTTTGCTGTCATGGAATTTTGTTAAGAAATGTCAAGAAATGTAATGGTAGGGTAAGGTAAATATCAAGTATCAATATTCGACACTTTTTAATTTTCCCCATAAACCCCATGGGAGTGAGTATATAGGTTTACCGCCATATGGATTTTGTAAGCAAATATCTGTTAAACCATAGTGAATATGCATACCAAATTTTACCATGTTATGTCAATAAAAATGTAAGATAGACTGTTTTGTTAATTCCCATATTGTTATATACTGTTAACAAGAAGACATGTTATAAGAATAACATGGAATAATAATAGGGAAATTCGCAATAAGTTTCAATTGACTCTTGAAATACTCAAAGTTAGAAGTGTGGTTTAGACGTGTAATGACATGAACTCATAGTTTTTAAGCACTAATTTCGCTAACAGTTAAATAAATACAACTGTATTTCTGATGAGGTAAAAGAGAATAACATAAATTTGTTAAGCATATAATAAAAAAGCGTTATCATGAAGAAACTCAAATTATGAAACCTCTTCACTGAACTCTGAAATGCAACAATCCCGTTTGCAGAGTTGTGACTCGACCATGGCAGATACCGCTACCGCCGACGCCTACCTCTGGAACTGCCACCTCACGGGCTCTAACAATAGCTCGCTTATTTCGCATTTCACAATCCTCACTCAATTTTCACTGATGGGCTAGGATAAGAGGCCGCTACATTAGCTCTCGCGCCGCCGCGCTCTTTAGTTAACTGAAAAATTGACACTTCCCAGTAGTGAAAAATTCCATCCCGGAGCACATTTCTACAAATATTTAAAGTGGGTTAAAAGACGAGGTGGAAATAATTTGGTCTGATAAGAGTGTCTTTTTAAAAAGCACTCTTATAGACAGTCACGACTAACGAAAGAAAAAGATTTTGGTTTTTAGTATAATCATGGAAAATTTATTTTGAGGTGAAACTTAAATTAGTTACATCGGGGGTTTTTGGTATTTTCCTTATTACATGTTAAAAAGTATAAATTGGTTGATGAACTAGCATGGTTTAATCCTGAACTGTTTATTAAACTGTGAAGTTTATAATTTTTTCAATAAAATAACATTAATAGCGGCGACGATGTATTTGAAATAATTTCCAAACAATAACAAAATTTATCATGATTTTTACATTTAAAAATAGTTTTATTTTTACTATTATTATTATTTTTAAATATATTCATTAAAAATTAAATGAAAGAATCAATTATAGGCCTATTTCATGACGATTTCCAAAACAAAAGATTTACACACAAGCTTAAGTTTATGCAAGCAAATTTAGAAACAATCGAATTCCGGATTGTACTTTCCGAGACATGCCTTACAAGAAATCTTTAAAACCAGAAGCACTTAGTTTTCCTTAGTGATGAGAAAACTACTATCCCTGATAATTACAAAAGAGACACAGTAAATTTAATCTACAATCTACTATCATTAACTCTAACCTTTATAACTCAAAATTTTTGGTATCTCGAATTATTTCCAATCCTCTTGAAAAAAATGCTTGTTTAATAAAAACCAATACATAATTCAAAATAACTTTGGGATACGTGTTATTTACATTAGTCTAGGAGATTCAAAGATTGCCTTTATAAATCAAAACTCAAGACAGGTGAAATTCAATTTGTATTCTACCTTCATAAGTCAAACTTACTTCTATATCTCGAAGTGCCCTAAATGGACCTCCATGAGTCAAAATCCTTCGTTAAGGTCGCAACGAGTCGGTGACACGTTCAGTCTTCGTCTGTCTTCTCTCACTATACTGTATTCCCCTTATAAGTCAAATTCAATAATATTACCTCTCTAAATCGATCTATTTCTAAGTCGAACTATACGTAACTTGAAAAAAATAATAGTCGTGAACTTCGAATTATCGAGAGTCGAAGGTAAAACCAATATATATAAATCCAACAGCATGACTGATGATTCCCCGAGTTACAAGAGACATTTCCACCGCCTCAGTCAGCACCGGGAAGCTTGTCGGCGCTGATTTAGCACCCAGAGGTGCACAGCTCCTCTAACTCACTATCATCCGCGATTAATCAATTTAACACGCATTCCTCTTGCGCCGGACTCTCGTTGAAAATGTCGCTAATTTCCACTCCTTTTAAGTACTCTCTTGTACGGGCATTCCGACCAGTTTTTACTTTTACCGAATCATGCGAATACTTGCATAAATCTTAGGTGCATTCCCCTCTGTTTTTTTTTTTTTGGAAAAAATATTTTTTATTGCATTTGTAAGTTGTTAATGATGATTTGCATCATTGGTTTTATTTCAGGGTTAAAAATATGTAACAGTACCGTAACTGCTATAAATTAATTTAATTTTGAAAATGGAAAACTTGAGTAAACGGACTATTAGTTCTGAAACTGTTAATTTATAAGAAAGGTTCGATTTACAATGTATAAATGATTTCGCCAAATTTCCCTATAGGAAATACGCTATCATGGTGGCAGCTATGATAAGACCGGGATCACATCAATTTACTATTTTGAGGTACCCGCAAGCCAATAACACAAAGAAAATTATAACTTTAGAAGAGGACCACAGATTTTGATGAAATTTGGTATGAAGATGTAAGAACAGGTCTGTTGTCAAATATAACACTCTTTGCTGATGACACTGTGGCATTAACCATGGCCCCAAGGGCTGACCAGCTAGAAGAGAACCTAAAGGGTTTACTCTTTGATCTGGAAAGTTGGTTCAAGATCAATGGTCTTTACCTAAATAGGGACAAAACACACATAGTTTAATTTGTGCCTGACAGCAGATTTTTATCAAATGACCAATTTAGTTTTAAATTATCCAGCACAACAAAATACTTAGGCCTGGTCCTTGACTCAAATTTAAAATGGAGCCAGCATGTTGACAAACTTTGCTTAAAACTTAAGTCTGTCTGTTTTGTCCTGAGGCAACTCTCACTAGTTACAGACATGGACACATGCCTCATGGTATACTATGGTTATGCCTTCAGCTTGATGAGCTATGGTGTAATTTTTTGGGGGAATTCAACGGATTCAATTAGGGTCTTCAAAATTCAAAAACGAATGATTAGAGTCTTGGCAAGGCTGGCGAGGCATGACCACTGCAAACCATGGTTTAGAACCCTTAAGGTTCTAACATTGCCCTCACTTTATATTTTTCAAAAACTCACCTTTTTCAAAAATAATCCCAAACTTTTTGAAAGTGACAGGAGCAACCACGTCTACAACACTAGATTCAAATCCAACCTTGTGTATCCCGTTCATCGTTTGACCCTCCTTGAGCATGGGCCTAGTTATGCTGCTCTCCGGCTCCACAACGCACTGCCCCAAAACCTAAAGCAGGCGTCCACCACGGCCGTTTTTAAGAAAAATTTGAAAGATTTTTTGTGTGAAAAGGCTTATTACGGGGTCGATGAATTTCTTCAAGGCAAGTGAGTTTTTTTTAATTTTGTGAATTTTTCTTTTGAGGAATGTTTTCCTTTTTGTTTTTGTAAATAATTCGAACGAATTGTACTTTTAGTTTTAGTTTAGTTTTAGTTAATTTTGACATGTTCAACACAATGTATTGTAAAACTGAACAATAAATGAATTGAATTGAATTGAATTGAATTGTTTTCATGAGTTCGTAAACTAGCATAATCGGGTATGAAAACGGGTCTTCATGGGTTTTTTGGGAAAATTTAAAAAAATACAAGAATTTGATACAATTTTGTATGTTTCTGCACTGTGAAGGGCTTATATTACAGTATTAGCTTACGACACCCTAATGGCAGCTAACCTACATCCTCATTCCCATGGTGATTATGAGGAAAATAAAATAATACATAATTTCAGTGTAAATTCTTTGAGTACGCAGGTCTGCTGTAACAGGGGGTATTGTCTTTATTTCCTTTAGTAAATTCATTTAATTTGTACCATGTTCATGTTGGTAAACCATCTTTAAAGAGACAAAAAATGGTGATGAAATCCAAAGAAAGTTTTAACTACAATTAAATTAAATGACAAGTAAAAAGCTCTTCGATAAGGCCCATGAAAAAATACAACAACATTAACAATTTTAAATAAACAATTAGTATGCACAAATAAATTAACTGTAAACCTTATATTCACATCGACATTGTCCATTCAATGTGAAAACACAACAGTCTGTGTTAAATTTCACTTAGTGAATTTTGCAAATTTTTACCCCTAAGCAATACAAAAAGGCATTTTAACACTTGAAATGTTATTTTTTTTAACATAGTTTTATTTTAGGAGTTTTACATCCTGTGACTGTTACTGTACAATTTTAAGAATGGTTTGTAACGATTATGTAACATTAATATTTACAGATACCTTTTTACAATGGAACAAGTGGTTCAAAATGCATGGATTACAAATCATACATCATTCATTGTGTTCATATGTTATGTCGAAACGTTTTACGTTCGACAGTTATGTTGACATTAATATTTACAGCGATTCGAAATTAATATTGACAGTAATTTGACATTGATATTTATTAATAAACAAATTTGTAATATTTTTTATTACAATAAAAGTATGGAATATCCACCACGGTTACATTGGTTTTAGAAAATAAAAATTCAGTACCATAGTTGATTTGCAAGTGAGGCGTTGCTATTTAGTGCAGCCTAGCCTGACCTAAGTGCTGGCTAGCTAAGTAGATTTGCCTAGCCTGACCTAAGTGCTGCCTAGCTAAGTAGATTTGCCTAGCCTGTGAAGTCTAGGACTTGTGACCAATCCTAAGTGTGCTGCTTAGCCTTTTTTGGTCTATGGTGTGGCCTAGCTTAAATAAGTATCCTATCCTAGTTGTTCGACATAACCTGCGTGGTGTAGCCTAAGTGAGCTGCCTAGCCTAGTAGTACTGCCTAGCCTAGTAGTACTGCCTAGTCTAGTAGTACTGCCTAGCCTAGTAGTACTGCATAGCCTAGTAGTACTGCATAGCCTAGTAGTACTGCCTAGCCTAGTAGTACTGCCTAGCCTAGTAGTACTGCATAGCCTAGTAGTACTGCCTAGCCTAGTAGTACTGCCTAGCCTAGTAGTACTGCCTTGCCTAGTAGTACTGCCTAGCCTAGTAGTACTGCCTAGCCTAGTAGTACTGCCTAGCCTAGTAGTACTGCCCAGCCTAGTAGTACTGCCTAGCCTAGTAGTACTGCCTAGCCTAGTAGTACTGCCTAGCCTAGTAGTACTGCCTAGCCTAGTAGTACTGCATAGCCTAGTAGTACTGCCTAGCCTAGTAGTTCTGCCTAGCCTAGTAGTACTGCCTAGCTTAGTAGTACTGCCTAGACTAGTAGTACTGCCTAGCCTAGTAGTACTGCCTAGCCTAGTAGTACTGCCTAGCCTAGTAGTACTGCCTAGCCTAGTAGTACTGCCTAGCCTAGTAGTACTGCCTAGCCTAGTGGTACTGCCTAGCCTAGTAGTTCTGCCTAGCCTAGTAGTACTGCCTAGCCTAGTAGTGTTGCCTAGCCTAGTAGTACTGCCTAGTCTAGTAGTTCTGCCTAGCATGAGGATCCTAGCCTAAATGTGCGGCTCGGGTGAGACCCAGTCCACCCCGAAGACCGGCTGTGTGTTGACGAGGTTGTAGACTTTAGGCCAGTGCCTCCTCTGGTGGATGTTGGGGTCAACGGCGATGTAGTCCTTGCAAAACCCGACCTCTATCAGGTCCCACATCGGCCCCACAAGCTTCCTCCCTGGCCGCTTCGGTCCTTAAATCAAGTCAGAGAAAATTACTAAGGACTAGAATACATAGTAAGTTGAGGTCCTAAAAGACGATACACCATTTGTCTTTTTAATAACACCGCAGTCCGGAATACAAATTTTTCTCCAGTGATCGGACTCCTCTGTGGCGTAAACTACACAAAAAATTTATAAATTAGGACTGAAATCAAATGTTGCAAGAGGAAGAAACAGTGCTTATTGAAGTATAAAGGAAAACGAGAGTCTTGGCCACTTACTATGGAACCGGCCGTAGTTGCCGATGTAGGCGAATTCCACCGTCTTGCGGGTGACCTCCGGCCACGCGGAGTTGACGTGGGGCACCACGGTCCATCCTCGACCCTCGTACACGCGGCCGTCCCCACCCACAAGGAAACTGAACAACAACAACAACAAAATGTCAAACGTGTGATAAACACACATAAAAACACAACAATACAACGTCAAACGGGCGATAGCAAAAAACCAAACAACAAACAATCCAACAATGCAATGTCAAACTTACAATATGAAAAAGACAACAAACACTACAATGTTAAACGTGTGATAGAAACAAACACAATACTCACAAAACACAACGTGTCATATGCAAGATAAAAAGAGTAGAGTAACGTAGGGATTGGGGAACAACGACTAACTTGAAACTTAAAAATTCAAGTATAACGTCAGGAATGAAATTAGAAAACAACAACAAATACACCACCAAATATGAAAATGATAAACAGCCTCAATCCTACGTTTCAGATTAACAAATGAAAAACAATAAAATCATACCTAATCTAAATACTAACTGCATACGAGTAAATAAACTTACACATTAAGGTTCTTTTCAAATCAGAAAGAAAACTTTAGATGGTGGTATATATTAATGTAGGCAGTATAAATAATTAAATGTAGTTTTTATAAAGTAAAACGTTTTTCCTATTAGATTATTTCCTAATAGTTGGTGTTTTTTTTTTAGGATTTTAAAATAACAAACCACACACGTTTATACATTATAAGGATTATAACTAAAACCAGATAACCTTGTCCAGATGTTTCCTCTGTATCTCCTGCACCTTCCTCACCCAAGACTCCTTGTCGTAACCCTACGTAACGTAACAGGTACTCACTTGTACTTTATGTCGTCCAGCCCCTTGTCCAGATGTTTCCTCTGTATCTCCTGCACCTTCCTCACCCAAGACTCCTTGTCGTAACCCTACGTAACGTAACAGGTACTCACTTGTACTTGATGTCGTCCAGCCCCTTGTCCAGATGTTTCCTCTGTATCTCCTGCACCTTCCTCACCCAAGACTCCTTGTCGTAACCCTACGTAACGTAACAGGTACTCACTTGTACTTGATGTCGTCCAGCCCCTTGTCCAGATGTTTCCTCTGTATCTCCTGCACCTTCCTCACCCAAGACTCCTTGTCGTAACCCTACGTAACGTAACAGGTACTCACTTGTACTTGATGTCGTCCAGCCCCTTGTCCAGATGTTTCCTCTGTATCTCCTGCACCTTCCTCACCCAAGACTCCTTGTCGTAACCCTACGTAACGTAACAGGTACTCACTTGTACTTGATGTCGTCCAGCCCCTTGTCCAGATGTTTCCTCTGTATCTCCTGCACCTTCCTCACCCAAGACTCCTTGTCGTAACCCTACGTAACGTAACAGGTACTCACTTGTACTTGATGTCGTCCAGCCCCTTGTCCAGATGTTTCCTCTGTATCTCCTGCACCTTCCTCACCCAAGACTCCTTGTCGTAACCCTACGTAACGTAACAGGTACTCACTTGTACTTGATGTCGTCCAGCCCCTTGTCCAGATGTTTCCTCTGTATCTCCTGCACCTTCCTCACCCAAGACTCCTCGTCGTAACCATACGTAGCGTAACAGGTACTCACTTGTACTTGATGTCGTCCAGCCCCTTGTCCAGATGTTTCCTCTGTATCTCCTGCACCTTCCTCACACATGACTCCTAGTCGTAACCATACGTAGCGTAACAGGTACTCACTTGTACTTGATGTCGTCCAGCCCCTTGTCCAGATGTTTCCTATGTATTTCCTGCACCTTCCTCACGCACGACTCCTAGTCGTAACCCTACGTAGCGTAACAGATACTCACTTGTACTTGATGTCGTCCAGCCCCTTGTCCAGATGTTTCCTATGTATTTCCTGCACCTTCCTCACGCATGTCTCCTAGTGGCAACCCTACGTAGCGTAACAGGTACTCACTTGTACTTGATGTCGTCCAGCCCCTTGTCCAGATGCTTCCTTTGTATCTCCTGCACCTTCCTCACGCACGACTCCTAGTCGTAACCCTACGTAACGTAACAGGTACTCACTTGTACTTGATGTCGTCCAGCCCCTTGTCCAGATGTTTCCTCTGTATCTCCTGCACCTTCCTCACGCACGACTCCTCGTTGTAACCCTACGTAACGTAACAGGTACTCACTTGTACTTGATGTCGTCCAGCCCCTTGTCCAGATGTTTCCTCTGTATCTCCTGCACCTTCCTCACGCATGACTCCTAGTCGTAACCCTACGTAGCGTAACAGGTACTCACTTGTACTTGATATCGTCCAGCCCCTTGTCCAGATGTTTACTCTGTATCTCCTGCACCTTCCTCACGCATGACTCCTAGTTGTAACTCTACGTAGCGTAACAGGCACTCACTTGTACTTGATGTCGTCCAGCCCCTTGTCCAGATGTTTCCTCTGTATCTCCTGCACCTTCTTCACGCATGACTCCTAGTCGTAACCCTACGTAGCGTAACAGGTACTCACTTGTACTTGATGTCGTCCAGCCCCTTGTCCAGATGTTCCCTCTGTATCTCCTGCACCTTCCTCACCCAAGACTCCTCGTAGTAACCCTACGTGGAGTAACAGGTACTCACTTGTACTTGATGTCGTCCAGCCCCTTGTCCAGATGTTCCCTCTGTATCTCCTTCACCTTCCTCACCCAAGACTCCTCGTAGTAACCCTACGTGGAGTAACAGGTACTCACTTGTACTTGATGTCGTCCAGCCCCTTGTCCAGATGTTTCCTCTGTATCTCCTTCACCTTCCTCACCCAAGACTCCTCGTAGTAACCCTACGTGGAGTAACAGGTACTCACTTGTACTTGATGTCGTCCAGCCCCTTGTCCAGATGTTTCCTCTGTATCTCCTTCACCTTCCTCACGCAAGACTCCTCGTAGTAACCCTACGTGGAGTAACAGGTACTCACTTGTACTTGATGTCGTCCAGCCCCTTGTCCAGATGTTCCCTCTGTATCTCCTGCACCTTCCTCACGCAAGACTCCTCGTAGTAACCCTACGTGGAGTAACAGGTACTCACTTGTACTTGATGTCGTCCAGCCCCTTGTCCAGATGTTTCCTCTGTATCTCCTTCACCTTCCTCACGCAAGACTCCTCGTAGTAACCCTACGTGGAGTAACAGGTACTCACTTGTACTTGATGTCGTCCAGCCCCTTGTCCAGATGTTTCCTCTGTATCTCCTTCACCTTCCTCACGCAAGACTCCTCGTAGTAACCCTACGTGGAGTAACAGGTACTCACTTGTACTTGATGTCGTCCAGCCCCTTGTCCAGATGTTCCCTCTGTATCTCCTGCACCTTCCTCACCCAAGACTCCTCGTAGTAACCCTACGTGGAGTAACAGGTACTCACTTGTACTTGATGTCGTCCAGCCCCTTGTCCAGATGTTTCCTCTGTATCTCCTTCACCTTCCTCACGCAAGACTCCTCGTAGTAACCCTACGTAACGTAACAGGTACTCACTTGTACTTGATGTCGTCCAGCCCCTTGTCCAGATGTTTCCTCTGTATCTCCTGCACCTTCCTCACGCACGACTCCTCGTTGTAACCCTACGTAACGTAACAGGTACTCACTTGTACTTGATGTCGTCCAGCCCCTTGTCCAGATGTTTCCTCTGTATCTCCTGCACCTTCTTCACGCATGACTCCTAGTCGTAACCCTACGTGGAGTAACAGGTACTCACTTGTACTTGATGTCGTCCAGCCCCTTGTCCAGATGTTCCCTCTGTATCTCCTGCACCTTCCTCACCCAAGACTCCTCGTAGTAACCCTACGTGGAGTAACAGGTACTCACTTGTACTTGATGTCGTCCAGCCCCTTGTCCAGATGTTTCCTCTGTATCTCCTTCACCTTCCTCACGCAAGACTCCTCGTAGTAACCCTACGTGGAGTAACAGGTACTCACTTGTACTTGATGTCGTCCAGCCCCTTGTCCAGATGTTTCCTCTGTATCTCCTTCACCTTCCTCACGCAAGACTCCTCGTAGTAACCCTACGTGGAGTAACAGGTACTCACTTGTACTTGATGTCGTCCAGCCCCTTGTCCAGATGTTCCCTCTGTATCTCCTGCACCTTCCTCACCCAAGACTCCTCGTAGTAACCCTACGTGGAGTAACAGGTACTCACTTGTACTTGATGTCGTCCAGCCCCTTGTCCAGATGTTCCCTCTGTATCTCCTGCACCTTCCTCACCCAAGACTCCTCGTAGTAACCCTACGTGGAGTAACAGGTACTCACTTGTACTTGATGTCGTCCAGCCCCTTGTCCAGATGTTTCCTCTGTATCTTCTGCACCTTCCTCACCCAAGACTCCTTGTCGTAACCCTACGTAACGTAACAGGTACTCACTTGTACTTGATGTCGTCCAGCCCCTTGTCCAGATGTTTCCTCTGTATCTCCTTCACCTTCCTCACGCAAGACTCCTCGTAGTAACCCTACGTGGAGTAACAGGTACTCACTTGTACTTGATGTCGTCCAGCCCCTTGTCCAGATGTTTCCTCTGTATCTCCTGCACCTTCCTCACCCAAGACTCCTCGTAGTAACCCTACGTGGAGTAACAGGTACTCACTTGTACTTGATGTCGTCCAGCCCCTTGTCCAGATGTTTCCTCTGTATCTCCTTCACCTTCCTCACGCAAGACTCCTCGTAGTAACCCTACGTGGAGTACCAGGTACTCACTTGTACTTGATGTCGTCCAGCCCCTTGTCCAGATGTTTCCTCTGTATCTCCTGCACCTTCCTCACCCAAGACTCCTTGTCGTAACCCTACGTAACGTAACAGGTACTCACTTGTACTTGATGTCGTCCAGCCCCTTGTCCAGATGTTTCCTCTGTATCTCCTGCACCTTCCTCACCCAAGACTCCTTGTCGTAACCCTACGTAGCGTAACAGGTACTCACTTGTACTTGATGTCGTCCAGCCCCTTGTCCAGATGTTTCCTCTGTATCTCCTTTACCTTCCTCACGCATGTCTCCTAGTGGCAACCCTACGTAGCGTAACCGGTACTCACTTGTACTTTATGTCGTCCAGCCCCTTGTCCAGATGTTTCCTCTGTATCTCCTTTACCTTCCTCACGCATGTCTCCTAGTGGCAACCCTACGTAGCGTAACAGGTACTCACTTGTACTTTATGTCGTCCAGCCCCTTGTCCAGATGTTTCCCCTGTATCTCCTGCACCTTCCTCACGCACGACTCCTCGTCGTAACCCTACGTAGCGTAACAGGTACTCACTTGTACTTGATGTCGTCCAGCCCCTTGTCCAGATGTTTCCTCTGTATCTCCTTTACCTTCCTCACGCATGTCTCCTAGTGGCAACCCTACGTAGCGTAACCGGTACTCACTTGTACTTTATGTCGTCCAGCCCCTTGTCCAGATGTTTCCTCTGTATCTCCTTTACCTTCCTCACGCATGTCTCCTAGTGGCAACCCTACGTAGCGTAACCGGTACTCACTTGTACTTTATGTCGTCCAGCCCCTTGTCCAGATGTTTCCTCTGTATCTCCTTTACCTTCCTCACGCATGTCTCCTAGTGGCAACCCTACGTAGCGTAACCGGTACTCACTTGTACTTTATGTCGTCCAGCCCCTTGTCCAGATGTTTCCTCTGTATCTCCTTCACCTTCCTCACGCAAGACTCCTCGTAGTAACCCTACGTGGAGTACCAGGTACTCACTTGTACTTGATGTCGTCCAGCCCCTTGTCCAGATGTTTCCTCTGTATCTCCTGCACCTTCCTCATCCAAGACTCCTTGTCGTAACCCTACGTAGCGTAACAGGTACTCACTTGTACTTGATGTCGTCCAGCCCCTTGTCCAGATGTTTCCTCTGTATCTCCTTTACCTTCCTCACGCATGTCTCCTAGTGGCAACCCTACGTAGCGTAACCGGTACTCACTTGTACTTTATGTCGTCCAGCCCCTTGTCCAGATGTTTCCTCTGTATCTCCTGCACCTTCTTCACGCATGACTCCTAGTCGTAACCCTACGTAGCGTAACAGGTACTCACTTGTACTTGATGTCGTCCAGCCCCTTGTCCAGATGTTCCCTCTGTATCTCCTGCACCTTCCTCACGCACGACTCCTCGTCGTAACCCTACGTAGCGTAACAGGTACTCACTTGTACTTGATGTCGTCCAGCCCCTTGTCCAGATGTTTCCTCTGTATCTCCTTTACCTTCCTCACGCATGTCTCCTAGTGGCAACCCTACGTAGCGTAACC
The DNA here is from genome assembly GCA_030545055.2 of Neoaliturus tenellus. NCBI lineage: Eukaryota > Metazoa > Arthropoda > Insecta > Hemiptera > Cicadellidae > Neoaliturus > Neoaliturus tenellus. The sequence continues at coordinate 119,037,918 of CM061537.1, forward strand.
GGTACTCACTTGTACTTTATGTCGTCCAGCCCCTTGTCCAGATGTTTCCTCTGTATCTCCTTTACCTTCCTCACGCATGTCTCCTAGTGGCAACCCTACGTAGCGTAACAGGTACTCACTTGTACTTTATGTCGTCCAGCCCCTTGTCCAGATGTTTCCTCTGTATCTCCTGCACCTTCCTCACGCACGACTCCTAGTCGTAACCCTACGTAACGTAACAGGTACTCACTTGTACTTGATGTCGTCCAGCCCCTTGTCTAGATGTTTCCTCTGTATCGCCTGCACCTTCCTCACGCACGACTCCTCGTTGTAACCCTACGTAACGTAACAGGTACTCACTTGTACTTGATGTCGTCCAGCCCCTTGTCTAGATGTTTCCTCTGTATCGCCTGCACCTTCCTCACGCACGACTCCTCGTTGTAACCCTACGTAACGTAACAGGTACTCACTTGTACTTGATGTCGTCCAGCCCCTTGTCTAGATGTTTCCTCTGTATCGCCTGCACCTTCCTCACGCAAGACTCCTTGTCGTAACCCTACGTAACGTAACAGGTACTCACTTGTACTTGATGTCGTCCAGCCCCTTGTCTAGATGTTTCCTCTGTATCGCCTGCACCTTCCTCACGCAAGACTCCTTGTCGTAACCCTACGTAACGTAACAGGTACTCACTTGTACTTGATGTCGTCCAGCCCCTTGTCTAGATGTTTCCTCTGTATCGCCTGCACCTTCCTCACGCAAGACTCCTTGTTGTAACCCTACGTAACGTAACAGGTACTCACTTGTACTTGATGTCGTCCAGCCCCTTGTCTAGATGTTTCCTCTGTATCGCCTGCACCTTCCTCACGCACGACTCCTCGTTGTAACCCTACGTAACGTAACAGGTACTCACTTGTACTTGATGTCGTCCAGCCCCTTGTCTAGATGTTTCCTCTGTATCGCCTGCACCTTCCTCACGCAAGACTCCTTGTCGTAACCCTACGTAACGTAACAGGCACTCACTTGTACTTGATGTCGTCCAGCCCCTTGTCCAGATGTTTCCTCTGTATCTCCTGCACCTTCTTCACGCATGACTCCTAGTTGTAACCCTACGTAACGTAACAGGTACTCACTTGTACTTGATGTCGTCCAGCCCCCTGTCCAGATGTTTCCTCCGTATCTCCTTCACCTTCCTCACGCAAGACTCCTCGTAGTAACCCTACGTGGAGTAACAGGTACTCACTTGTACTTGATGTTGTCCAGCCCCTTGTCCAGATGTTCCCTCTGTATCTCCTGCACCTTCCTCACGCACGACTCCTTGTCGTAACCATACGTAGCGTAACAGGTACTCACTTGTACTTGATGTCGTCCAGCCCCTTGTCCAGATGTTTCCTCTGTATCTCCTGCACCTTCCTCACGCATGACTCCTAGTTGTAACCCTACGTAGCGTACCAGGTACTCACTTGTACTTGATGTTGTCCAGCCCCTTGTCCAGATGTTTCCTCTGTATCTCCTGCACCTTCCTCACCCAAGACTCCTTGTCGTAACCCTACGTAACGTAACAGGTACTCACTTGTACTTGATGTCGTCCAGCTCCTTGTCCAGATGTTTCCTCTGTATCTTCTGCACCTTCCTCACCCAAGACTCCTTGTCGTAACCCTACGTAACGTAACAGGTACTCACTTGTACTTGATGTCGTCCAGCTCCTTGTCCAGATGTTTCCTCTGTATCTCCTGCACCTTCCTCACCCAAGACTCCTTGTCGTAACCCTACGTAACGTAACAGGTACTCACTTGTACTTGATGTCGTCCAGCTCCTTGTCCAGATGTTTCCTCTGTATCTTCTGCACCTTCCTCACCCAAGACTCCTTGTCGTAACCCTACGTAACGTAACAGGTACTCACTTGTACTTGATGTCGTCCAGCCCCTTGTCCAGATGTTTCCTCTGTATCTCCTTCACCTTCCTCACGCAAGACTCCTCGTCGTAACCCTACGTGGCGTAACAGATACTCACTTGTACTTGATGTCGTCCAGCCCCTTGTCCAGATGTTTCCTCTGTATCTCCTGCACCTTACTCACGCACTACTCCTCGTCGCAACCCTACGTGGCGTAACAGATACTCACTTGTACTTGATGTCGTCCAGCCCCTTGTCCAGATGTTTCCTCTGTATCGCCTGCACCTTCCTCATGCACGACTCCTCGTCATAGCACGCGTGACTCCTCGTGTGGTTCAGGATCACGTGGGGCACTTCCTTCACATCCACGTGGTCGACGCGTCGCGGTGGCAGCGCGTTCCACTCGCTCCGCGGAACAATCGGCATGTCGTGGGTCATCTCTGGCCACTTCGGCTTCTCCGGCCAGCCCGGCGGGTGCTTGAACGTCCCGTTGGACAGGGAGAGAATCCATTCGGCCTCCTCCGGGGTGGCGTGGCGAGCGGGCTTGTCTTTCCACGCGACGGGTGCAGTAACATCTGTCTCGGTAGCCATGGTGTAGTTTCAGATCAAAAGATTTTTCTAGAAAACAGATTTTTTTCAATAAAAAGTTTGGCAAGCCTCATTTTGCTTAGAGTATTGATCTGTGCGTGGATCGCATTACTGGGACTTCCTAAACCAAGTACTATTATTTATAAAGTTTTACTTTATATTTAATTAAAACAATTGCATTTTGTGAACTGTTGTCTTTTTTTAAACAAACTTTCACTCTTTCTTTCTTTCTTTCTTTCTTTCTTCTTTTCTTGAAAGTGAAAATACATAAATATTAAACACACCATCTTTCTAGTAACAGTAAAGCAAATTTAACAAAGGGCGCCTCACATCCATCAAAGAAGTGGTAACGATGGCTACGGAAAGAAACAATATTGGTATATCTCACCTAACCTAACCCGACTAATACTCATTCAAAACTGGAGGTGTTTAATTGACAATTACCCTTAAGGGTGCGCTCTATCCGTCTGCCGCGCGCGGATGCAAGGGTTTAGAATCTCCGTGTTTGTCACCCCAGTTGTAAACCGATTTAAAATATTTTGGTGTCATTCCTTTCGTAATATAATTTTGTATTCCGCTATCGTCTTAAAATTTCGATATTAATTTAAATTACCAAGCAGGGTGCTTGCTAATAATGCTCAAATAAGCGTTTTTGTATCAAGTTTTAACGTATTAAAAACAATTTTTTAAGAAAAAATAAGACGATACACTATTACAATATAATCTTAAGAACAAGAATCTACAATAAGATTGGTAAAAAATTTATAGATAACGATGCAAGAAGGGAGATGCGGAAGGTCTGCAATTTCAAAAAGATCGTTATTAGACCACCGATCAATTTCGCACTGAAACAAAAAAAAAGCATTAAAGTAACAAAATTTAAAATCACCCGTCATATGTTTTCCAAAATGTGAGTTTCCACGTATAGCGGCAGTTAACAGTCTCGCTCGACGATTTTGACGCCGAGGTAGAGCGCACCCTTAAAATATAAATTTATGACAACTGGAATTTTGCTCTTATGTCTTTTGGGGAAAACATAGTATTTTATTCCCCCTTTTCGGACGCCGTTTTCCAACCTATTTTCTTAAAACAAGGCAATCGTTTAGTTGAATTGTTATGTTATGTCCCTCATACCTTATAAGTTTATAAATGCGAAAATATTGCTTTCAGTGACGTCGCAAAGTACCTCAATCAGCAAAATACCTAAAAACACGGTCCGAAACAGGGGAGTGTAGTAATTTTTTCAGTGTTTTTCGAGGATGAAGATAACTCTTAATTTAGAAGTGCAAGATGTACAGCAAATATCTGTACTAAATAACAGGTTTTTAAGTAAATAGGAAATTTAGTAAGTTTTTGTTTAATAAAAACTGTTAGTGTCAAAGCTACTTTACTTAACTTTTACTTAACTTTACTTAACTTTACTTTAATGTTTCCTTGTTACTTAATGTAAATTAGTTTATTTTGTTTTATACTTACACGTAATGTCACACGTTAGACATGCCACAAGTTATAATTATTCATCACCGGTTTAAGACCCACATATAAGTTTAAATCCTTTAAATTAAATTTTCAGTTTACTTTCTTGCATCTAGTGTCATGAAAATCGACGATAAACCTGCCAGCGCTGTGCTTGTAAATGATTCAATTCACTAACAGCTCTCATAATATAAGTAAAACTTTTTGCATTTCCTTTTTCAACACATAATTCGAGTTGAGGTCTCATATTTACATTTAATTTTCATCTTTTATTTATCAATTAATATTTTTAAAGTCACGGGTTATCTTAATTATTCATTCTGATATGATGACTGGTAAGTGAATTATTGATAATCAAATCGGCTATGGTAGTATCTAGGTAAAATGCATTAAAATTAAATTTATATGGACTGATGTGTAGTGTAAACTCACGAATAGGGAACGTATGCAATTTGTTTCTGTTTTTAAATGAGAGTAAAAACAAAATATAATATTTATGGTTTTAATTATACTTATCAATTATAAATAATGTAAATGATAAATTATAAATTATGTGATTAATTATACTTAAATAAATGTTATATTTATTATTTTTTTAATGATAAACTCATTGATTTGACGTTACCTAAATAGTTAGTGTTTAGGTAGGTCATAACAATTAATTTTTAGATCTCTTTAGTCTTTAAATCAAATTGTATAGCCAAATTAATTGTAACAATGTTTAACACCTTGTTATATAGCAATGCTGATTTACAATCTGTTGAAAAAGATTATAAATAACTGACCTTACCTATATAACCCCTGGAACCCATCGTCTCCTTTAACTTAAATAATAACACTAATGCATGAGATAAAAATAATAAAATTATTGAAAGACACTTAATATAAGTAATTATTTGAAATATGTAAATAATAACCATAAGTACCCTTTTTGAAACATAAATTTTTTTATTGCACTGAAATGTTTCGACTTAAAGTCATTTTCAAAGTTCTTTTTGTATTTAACCAAAACAATTATTTGGTTAAATACAAAAAGCACTTTGAAAATGACTTTAAGTCGAAACATGTCAGTGCAATAAAAAAAATTATGTTTCAAAAAGGGTACTTATGGTTATTATTTACATATTTTAAAATAATTACAGTAGCCCTTATCTGCGAAATCTGTGTAATATAAGTTATTTTGACAACTGATGGACTTAAAAACACAGTGAAATTGAATTCCTTGTTATAACACTTAGAAAGAAAATCCACATTTCATGTTATAAATCAAAATTTATTTACTAAGAAAAAATTTATATTGAACTGAAATTTTATAGCTTACATTAATAATTACAATACCTAGTTTAACTTTAACAGTTAATTACAGATTAAAAATTAAAAAATGATCGCTGTGGATGTCAGTTGTAGGGGGTGTTCTCGAATCTGCCCTCGCGGTCGTAGGGTTCCTCATGCTCCGGGTCGAACGGCCTGATGGTGTCTTTGTTGTTGTGGAACACCCTGTAGTCCTGGGTCAGGAACCCCGCGTTTACGCCGTAGTCGGCCAGGTGCTTGACGGCCTGCATCATGGTCTCGGTCGGGGGCACGTCTGTAAGGGAAACCGAGGGCTGGTGAACTTAGAGAGGAAAAAAATTTGTATAACCTACACTATGGGCAAATTTCACAATGACAAGCGTAAAACTCTGAACTGGTAGTAACATTTATGTTGTATTGAAAATTTGATTGAGAGTTTAGGCATTGACTAACGTACATAGTCAATGGTTTAAGTTAACACTCAAAATACAATACACGTGAGTAGTGGTTTTTGGCCACTTTTAAAACCGACCACGTGCCCACCGAGCCACGTGCCGCGGCAGCTGGCGCCAGCTGCCATGTCACATAGCTTCCGGTGGGGGATGGAGGGTATATATGAGATGCTGTAGTTATATTTTATGCCATATAGGTTGGGGTGGAGATGGCGATAGTGTTGGCGTTAGGGTGAAGTGAATTTGCGCATAAAGTGGGGTTGAACTAAAAGTACGCATAAATTAAAAGTTAGTTCAAAATTGAAATTCGTCGGTGTTAACAAAACTACAACAGTTGAAGAAAAATTAAGAGTTAGTTCAAAATTGAAATTCAAACTTATAACTGAGATGTGGAAAATATGTCAAGGTCATCCAGAGTAAGTTTTTCAAATCCTATCCAACTATCACCAGAAATAGTTTTAAGTTGAAGTAGTTGGTGATAGCGGGATAATTCATCCGTGCCATGGGAGAGGTGTTTATCGTTTGAAAGTTGGCGATAGAATGAGAAGCGCCGTCTAGGGAGAGGGCTTATAAAATGGCAACCTTCCCCCCACCACCCTTTCCCCCACTCCTTTAGACCAATAACCGGTCGCCGACTCTATGTGGTGAAACTGAACTAGACATGGCGGCCGCCATGGATAATTCTAACCTCAAACCTTAGTTTTGCATTGGTGAGCATGCGCCACCCCCACTCCTTTACCTTTCTTTTATATTTTTAAAACCGAACAGATGTCCGGGCAGCTGCCCCTACGGGCAGATGTTCGGGCAGGTGTTGGGGGCAGAGATGTTGAAATATTGGGGTGGAGATGGCGATAGCGTTGGCGGTCGGTTGAACTGAATTTGCGAATAAAGTAACTAGGGTTGAACTAAAAGTGTACATAAATTAAAAGTTAGTTGAAAACTGAAATTTGACGGTGTTAACAAAACTCTTAATAGTTGAACAAAACTAAAAGTTAGTTTAAAACTGAAATTCAAATTTATAAATAGGATCTGGAAAGTATGTCAAGGTCATCCAGAGTAAGTTTTAAAAAAGCCTACCCAACTACCACCAGAAATAGTTCTAAGTTGAACTAGTTGGTGATAGTAGGATAGGTTGAAGTAACTTTTGAATTTTATTAGTGAATATAAAATTAATGTGCAACAGCAGAGTTTAAACAAGTTGAACTTTTGTGATGAATTACAGAGTTGTAAATGCAAACACCGACGACGATGAGAAGGTAAATGCAGAGTCCCCAGATGATGTATTTGAAAAGCTTGAACAAATGTAACATTTCGAGTTGGTTTTCCCGTTCCATTTCCAATCGTTTAATTTCCAATTTCAATTTATCCTCTTCCATTCTAGTTACGAAGGGAACTTCATCCATCATATCCATCATGATTGTGTTAGTGTTTGAAATTTTAGTGATGTTGATAGTTCAGAAGTCGAAGAAGGAATGAGAAGTGAAAGGGAGAAATGTTAGTTAAATAAAGAAGTGGTGGGGGGAAGACGTTGCTCTTAATTATTACCATCAGTAGTGTCAGATGGTGCAGGAGTTAGATTTAGTAAACTGTCTTCGTCCGAACTTTCAACTTTATCACAAATAGGACAATCGTATGTTATTTCCAAATTCATTTTGATGGTTGTAAAATTATCTACAAGTTCTTGTAAAATATTAAAAATGTCTTGTAACTCTTCTTTAGAGTTTATTTCAAAACTAGAATTCATTCGGGCCAATGGAGAGTTGTTCATTATTGGAGAGTCGGTGATGGAATGAGGATCGGCGCATAGGGAGGGGGCTTATATAATGGTGACCTTGAGCAGGCGTCTAGGGAGGGGGGCTGTCTAGGGAGGGGGCTTTTATATAGGGAACCTTGAGCTTATGATTGAATAAAACGTTTAGTTCTTCTTCTCCATCTTTTAATTCAATTATTTGAACCGAAGTAGTTGTTTCATCCTCTTCACTCGATGAAGAAAACAATTCACCAGGATTTAAATATTGAACTACAATTCTGAACCATCTTATAGGATATTCGTCAATGATGGAAAGTAAGTTTTGAAACAATTCTTCCATCTCTTCCCTGTCAGTTATTATATGTTCAAACTTGATAAATTTGTTTTCCATGTTGTTAGTTAGAGTGTTGGAAGTGGAATGATTTAATATTATATAAAAATTAGAACTAGTGGTGGGGGAAATCTCAAGGTCATCCAAATGAAGTTTTAAAAAAGAGTGTAAAACTGAAATTACACATTTGATGGTTCTACAGGATCGGAATACCAATCTGATCTGTATTTACATCTTTTTATCATATGTGTACAAAAATCATCTTGATGAGAATTGGTGCGTTGACAATGAGCAAGATCTAGAGGGTGAAATTTGAAACATCTTTGAGGACAACATGTATGAAAATATCTTGATTTGTAAAATTTGAAAGTTCGCAATTCCGGTGGTGGTAGTTGTTTTGTTTTGCATTTGCAATAACAAGATCCGAAGAATTCACATTTAGTACAAGCTAACCCATCCACCATCATTGGTCCTAAATCTGTACACTGTTGTTCACAACAGTAACGAGGTTTGTACTTGTATTTTTGCTCTTCCATGTTGACGCTGCGGAGTCCAGTGAAAGAATAAGAGTGTATAGTGTTGAATAGTGAGTTTTATGTACTGTGAAAAGTGGTGGGGGTAATTTCAAGGTCATCCAAATGGAGTTTTAAAAAATTATACCTTACAAGTGTAAGGATTATTAAAATTTAGGAAGTTTGTTTCTCTTTGTTTTCTTCAGACTTTTTCTCTCTCTCCGCCTTAGCCATAGCAACAAGTTCTTCTGTTGATAATGGATGTACTTCAGGAAATTTTAAAATTAATTTAGCTTGATATCCTTCTTTAGTTAATACATCTAAATCTTGGGTCATTTGTTCAATGGTGTTGTAGTCTTTTCCATAGATTTTTCCATCAAGTTGAATCATCATTCTGTACAACATTTTCTTAAATAGGTCTTGTCGTGGTGAGAGCTGAGAAGCAAATGATTATTTATACAAGTATCACATCCTTTTTATTAACTCATATTGATCATGTGATTCTTTAGTTGTAGTTTTGTCGGTCAAAAGTTATTCAACATTGGTAATACTTTTGGAACTTGATGTTATGTTGACCAGTTGGCGATGAAGAAGTTGTAGGTTGTGTAGAAATAAATATTTCATCATCGCAATATTTTGTTTTAGTGAACATCCTTGTATTAGTAGCACTAACATCAACAGTTAAGTGATAACCACCGGTAAGTAAAACTCGCATTTCGTTGGTTAAATCTTCGAGTTGTTCAAAAGTTGTTATGGTGTTAGTATCGTAAGATGCACACTTGACCTTTAGGGACATGTTGCAGTTTTATATTCAGGGATTAAGAGCGAGATGTGTACGGTATGAAAGGTAGCAGTAGACTGATGAATTTTGCAAGTACATTTCCCCTTTTATAATTATACAAAATTGGGTCAAGGTCATCCTGTGGAATTTTTAAAAAAAAAGCAACATATTGTAATGTACAAAAACATTACAATATGTTGCTTTTTTTATTTTTATTTTTTTTTTGTTTTATATCATATTTATTGAAAAAACAAATACAAAGAAATATTTACAATGTTATGTACAAATTAATCAGTAGTAGGTGTTACATGAATTGTAAGTTCAGTAGAGTTGTTTCCACTGGGTCCATGTGATACCAAATAGAGTGTGCCGGGTTGAATTATACGAAGATCTTCATTTTGAAGTAGTTGTACGAAGCGCTTTGGTAAGAAGATCTGAAATTTTGCTTCATCACCAATTGTATAAGGTGCCTCGCTCAAAGTGCAATTTATAGCATCACCTACTGAAGTTTCCATTTTCTTAATAGTATGAATGATGTAGTGTTTTTCTTCTTTTAGTTCAGAACATTTCTTCGTAGGTAGAATTGATGATTTAGAATGAGCGTTGAACTGATCAACTAAACTTTGAAGTAAGTTCTGTGATGCCATATTGATGTTGTTGTTAATCTTCTTGTTAATAAGAATGTCCGTCGGAGATGTTGTCTCTTCGGAGGTTTGAGTAATACTCATGCTGTGTCATGGTAGCGCTCTCACTTTTATAATCGACACTACCCCTACCACTGACACTACCCCCACCAGTTTGTTGAAGGAAATTATTCAAGCGGTAGGCATTCTTTAAAGCGCACTGCGACCTTCGATGTTTAAAACTTTTTGATGAAATACAAAGTTCGTTGAAGTAGCATTGGAAATCTTTATCAATTATTGCATTAATTACTTCGTTGCTTGTAAATGATTGTATCCAATTTGCTTTTTCCAATCCCCTTGTGTAGATAATTTTAAACTCTTTGCAATAATGATTCATAATGTGCGGCATCATGTTATAATTAATGAAACCTTCATCCCATCTTAAGTTGTGAAAATGTTTGTTCAACCATTTGTTTGTAACTTTCGCTTTAGTTGTTAGTCTATTAAATGGTACTGGAGGTTTGAACAAATAATGATAAACTACTGATGTGTTCATGTCCAATATTACTAATTCTTTAATAATAAAATTACCATCATTTCCTCGGAAAGCTTGAAATTCAATTATACCTCTTTTAACTTCCATTATATGTGGCGCATTAGAAAACGAAACCCGTTTATTCATGATGAAGTCTTACTAACAACTGACTTAAAAATTGAATGAGCCGATGTTTATAACAGACAGGATTGTTCTTCTTCTTTCACTTCTTGTGCCACTTCATCAATATTAAAATTGGTGTGATAGTTGTTTAATTGTCTCCACATTTCAACTTCTTGAGGTATTCTATTAAAGATTGAAGTATCCACGGGACCGTATAAAATTGGAACAAAAGGTTTTTTGTCCAATGTATCAATTAGATAGTCTTTAATTATTGCACTTGAAAATATTAGTTGTTTCAAATATCTGGTGACGGGACCGGTAGTACAACTTAAAGTATAAAATTCTTCTTTAGTGAAATATAATTTAACATTATGTGTAGTTAAATCTCTGAAGCGAACAATTTGTCCTCCACGATGTTTTACTATATCAACTTCAATATTTGATTCCAATAAACTTAATCTTGTTCTTCTTCCAAATGTGTTGTTACTTAAATAGCACTCCAAAAGATGTAAATGTTTCATGAGAGATTCCCAAGTAATTTCACTGAAAGTAACCATTTTGTTTCCATGATTTAAAATAACAATTGGTGAATAATCCATTGATTTTAAAATTCCAACTGATATACTTTTTGTCATGCATGAAGAAATTGGGTAGATAATCCGAAGAAATACTTCTGTTAAAATATTGGTTGTAATGTTAACTTCAACCTTCTTCCTTTTTACTTCTTTTTCAGCTTTTTCTTCTTCTCTCTTCTTATGTTTGTTGAATTTTAGGAACTCGTCCATTTCTCGTTCAACTTGTTTTTCTATATCTGAACTATTATCATCCATTAGAGGTGTATTTTCTTCTCCGTTAGTAGAATTCATCTTGCGAATGATGTTTCCCATACGACGGTTGAAGATAGAATGAAGTTTCTACTAATTATTTTCTCGCTTTTATATTTTTCGTAAATCCTTGAAATTTATACAATTACATAATTGTTTGTTTTGAACTTGTCTTTCACAAATGAAATTCTAACCTCAAAAATTAAAGCAGATAATTCTAACCTCAAAAATTTGCAGTTGTTGTACAATTCTTCTTAAAGTACATTCTTCACAATTCCGGTCAGCGGTGTGTAAGTAACTATTTTATCATGTAGAATTAGACAGTATGCCGAAGTTCCATCCGCTACTGGTTCTTCAAATTCCATTTCAATTTTTATATCCACACTTGATGATTTTACCGATTCATTTTGTTTTGAACAATCGATTACAATTATTGGAGCCTTGGAATAATACTGGTCAGGTGATAATAGTGGTGTATTAGTCTTTCCATAATATGACGATTGAAATCTTGCATACATATCGTATAAAATGGAAAAACGTTTTTTGCTGAACATGACATTCAAATTGTCATAGGGAAAGAATTGAGAGTTTAGGAAAACTTTACAATTCTTTATTTTACAGTGATCAAATTGACCAGCATTTGCAGTGATAACATCTTTTCGCTTAGTTTGAAAACCGAGTATTATGTACCTTGCTCGTTCCAAGTAAGTTGATGTCTTGACGGTCCATGTTTGTCGTTCTGTCTGAGGTAGTGTAGGGTATTCATGAAATTCCCAACTTCGGAATGGCATCACAATATCACGGTCAGATTTCAACTTTCTCAATAATAGGATTCTATGTTCATCAGCCAATCTTACATGAGGTACCCTCCAAACAACTTTATCCAACTGTAGTTGCCATTCCAGTTTATCTTCCGTAGTTGCAGGGTCTGCAAGTATCAAGTCCTTATTAGTTGAAGATCTGAGTAATACTAATTCTTGTTTGACATTTATTATTACCCGTTTGTAATCTTCAGCGAATCCCAAAAGCAATCGTAAAGGTACATGAAAATCAAAGTGACCGTTGGAATCTGGTGTTATAGTGTCTTTATCAGGGGCAACCCATCCGGCAGTGACTATTGAATTCTTCTCATGCGGTGTTAATGATGTTAATCCTTTCAATGTCGTTGTTAAACCAACCTTTTTTGTTGAATCAACCGTCACCCCTGATATTTCATATCTTATTTCATCAAAAAGATATGCCATCGGGTTATTTATAAAAGGAACTGTTGAAGCAGTTTTTCCATCCAATTTTAATACCCGTCCTTCAATGTACAAGTAACTTTCACACGGTAAAGTGTAAATATCTTGTTGTTGAATGGGGATCCTTATTTCATCGTTATTGTTTAATTTTGATGAAGTGTAAGGGTTGTGCGTGTGATATTCCTTCTCCCATAGTGTTTCGTCGAACGTTGGTCCTTGAGATATATCCAGGATATCCATCGCTGTTAAGTTTCAATCCAATCTTCTGTAGAAAACGAATGTTTTCCGATGTTAACTCTTCCAATGTCGAGGAGCTACTGAGCTCCCGACTCTTCCGTTGCGGTTTAAATGATAATCCCATGTTGACTTTTATGTTGCTGCTCTGATGTGTATCCGTATAGTAATTGTTTCTCCTCTAAAGTCAACACTATGACCGTCTTGATCCAATATGTTCAGTACGATGTCTGAAATGAAACTGGTGTTTAACGGTAGGTATATCAAGTTTTGTGGCTTCTCAACAATTTTAAAACCTGGAGCAACTGTTGGATAAAATGTATGTAAAATATGCTGATTTACTCCTTCTCTATATGATCCATGTATAATATTACATGTTACATCAATACTATTTACTTTTAATATTGTAACAGTTGTATTACCTGAATGAGTAGTTTCAGGAGTTAAGATTTTCTTTTTTGTATCTGTAAATCCAAGTAAACTGCCAATAGAGTTTTTCATTCCGACATCAATATAATATTTTGAAGTTATTTCTGCTTTTAAAGTATTATTGTTTCCTTTAACGGTGATATTGTCTTCTCCGAGTTGTTTCTGTAATAATTGGTTTATATCATCAATTTCATAAGCTCCAGTAGGAAATGTAATTATTTTCAATTCTGAGTATTTTCCTGCAGCATCCTTAGTTTCATAATAATGTAGTAAATTGTTCTTCCCTTCCGTAACATTAGGAATTGAGTTGTAGGTAGTCAAATCAAGTAATGCCGCTTCCCATAATCGTTCCTTGGATAGACGCAATGCTGGGAACAGCGTACTTTTTAATGTGGATGAATTTCCACTCAATGACACTGTATACGATGACATCTTAAAGCTGACTGACACTTTTCGCTAGAAACTCCAAACATAAATGCCCACATATTTCAGTATTGTTAGGTTGTTCTCTTTTGTAATTGTAAAAAATGTTTTTTGAGTTTCGAAAATAATGTTGAAGTTCTTTTGGCGGTGGTAGATTGCCAAAACTGTCAAAGTAGTAAATGGTTTGTCCGAGCTTTTTATAGCATACCCAATGAGTACCTGGACCATAGGTGGAATCCAAATTTACTATTCCAGTTTCATTTTTCCATATTTTAGTTGGTAATGCATCTTTCATAAAAACTCCTCGAAAGAATGGTATTTTCAAACATTTTACATAATCATTTAACTGATGATTTGTTAAGGCTTTATTTGGAATTATTAATTGATTCTTCTTATTTAGTACACACGGTATGGTCTTAGGTATAAACCTGCTCCGTTTTTTACCATTTGCCAAACAGAAGTCTTCTTTATACTTGCTTTATGAGTTCTACGACGTCCTTTTTTAATGTTTCCACCTCTTTTGGGTGTGCCTCTCTTTGCAGGTCTTCCTCTGCGACGTTTTCCACCACCTAACTTTGCTTTCGTCTTCATGGCTGTAGTTACTGCCCAAGCCGCTGCTTTTTCTGCAATACTTGCGTCACTTGATTTTACTCTTTGCCAAGCTTTTTCTGCTAGAATTTTATCTGCTATTGATCTATTTGTTGAATCTTTATACTTTGAATATGCTATATCGTGTTCTTTGCAAGCTTGATCTAATTTATTAATTCCAGGATCTCCTCTTGCTAAACGTTTTGCCAACTTAGTTCCAGGTCCACAATATTGATAACCTCCGGGCAGATGTAATTCGTATGGTAAAGCGTCTATCGCTCGATTCACAACAGCACCAATTGGAATCCGTCTGAGCAGGGATAATGCAGCTGATGTTAAACCACGTCCTCTCTTGCCGCTGTCTTGACGACGACTGAGCGATACGGTCTTCATTATGCTGTTTTATGTAACCAACGTCTTCACTCTATGAAATACTTTATGATAATGAATCCTTTTTTGTATATTCCATACTTAAATATTCATAAGTTTTACTAGTATCTATCAATGATTTCATCTTTAATCCATTGGTTTCTCTGAGAATCTTCGATTTTATTGTGTTTCATCGATGCATTAATCAAATGATTATGCATATCAATAACTACATTACCTACAAGATTCATTACATACTCTACATTAGTAGCATCTTTGTTACGTGTAGGATTATCAAGATATGTGATACGTTTACCATTACATGTATACGCAGATGGATCGTTATTAGAGGTTGCTATAACTTGATTAATAGTAGCAACATCATTCGGAGCTATTCCTGCTGATATGTTAGATATTCTTTTATTTTTTCCATCATATACGTTATTTATTTTATCTAAAACTATAGTTTGTTTTACAACAACACAATCCTGATCATCTTTACCAGATTTAACTTGGGTTAATCGTCTACCTTTACATATAAAATTAACACCAGTAGCTGATAGTTGTGGTACTTGTGTTAAAATAACAGCATCATGTTCTTCCGTGCCTAAACTTATATTTGACAATCTTTTATTTTTTCCATCCCACTTGTCATTTTTTAGTTGTAGTAAGGTAAACTTTTCACTGCCTTGCATAAACTCATCACCTTTCTTTGACACCACCTGATTCTGTTTAACAAAAGCGGATGTTCCTTTTTTCAAGCTTTCATTCATTTGTCTCACGGTAGCAGCATCAGATGGAGTTGAACCATCTTCCAGATTGGACAACACTTTTCCATGACAATCAATAACAGCACTATTATATAAAATACAATTATCTTTAATGTATTTTATATTAACACCATCACTTTCTTCTTTAGGATATCCAATATCGTTTATAGTATATTTATAGAAGGAAAATCCATCTTTTTTCTTTTCTGGTATTACAGAGTGCAAATAACGCTTATTAATTGTATCTGTATCCTCGGTTGGATCTGCCACATTAGTTATTTTATAATTTAAAGCATTGTACTTTTTTCCACTTTTAGTCTTTTCCAACAGTAAAGCATATTCCATCGCAGATAGAAAATAGCCTTTATTAACAACATCTCCATTGTTGACTGGTTTTGCAACGTTAATAACCCTGTGAGATTTTGCATCATACAGTTGGTTGTTGTCGAGTTTTAAACTTGTAGATGTTTCCTCCTTTACTGTCTTTAAATTTGTTGCATCTCCATCTTCTTCTGGATCTTTAACAAACTTTAAACGTTTATTATTTATGTTATAGTCACCTTCGGGTGTTTGCGGTAATCCACTTCTTTTTCTGTTTTCTCCAACTTGCACTCCTAACGCGGAGTAGCGTCCGAACTTGTCGACGCTCATGTTAGAACTGACACATTATACACCTGCAACTCTTATATATCCGCGGACAATTATACAATTATGTCGCGATTCCTGAGTTCATCAATCAGAGCTACCCATTCATTATTTAAACCTGTATGACCAGCTTCCATGGCTTCATGCAATAGTCTCATTCTATCAACCAATTTATTGATGTCATTGTAGTAAATCACATTTGTATTGTATAGATTTTTCATCAATCCTTTACCAGATGTTGAAGTATCTCCTTTACTCTTTTTACCATGTTGTTCAAGAAGTGATAAATCCATAAGTGATAAAGATTTTCTTTTCAGTGGTTGTCTTACCGCTGGTGCAGTACGTAATGTTAGCAATTTTCGTGGAGGAAACAACTTTTTTATAACGATGTTATATTTTGTTGCACGTGAACGATTAATCATTCCATCCTTTAAGTAGTTTCTTTTATGAGCGCTAGTATTTTGTAGAATCTCCTTAAAAACACTTAAATCTTTGGATGAATATCTTAGTGGTATGTTTTTAAAAATTAATTCATATAATCCTTTTGTTCCTTTATATCTATGCTCACCAATAATGATGTAATCGTCTTGTGTTATTTCAAGCTTTGAATCGCCAATCTTCAATTCATTCCCATCAATTCTTGCTCCGTATACGTGTGATCTACTCAAATTCGGGTTTGATTTCATGTCATGTAGCATTTTCATTATATATTTTCTTCCAAGAGGTCCATGTTGTAATATATCGCTACTCAATTGAGTTAAATTTGGAATAGATTGTTCAGCTTCAGGTATTGGCTGTTCTTCTTCCTTTTCAACAATTGGTTCTTCTTCTTTTGTTTCTTCTTGCTCACTAGCACTTGTATATGAATCATCATCTTCTTCTTTATTTAATGCTTGTACTTCTTGTTTAGAAACTGGTAGTAAAACATCTCCTTCATAACGAGGTTTACCAATAGTTTCCGATATCTGTTTTAAAGGTTCCGTAATAGGTTTAAAGGTAGTCTCTAGAAATTCTTCTCTTTCACTTAAACCCATCCTCAATGCACGATTCTTCATCCTAATAGAATCACTGAGTGATTTTATTTCTTTCAATAGTTTTTCTTGATTCACCATGTTTACACTGTGAAGTTCAACGTGTAACTAGATGTAGCATCGGTAGTTCAACGCATAAATACAAATTTATCCAACCCTATACGATATCTACCATTTTTAATATCTTCTTCCTTCATAATAACGAGAAAGCTATATTTCTCATTCCATGCTTTGCCACACATCTCTTTAAATTTTTCAAATGGCATATCCGCATTTACATGATCATTATATATATGCTTTAAATTTGTTTCATCTTGCTTGAAGATGATCAACATATTTGCATTGTCTCTTATAAGTTGTTTTGGAATTTTACTGTATGTTTGACCAATATAAATGCTATCAATATTATGATGTCTTCCCATAGCAAAATAATTCCTTATTGTGTCATGATTTTCACAAGAAACATCGTCAAATATAAAAATAGAAAATGGTTTTGCTTCATTTGGTTGCATAATTGTTTCACTGGCATTAAACTTGTAAAAATTCACTTCAGGTACACTTGCAAGTACTTTATCCAATAATTGATATTTTGGTTGTTGCAATGATTTTGAAAAAATGTATATATTATTAAAACGCAATCCTTTAGGATTAGTTATAAGGTTAAAAACAACATTAGTTTTTCCACAATTTGAAGGACCAGTTATTAGACATCTTATCGTATTTGGTAGTAATTCACCATGTTTTCCATGATTTAACTTATCATTGTCAACTGTCAATTCATCAATGTTATTGATATTAAATCGGTCTTTTTGTTGTACAATCTCCATCTTGTATAAAGGTTAAACACACAATGAGCTATTAAACAACTATACTAAGTCTTTTGAAGGAATCCAAGAGTCTTCACTTTTATCAAACCCTAACCACCGGACTTTAACCATATCCTTTTTCCTTTGTAAAATCTTCTCGACAAGATATACATCACCGACTGTTGATTTCAACAATTCGTGTCCGTAAAATCCACCTTGAAGTAATTCACCCTTGTTATCCTTTAATAAATAGGTTTCAGGTATAGTTGGTTGCACTTTATAAATTGTAAATACTTCATTAGTCCAATTTGGTAGATATCTTTTACTAAATACACCTTTGTATTTGCTTATACGAACTTTATCGTTGACCTTGAACTTCTTTGGTTGCAATTTTTCCAATTTCGGTGTTGTATTATTTTTAATGCGTTGTAATACAATTTTGGCATTAGCACTATTTACCTGGATAGGTTTCATTCCAATGGTACGATGATATTTGTTGTTATACTCTTTTATAAGTTGTGGTAATATGTCATACCACACGTATGATCCTCTTTTTGAAAATTGTTTATACATCGCACCTTTTAATGTTCTATTGAATCTTTCAATTATTGAAGCTTTAACTTCAGAATTTGTAGAATAATGATTTATTTGATATTTCTTCATCAAAGCTCCAAAGTCTTTATTAAAATATTCTTTTCCATCATCGGTCTGTAGATGTTTAATTTTAAATTTATTTCTTTGTATTGTGGTTTCCATAGCTTTTGTAACACTTTTACCAGTCTTATCCTTCATTGGTAAAGCGTCAGCTATTTTAGTAAAACAGTCTATAATTGTTAAAATATATTTAAATCCTTTATTTAATTTACTGTGCGGTATCATTTCAATGAGATCAGCTTGATAAAGATCATTCATTCCTTTAATGATTGTACTTCTTCTTGGAAATCTTCTTCTTGCTGGTTTATGTAGTTCATTTACAATCTTGTCCTTCACACTTTCCATCTTCAGATGTTGCTTGTACACTGCATGTAAAAATACTGATCCATAGAATAGTTTATTCTCATTTATATAGTTTGAATATAGGTCAAGGCCATTTCATATTAGTGTAAAAAAGAGGGAACATGGCATTGGGCTTGCCATGTCCCCTCTTCTTTACGGAAAGGAAAAAGGAAGAAGGTAGAGGACGAAGAATAGGTTTACTGGTCGATAGGGTTTAGAGAGTAGTGGCCGAATGGTAAAGTATTAATTTTATCTTCTAAAATATGACGCTTGTCATCTTTGTAGCTTAATGCCCACTTTGTTTGTTTGACACTAAAAAGTTGATGATTATAACTTCTAATAGTGTTGAACGTTGCAGTTGTTTCAACATTTTCAAACAAACATCTTTTATAATGTTCAAACTGTACGTTCTTCTTCAGGAAAGAAGTTTTTATTCCTTTGGCCTTTTTCGTGACTTGATGTTCGTTCCTTTCGTTTATGTACAGTTGAAATGAATACAGTTTGGACATTAATGCTACAATTTCCATCATCGGCACACCATTTGTTTCATCTTTAAATTTTCCCAATACTTTCTTATTTCTGTCATAGTCGTAATTTGGATGATCCTTAGGATAATCGGAAAAGTCGAAATCATCTTTATATATAAAGGTGCGTAGATCTTCATACATATCATTTGTTTTAATCCAGTAAATTAGTGCATCCGTGTCCATATATGCAATACCAATGTTCTCTCTTCCATAATAGTTAACCATCTTCTTATAATGAAACTCGTACATATGTGTTTTTGAAATATCCAAGATTGACATTCCAAGATACAAAGGACGATCCATTGTAACTGACTTCTTGTTCATGGAAATAACAACTAGATTTTCATTAATAATTATAGATGAACCAAAGTTTGGTTGTTGCACCAATTTCTGTAATTTTACTGGATCAGTTACCAATTTGATATCCTTATGTTTCCTTTTGTTTTCCAAAGTCTTGCCAAATATTGCGTTATTCATTAATTTGAAAAAATCTTTTTGAAAACTTGATGTAGCGGTGGCTCTTCTTCTTGTGTTGTTGTCGATGTAAGATTTTAACCAACAAGATTGAGAAAATTGTAGTACTCGATTAATTTTTGTAATTCTCAATCCTAAGTCTAAAGCTTGTTGTATCATCCAGTAGTGTCCAACATATCGAGACTTGTCGGTTAAAGTCATCATTAATTTTGGCCATCTTCCAGTAGGGGAAATTTCAGTCTTTGGAAGAAGTGGTAAATCGTAATGATGATCGTGAAGATGTTCAGGATATTCAAAATCAACATCAAAAATGTAACCAGTTTCACCATGCTTTGGTAAATCCATAATGTTTACAATCGATTCTGGATCTATCCATTTAAAATTATCATATGGAAGGGGATTTGACATTGCCCATCCGTATAAGTTATTTGCATCGAAATAACCTAGGAATGTTGTTGGTTTTGATGCATCATAATCTGGCAGATACTTGTTATTCGCCTTAACATGTCTGGTTACACTTTGTGTCAATCCCCCTCGAACTCCTGATTCTAACATCAAAACCATATCTATATCAGTAAGAAGTTGTAATTTACAATTTGTTTCTTTCAACATGGCTTGCCATGCTAGTCCAGGTGAAGTGTATGAATGAAGAGGGTCCAATCCATATGCTGCAAAACATGTATTTCTAAATTCTTCCATTATATCACATAATAAAGTTACATCTAATTTAACATAAAAATCTGAATATTCTCCCAATGTTGTAAATCCTAATTCATTCCATACTTTACATGCATGATCATAATCCTCTTGAGATATGTCCATGTCGTATAGTTTACTTTTGAATTCTTCTTTTGGCGGAAGTGATGTTTCATTAAATCTTTCTAAACTGTCTATATAATCATATGGGAAAACACCTTTTCGAAGTACGAGATCCAGTTTGTCGTTACTTACAATCTTCTTTGTTTCAATAAAATCTTGTTTCCTTAAATTTTCAGAAAGTTTAGACAAACTTGACGGCATAAATCGGTAGGAGTCTAAGAATCTTAATTTTACATTTCCAACTGTTTTAGAGAAACTTATAAATTTTTCTGAAGTTTCAGCCAACACATCTATTGAACCATTGTCTCTTCCTAATTCAGGTATTATAAAATGAGCATCGTACCCACTGAGGTTATGCAGAACCACAGGAATAAATAGTGGTAAACGATAGCTCAAATTGCATTTATTACAAGCAGCACCCCTGTAATAACCTGTAAGGTGGTCATGATCTTTAACTTTATAATTGTCAATGGTAAATTCATTTTTACATAAGAAACAATGAGTTGCATTTTCATGTTGAATTTCCTCTTCTTCCTCCATCGGTTTCATTGGTACGATATTCGTATATAATCTTTGTACATTTTCAGCTATTAAATATAAATGGTCAAGAAATATTGTTTCCACATTTTCACCACGATATACTAAAGGTTCTGAAGTTAATCCATATTGGTTTAAATGTTCTTCTGATAATGTTGATTTAACCATTAAACAAAAACTATTTGGTTTGTGCATTTGATATTTGACACTTTTTCTAGCTTCACAATTTTCATCTTCTATAGGAATTAGTGTTGATTCAAAGTCCGCATATACAACTATAGGGATACGGTATTGATGATGAACCTTTTCAAATGTAACAAATGCTCTGTTTTCCGAAGGTAAATTAATCTTTGCTTCATAATTATTGTTACATAGTCTTTTGTGCTCTTGTAACCATTCTCTTCCTTGTCTTCCTTCTCGTTTAAAATTAAAACATCTCTTGCAAATTATCTTTCTGTGTCGATCTTTAGAAAGCTGCTTGTTAACAAGAGAGTCAAATTTTTTTATGTACACATAATGAGACACATCTCCTCGCGTTAGTAGTAGTAAATCCGTATGATCTGGTAGCTCTTCTTTTACGACACGTAAAGGAAACACTTTGTTTGAACTATCTAATGCAAAAACATTGATAGATGTACCAGGATTTTTCTTCTCAAATTTTGATATATCTTTCAGTGATACAGGGTAAGTAATTCCTTGAAAATTGTACCTATGTCTTTGATTTTCATAGTGTTGGTTAGGTTTATCAAAATGATTTGGTACAAACTTAGATGTCATCGCATATCTAAAACATTCATTATCTTGATTTTTCACATTAATACATGATCTTGTATCCTTAATTCTTTTGGGCAAAGGAATGTAACTAGATCCCATTAGTCCATATCCATGTTTGTGAACTCTTATATCTAATACTTCAATACTTGTAAGACTCCATCCGGATCCTCTTCCTTCGTGTTCCTGAATTTTGGTTAATATTTCTTCTATACAGTTTTCAACTATTGAATCAATGTCTGAACTTTCCATGATAGTTCGGTTTTTTGTTATGAATCCTCTTGGTGATAATTCTTCTTGTACATTTATAAACATAGCTTCTAATAGTAAACCAAATTTAAGAAAGTTTAATCTTTTTAATTCTTCTTTTAAAGTTTTACTTATGATTGGTTTTGCTTCTCTAATAAATTCTTCTAGCTTCAAGTTTTCATTTTGAATCTTATGATGCATTACTACTTTACCGGGTAATGCAAATACTTGTAGATTCGGTAAAGTAGTTGAAGATGTTGCAGTTATTTCATCTTGTTCTTCTTGTTCTTCTTGTTCTTCTTGTTCTTCTTGTTCTTCTTGTTCTTCTTGTTCTTCTTGTTCTTCTTGTTGTTCTTGTTGTTCTTGTTTTTCTTCTGGGTTGTTGTGAATTAGTTCTTTATGACAGTCTAATAGAATTTCATCGTGAAACGATTCCGAACATTTATCGCAACGATACATGTTGAGATGTTTACTCTTCGAAATTTCACCAAGAAATGAAGTGGGCTCTCACGTTCCTCCTATTATAATGGTTCCCCCACCACTATTTCATCCTCTTCACTATCCTAGAAAATCAAACTTTTTCAACAAAATATTAACCTTCTACAAACTAATTGTTCATTCGTGTTCTTTATTCCCATTGGAGTTTTAGTATATACTTCTTTATATTCAAGCTTTAACGAACTTTCCCCCACCCAACTAATTGTAGTTACTTTTAGGTGAAAATGGCTACAGCACAGACACTTGGTTAAACTAAATTTGTGCATAAATTAACTAAAGTTAAACTAAAAATTCGCATAAATTAAAAGTTAGTTCAAAACTAAAATTTGACAGTATTAAAAAAAAACTCTTACAGTTGAACAAAAATAAACGTTAGTTCAAAACTGAAATTCAACAGTGTTAACCAAATTCTAACAGTCGAACAAATAGGTCAAGGTAATCCAATTTAACGCGAGAACGAGGAATAGAGCACTAAGTGGCATGTTAGTCCATTACCACAAAGTGATCTATTCCTCGCTCTCTATTCTACATCTACTTTTTTGGGTTTACTTATTGATATTAAAATTTTCAAATTTTACTATGTAGAATGTCCATTCTTGCTCTTCAACTCTTCAATTGTTTTTAGCAATTGTAACAAATATTCGTTAGTTTTCACCAATTTTGCTACATCCAATTTCAATGGAAGGAATTATAAGTTGTAATTTTATAAGTTCAATCTTTTCTTTCTTGCGAATTTCTCTCTTTATTATGTTGTTCCTTATTTTTGCTGAAGATTTAAACTCCATGTTGTTTCTGCTAAAGCCACAATAATAAAAGTCTCTTCAAACAACCTGCATTTATACACATTCCCCCACCATTTTATAATCCCCACTCCTTTCCCCCTTCTTTATAGGATTTGAAAGGGATAGGGTGTAGGGTGGGGGAAGGGTAATTTTGTTATTACACTAGTTGTGCAAGAAAATAGCCGCCAGTGTCCACACCTTGTTCATAGCACTCCATCATAGATTGTGCCCACTGCAACATGCGGTCTCTATCATTTGGTGTGACAAGGAAAGAATGACTATCACCATACAATATAAAAGAGTCAATTCGTACATAACATCCTGAGTCCAACCATTTATTAGCTTCAGCCATAAACTTTTCTATTGTATCAAATGGAAATTGTGGATCAATTGCTATAACTTTACGTTCTTCACTAAGTTCAACAGTATAATCATCATCGTCCTCATCATCTTCACTTTCACTGTTGTTACTTAAAGTGTCTTCAGATTGTTCAAAAACATCAGAAATTTCAGAAGAATTAAAATTTTCATTCAGATGAGGAGGCATTTTGAAGCAAGAAATATTGTAAACAGCAGAGACGAAACGACAAGAGCAACATGTAGAAGCAAAATGAAGGAGTGACCAACGCTCGCTCCGCTTTTATAATAGTATGCAAATGAGGGGTAAGAGCTGACCGTGACCAGACATCCACCCAAAGGAGTGGGGGGAAGTACTTTTCTTACTACTCGGATGGAAGTAGGTTAGTAGGTCACAAGACTTAGAGTATTAAAAAATAATGGGGGAGAAACACAACGCTATAACGCATTGTGTTTCTCCCCCATTATTTTTTAAACAACAATTTGGAAAAAAACTATGTGAATTTACTTTCTACGCCCCCACCTTGTAATACCATCCACTTTGTGTCTGAGGAGATAGTCTTTAGAGTCTAACTCATAAACAGATTTCTCTTTGCGCAAGGATTCAATTACTTTAATATTATATTTTTCGCCGTTACAATATGCCAAAATGTGTTCGTTGTCAATAACACTTTCAAAAAAATAAACACAACCTCTCTTAAGCCTATTTCCTTTCACACTAATAATTTTGGATTGGTATTCAATAGTGGGGGTTTCTGTCAGTTGTGGTTCAGAAAGGTGTTTCACGACATGTACATGGCAAAAACTTTCGTTTTTAACACATTTCCTACCACAAGCTGATCCTTTCTTAATTCCCCTAGTGAGCACTTCAGGGCAAGTAGTGGGACGGCTAAATGCCCTACGACGCTCTTCTTGTAATAATTGAAATTGCTCTGAAGGAGCAGGCTTCGGAGCAGGTTTGGGAGTAGGCTTAGTGGATTTAGTTTTATGATATGTGTGGTCTTCAGGCATAGTAAGTGGTGGGGTAGGAGGCAATGGTGATAGTGGGATGATGGGTGTACTAAGGCGATGAACAATAGTTTCAATTGAAGGGGTATTAAGACGGGGAACTGGCTTCTGCGGTAGCGGCATCATAGTTGATGGTGGTGCGGAGTCGTTTGAAGGCGAAGGTGAAGGTGGTGAAAAAATACTGCGAAGTCTAGAAGTGTTAGTTGGCGGAAGAATAGCTCCAGAAGTTGAAGGTTGGGATCCAAGTTGCTTCTTGTACCAGTCAGGAGGATTTTTCAGACGAAGAGTTTTCTTAGGTGCAGTAACAGCCGTAGTAGAAGTTGAAGTAGAAGTAGAAGTTAAAGTAGAAGTTGTAGTTGGCAGAGATGACATGGTTGTGGCTCCAAGTTCGCAGCGTAACGTCTGGAATCAGAATGAAATGTTAGCCGCAGTCGGCGCGTCTTTTATAACAATATGCAAATGAGAGGGGTAGCAGCTGGCCGAGACTGATTATTGACCTGGGAGGTGGGGGAAAAGGGGAAAGAGAAGGTATTTATTTAAAATAATTCGCATAACTTTTGACTAAAATAAAATAACCAAATTCTTCTTTTACCAAAATGTTTGTCTTACATAGACTTTTTCAATGATGTATCGCTTGTCCAAATCCGTCAACCCGTTATCAAGTTATAGCCATTTTAATTTTTCAGGTCATGATCGGTCATTCACCCGGAGAAGTGGGGGAAGGAGTGGGGGTAGGAGTGGGGGAAGGGGGGGGGGGGCTCCATTTTTTCGGGGGGGGGGGGGGGAGGGGGGGGGAGAGGGGGGGGGGAGGGGGGGGGTCATTGACCCTTCCGAAAGTGGGTCAAGGTCATTCAAGATTTATAATGATCCAAGGTGATGGGAACAGTAATACTGTTCCCACCACCCTGTTTGCCTAACGGTTCCCACTCCCAACCCACTAGTTACGTTCTGCAAGGGAGGTCCCTGGGCCGTCCGCATCAAAGCGTAACTTCCCGTCCGCATCAAAGCGTAACCATTAATTTCAGGGAAACTGGAACAGTTAATGCAGAAACGCAACTCTAACCCCACCCAAACTAATCCCACCCATCATATTCCTAAACAAAATGCAAAAAAAGTCCGGCTTGCGGATGTCCCACCCATTTTAAATGAAGTTCAACTGAACTTCTGAATTTACAGTTAATCTACCCCCTAACATCTAGCTGTAAGGCAAAACAAACATAAATTATTAGTACCAACACATCATTATTAAAAACCAAATAATTCAACACAACCAAATACCATCATTATTCTTAAAATTAATACACCTTAATGCTAAACACCTCTTAAAATTAATACACCTTAATGCTAAACCCAACATATAACTAACATCGCAATGCGCAAATTATTTCTTAAATTAAATACAACTTAAAACTAAACACACACACACATACCACATTGCATTAAAAAACGCAACGTAGTAGAAGAAGTTCAAATATATATAGGCCTACTATATATTTGAAACCTCTTGCTGAGTCGCCAACAACCTTTCGCTATGAAAGTTTGTTGACGACTGACGCTAAGATCAGGCTCGTATTGCTCCTCGGATTCTCGAGTAGTGGGGGAAGTTGTTTCACTCCAGTACAGTGTTCAATCCAGTACAGTTCGCAGCAGTGTAAAAGGAAGGCAAAGGAGTGGGGAGCGACGCATGCGCAACAACACAAAACCAAGGTTTGAGGTTAGAATTATCCATGTGCAGTAGCGCTAAAGTGAGTAATACAGGACTAGGCGCATGCGCATAGCATGGACTGATTCCGGTCCGGAGAACTCGTTGTATGCGCAGCAGGTTTGAGGTTAGAATTATCCATGGCAGCTGCCATGTTTGGTCTGGTTTCACCACAAAGAGTCAGCAACCGGTGGTGACCGGTCATTGGCCTAGAAGGAGTAGGGAAAGGTGGTGACCGGCCATTGACCCAGAGGAGTAGGGGAAGGAGTGGGGGAAGGGGGGGGGGGGCTCCATTTTTTCGGGGGGGAGGGGGGGGGAGGGGGGGGGGGAGGGGGGGGGGTCATTGACCTTTCCGGTCGGTCATTGACCCCAAGGAGTAGGGATAGACACAGAACCCTACTTCTCTTACTACTCAGGTGAAAGTCGGTCAACCAGTCATTTGCTTGCCATCTGCCGCCATCTGGCTGGAGTTATTGCCTCTATAAAGGTGGGTAGTTTATCGCGCTACAAACATTCATTGCCTCGCATCCGCTCGGTCATCATCTCTCGTTAGTTTTATGTTATGACTACTTTACTTACTAGGTTTGAGGTTAGAATTATCCATGGAATAGCCTTTGTAAATTCTAACCTATAAAATTACTACTCTGGCTTTCTGTTTCAATTTCTTTTACACTTCATTTTATATCTCAGTCTTCTTTTAACCTCTGAACTTAACACATCGGTTATGATGACTGCACAATGTTTAAAATTAAAGCTTTTGCGAACACAACACATATTACAAAGTACTTCTAAACCTTCAATTTCAAAGTGTAGAACTAATTTAAATAGAGTTAGGAAGAAATACAGTTTTAACCCATTATACTCTTCAAAGACTTCGCAGGTTAATGTTGATGATAGTGTTATTTACAACATTTTGCATTCTATGTTACAATTCAACAACTTTGAACTTGTTACACCTATCGACTGTGTTCAACAAGTTTTTTTATTTTACCCCTACTATTCCTCATATAAGCGCTGTCACCACAATTCCTACTTCATGCTCCTCTATTCTCTTCAGCTGAGCTAAGATTTGAGGTTAGAATTATCCATTGCGGCCGCCATGTCTAGTTCAGTTTCACCACATAGAGTCGGCGACCGGTTATTGGTCTAAAGGAGTGGGGGAAGGGGTGGTGGGGGAAGGTTGCCGTTTTATAAGCCCTCTCCCTAGGCGGCGCTTCTCATTCGATCGCCAACTTTCAAACGAGAAACACCTCTCCCATGGCACGAATCAATTATCCCGCTATCACCAACTACTTCAACTTAAAACTATTTCTGGTGATAGTTGGATAGAATTTTTAAAACTTACTCTGGATGACCTTGACATATTTTCCACATCTCAGTTATAAGTTTAAATTTCAATTTTCAACTAACTCTTAATTTTTCTTCAACTGTTAGAGTTTCGTTAACACCGACGAATTTCAATTTTGAACTAACTTTTAATTTTAATTTTATGCGCAAATTCACTTCACCCTAACGCCAACACTATCGCCATCTCCACCCCAACCTATATGGCATAAAATATAACTACAGCATCTCATATATACCCTCCATCCCCCACCGGAAGCTATGTGACATGGCAGCTGGCGCCAGCTGCCGCGGCACGTGGCTCGGTGGGCACGTGGTCGGTTTTAAAAGTGGCCAAAAACCACTACTCACGTGGAAAAACACGTGGGCGAGTATTATAATCTGATAAAAAAAAGTGTCGTCAAGAGAGAGAATTTTATTTCCCGACGCGGGAAAATTTCTTCATACCGTCTTGAATTACCCTATCTTTCTTCATAATCCGATTACTTTGATTTGGGCTTTGTAGTTCATAGAATATTATAGCGCTAATAAACGGGTTAGGCATAACTCTCCTAAATACTGTTATTTCTCAAATCTTTTTCTGTGCTCAAACGTCTGAATAAACACATTTTTTTGCCAAAAAGCTAAACTATAACTTAAGTGATGTTATAGACAATAAAGGGCTGCAATAATGTTCATTGGTTTTGCGTGATTTGATTATTGGATTATTATTATTAACGAAAAATAACTAAATAGGAGCTACATAAATACAAAACACAAATAATACAGATACACAAAATAATATTATGAAAAAAATGAAAAAGTTATAGGCCTAGTGAACTGGACTTTCATTGTACCAATTTGAGTACCCGAAAATATCTAACCACGCGATAGTTGTACTGTAGCCTATATATAATACAGCAATACTATTTCAGTACTACTAAGGCTTAGAAAACTGTTAGGAATTTTCAACTGAAATCTCAGTTGAATAGATATTTAGATACTTTGTTTGAAACACATACGCACATTGTGATGCGTATTTTAAGTTAGGCCTAAGTATGACTGAAGGGTGAGAGTGATAGATCAGATTAGGTGTAGTTTTGTTACTGTCAAATAGCAGCAGGTTCATTTGTAGAATAGTTTCTTAGGAAGTCACCAGTAATAACCGTAATTTATTTTAAAATTCTGTATTTAAAATGGGCGTATCTTACCCTGATAGTCGCCTATGAGTGCGATGTCGTAGCTACAACCGTAGAAGTCCATGAGGCGCAAGTCTTGTTTGGTGGACATGGCGTACCAGCCCCTGCCCTCATACACGGTGCCGTCCCCTCCTACCAAGAAACTGACATCAAACATTTACACAACTTCTGGAATGAGTAGGCTAGAGATTTGGTGTAGCAAAAACCAGTTTATTTATTGAAACCTCTGTTTGGTTGTTTGATACTTTCTTACAGGTACAGATATATTATTTTTGTTTAATTTTTTCTGCGATATAAAAACGTTTATTTGCTTAAGATAAAAAATCTTAAAACATAAAAATAAAGACTTTTAGCGAAATTTCTTTGGAATAAAGCTATTACCATCGTTTTCATATTAGCTTTATAACATCCAGTTTAGTAATTTCAGTAGATAATGTGGGGGACTTAACCCCCCTAATGTGGGTTTTTGCCATTTTTAACATTGAAAATTTAATTAACTTCACGTTTGCACCATTACATTCAGCTTGAAAAAAAACAATTTGGTATATTTAATCATTGCCCCAAGTCCACTGGTTAGCAAGATATTACCGAATTTCCTTTGGAATAAAGCTATTACCTTCGTTTTCTTAGGAGCTATACAACATCAAATTTAGGGCCACCTCTGCAATAAACAATTTTATAAATATATTTGTAGCTTTTTATCGGAAACACATTTAAAACTGCACAAATAACGATTTAAAAAAAAATAACAGATTAGGTGGTTTATATGGGAAATAGAGTTTTTAATTTCGAATGATTGTTAACAAGATAACTAGCCTGACTATTATGAAATTGGGAATAGGCATTGGATTTGTCATTGGAAATTCGCGAAGTACGCAGGTCTGCTGCGACAGGGGTGTTTTAAATGTATCACCAAACTATGTGGCACTCCTGAAAAAAACCCCATCAGGGGTTTACATTTCAAACGCTGATTAATCCCGGATGGTATATAGAAAAGTTTGGTGTAGGGCTTTGTATTTAAAGGGATATCTATTTTGTGTGGGATATCATTTTCTTCAGCTAGCACCGGCTCCGGCATTAAGTAAAGAATGGGTTCTTTTAGATTTTGGGGTAAACTCAATACTGTGCATACAAGTAAAATGTACCAACAGATGAAGTCTCTTGTTGCACCTACTTGTAGGCGATGTCCATGTATCCTAGCAGCTCCATGTGGTTTTCCTGCAGCTTCCGGAGGATGTGGACGCACTCGTCGACACCGTAGCAGCCCGGGGACCGGGTGTAGTGCTTGATGATGATCCAGGGAACTGGGATGGCCTGGGGTTGGATGTCCCCGGGCTTGGTGGCCCCCCAGTCCTTGCGGGAGATCAGTCTCAGGGGCATGTCGGGGGCTGCCTGGAGGGTGAGAGAAAGGCGATGAAATTTCATCGAAGAAATACTTTTTCCTCCACCTACCATCTAAAGCCGTATTTTACTCCTTGGAATAGAGTAGTAAAGTACTAATTTCTATCCCATGTGACTTGAATATACTTAATATTTCTACCTAGGGAAAACTCGAGTTTTTTCGTACCACGGGGCTAAAGTTAGTTACATAAGAATAACATTAAAAGAGAGATTAAAAAGAACATGAGCCACAGTCAGCTGTTACTTGTATTTGTTTCGTTACTCATTGTTGACTAATATGGTCAGCAGTGGGTGAGCAGCATCTCTAGTACTAGAGATGGCCGTCGCAGTGTAGGTGTTTGTTTACATTTTGCTTGGGTAGGCTATTAACCTAAGAAGTCCAAAACATAAATGTAAAACTTTTGACTAGGCTTAAATTATATGTTGTTTTTTCATGTTCTTTAAAATTTATATGGCCTACCTTGTGTGATTTTTTTTTTTTGATGTGACAGATCCAGCTTGACGGAGCAAGGGATCATATGAAGGTAAAGTTAAATTATCGACGGTAGGCCTATTAGGCCTAAATTTGATTCGTGTAGGTGGAGGAAAAATGTTGTGTGCATCAAGGGACTAAAGTACTTTTCTCCCTCAGGGAAATTGTCGCCCTCGGCTTCGCCTTCGGGCGACAACACTTTACCTTCAGGGAGAAAAAATTGTACTTTAGTCCCTAGAAGCACAAATAACTATTATAAGTATCATACAGCTCTCAGTTTTACCAGTCGTAATGAGTTAGGTAAGTGGGGAGAAATTTGGTTATGATCATAAAATCCTCTAAGTTGAGGACGAAGGCTAATGTGAAGAAAATGAGTAGAGTTAGTGTGATTTTTGTGAACTTTAATTAAACTACCTAAATCTATGGATACAGCTCTCAGTTTGACCAGTCGTAATGAATTAGGTAAGTGGGAAGAAATTTAGTTAGGATCATAAAATCATCTAAGTTGAGGACGAAGGCTAATGTGAAGAAAATGTGCAGAGTTAGTGTGATTTTTGTGAACTCTAATTAAACTACCTGAATCTATTTGGACTAAGACAATTTAAAACTAATTCTTTGAGGTACAAAACTTCTAAACAGTTACGTTCACGTCTAAGGTAATGAAATTTTATGAGAATGTACAGACTGAATCATATTATTCATAAAGCATTCATATTGATCTCAACAGTCTTAAGCAGATCAATACTCGAATATTTTACATTCTCAATGGGATTTTTTCAAATCTGGGTCTTGTTACTACTGTCGAATTATTATTATAAAAACTAAAAACCAATTAAATATTTACATGCTAGAGCTACGGGCTAAAGCTAGTTTCAAAATTCCTTAAGCCCCCAGAGACAAAAAATTCTCCTTCAAGGAAATTTTAAATTAATTGATAGTTTTTGTATCTGAGTAAGGTATTTAAGTATGTAAAATATAGGCCTACTCATGTAAGCCTATTTGTAACAAATACATGAAACAATTAAATGTTAAAAGTGTACTGAAAAGATTGCTCTACTTTGTTTGAAATACTTTATATCTTGAATTGAATTAAATAACAACTAAAAATTTGAATTAACAAGTTATAATAATATAAAATTAACGGTTGTCTGAGACTTTCCTTAAAAGTCTGCTGTACCCGCCATCTTAGATTTTTTTTACCATACGACTTGTGTTACATTTCAAACGTACGCTACGCATATATTTGCCGTAAAAAAATTCATCAAATAATCAATAATAAAATACTTTTTATTTCATAGTTCCCTACTCATTAAAATGTCCTTTAAGAAGAAGTATAGGAATCTTTTTAGACCGTAATAAAAACGTAGTGGATGTTTGTAATTTAACATTAGTATTTTGTAGGAATAAAACCCAAGGTGGTGGATACTGTATTTCTGACTCCTAAGCAATGTTATTAGTAACGTATAATTTTAGTGAATCTTAATTTTTGAAATGACATGTAATAGCAACCATTACATAAAGACTCACTCTGACTCAATAAGAATTCTACATCACACTAAACTTTTCGTAACTGAAAAAATTTAATTCAAAGTTCCACTTTGACATATTCTCCATCAAAATTAAACACATTAGTGGTTCATGCTAACTTATTAAGCACACAGATATAATTTGTTATCTTGGTTTGGTTTTAATTTAGATAACGCCTATCTACCACGGAGGTGATAGTGATGCCAGCTTTGAATGATAAATTAAATCATATCTGAAGTTCAGCGGCACTACGTTAAGGGTATTTTGTATATTCTTAATACTTCCTTGAAGCGTAACTTTATTAAAGTATTACTTTAAAATCTCTGATAAACGATAAACTTAGGTTTTTATAGTTTTTAACAAAATTGGCATAATAAACAATAAAAAGTGGATTAAACATCCAAGATAAATACACATTAAACATGTAAAAATGCATGATAAAGAATAAATCTCTATACATATACATTAAAAATTATAAATGACATTGTAGTTGTCCATTAATATATCCATGAAATTCAATGTTATACTAAAATAATATTTTTATAAATAAAACTGGTGTAAATAACGAGGAGTAATTTGACTCATTTTAGTAAAATTACAATTTCATGCGCCGAAATATTGGTCTTTTTTTAATGAGTTAACCAATGAAATATAAATAGACAATATTTATACTTAGAAATTCTAAATCGTAGCCTGAACAACATAAAAGAAGTAGATTCTTCAATACATTACCAGATCCACATTAACAAAAACATGCTTTAAAAATTTCCTTTGTAATGTTAAAAACACTTGAATGTTGCCAAGTAAACGAATTTCACAGACAAACTACTTCTATGCAGGGATGTCGTAACAAAAAAAACCTACAATTTAAAGAGCAAAGACGTAACAAAATTTACGCAATCCCAAATTCCTTTTGTCACAACTACACGAAACCAATTGCTCCGACCGCGGGATTACAACCACAGTCGTATGCAAATTAATTTTCAAAAACCCCCAAACTCCGGGGGCCACTGGAGCCCTTGACCCATATCGGGACAATGGGATGATTATTCCGTCCGCTCGCGCCGCTCGCAGTTGCATCACCCGCCATGTACGGAAGCCCAAGGCCCGGGGGCCGATACTTAAACACTGCTAATTGCAAGGCCTTCCCGGCCGCCGGAACCAGGTTAATATTGCTGGGGTAAAAGGTCAGAGCGGGAACCAACTTGGCCACGTGGTTGATAAGGTGAGATAAGAGGTTTATCAAGGTCATCTTATCAGGAATTCCCTTTTGATCCCCCATCCTGCTTTCGTCTTCTAGAAGAAGCATCTTTAGAGTAAGAGTGGCTTCGGTTAGCGGACAAAACTTCGGGACCGTGACAGTGATGTCATGGTTTCTAACCAGCGTTCTACCAAAAGATGTTATCATCAGCATTAACCTAGTGTGAATAGACTCTAAATAACTTCTTGATTAGCATTATACTTGCTGGTACTGATATTCAGGTTGAAACAATAAGACGTCTTCCAACACTACTCGATATATTTACACTTGTACTGTAATTGTTTGCAAGACGTATAAAAGATCTTATAATGGCGATCGATTTCGACCAGTCACACAGGTCATCATCAGGCCCAATCGTAGACTCGTTTTATTATTTCAACCCGTATGGACTCAACACTTACTTTGTCTAATATGATCCTCGTACAGGTCAATAGTCTGTGTGGTTGGGCTGAGAAAGACTAAAAGATGCTGATAGTCTCTTCAAAGAAAAAAATCTAGCCATGGAGGTTTAGGGTTGGAAGGAGAGTACTGATTGTTTATCAGGTTACGATGGCAAATCTGAATTGATGAAAACCTGGCTGGATAGCTGAGTGGTCATAGAGTTCACCTTTGAGTGTGAAGGTTGCCGGTTCGATCCGGAGAAAAGTTAGAACTTTTTTATGACCCATAGCTGCCTTTGGTCATTGGGTTATTATCCTGACAAATGAAACAGCTGCTATTTGTCTGTAACAAAGCGACACCTCATCTGATCCATCACACTCACCCTTCAATCATACCTCACACATCGGTGTTTCAACGAAAGTATCATAAAGTTAAGAATCAAAGTAACTTGAATACAAAATGTAACAAAATTTTCAACGGTTATGACCATTATATTCATAGTTTAAACAATTTTCTAAATATTCTGCATTGCAATAATAAAGGTTCTTCTTAAGCCATTATACCTCTTCATTCTTGAATCGATGGTAATTTGCTTTGATAAATTTTACGGAAGAAAATTCTACAGACCCGGCAATGGGGAAAGTGAAAATCGTAAAATAACCTTTCTTTTTCCTTAGTTGAGAGTAGATTGTGTTTAAGTCACTCTAATCATTTGGCGTAGAGTGAGTGATGGTAGATATCATCATAACCAAATGGTCAACTCGGTTGTCATGTTTGTTGCTTGTTGGAAGCTGAATGTATTATTCTTAAGCAACCAGATTTGGCTTGGTGGCTGTAGTATTGAATGTTTATCTTCACATTAATCATATCTCTTTATTAATGTAATTTCATACAGTGTGAAAAATGACTGTGATTAGGCTTAATCCTTTGTTAGTCTTCAGACATTGACTATATACATTAACGTGAAAAGACTTCTCATAGCATAGGCTCGTTTGAAACCAATATACGGTGGCGCGATCTTCAGCGGCGTACATGGAAGTACAAAAGTCTAGGCAGTGATAGGCAAATCAGTACTGCCCCTCTTCTCAATCAAGGATTAAACATTTTGTAATGGAGGTTTTTGTTATGTCGTGATGAAATGTTTTTGCAGCATTGTAAATTCATCTGAATAATAACAACAAAGATTGCAGCAACTTTGGTGCGGTGTTCACGAACATTCAAAATTTTGGTATCAAACTAAATGCATTGGATGAGAAGTCTATTCACGTTAGTGTACATAGTCAATGCTTCAAAGAAAAAATGTGGGAGGAACCAAAACTCTGTTTGATTCTAGAAACATCCCGAACTATTTAGTTTCCAATAAATCAACCACACAGGTGTAAATATAAACGGTGTTGGTGTCGCGACCACTTGGATTCCACATGTACCGTGTTTTTAAATACCTTGGAAGTGGCATTCCCGGCGGCGTGTTGCGTTGACGTTCGGAGGCGAGGAATGCGTGTTAAATTGATTAATTGCTAATGATAATATCCCGCGCCGAACACCTCGCCGCCGCTTAATCACCCGGGACACGCGCTGGCCTGGTGGGGGGGGGGGGGTGAGGGGGGGAACTGGTCGGGGAAACCAGAGCGGTCGGGATGATCGATAGGGAAGATACGGGGACCAACCTGTCATCGGGGATTTGATAGGGGCGGGCTGGTGATGTAGCTCCTTTAGTCGAAAAAGAAGATTGGTGTGTATATTGTTGGTTTTATAATAGTCGGACTGGAGGAAGTGAAATTAATATGTTTTGTTGATACGAAGTGTAAATATGTAATAGTTAACCACCCACATATCCCTAGGAGCGGCTAGGCCAAATCGGTGCGTGTGCGCTAAGCGGCCAGTCAATTTTGGTCATACAGTAAATCCACAACTCTTATGGAGTCTTGGTTGTAAAGGTTTCTCATTTAACTTGTAAAATAAAAACAAACTAAAATTTAACTATCTAAAATAAAAATATTAGCAACATATTTAATAACTTATTATAATTTTAAATAATAGTAAATTATGAGGTTATCGTATGACGAGTTTGATGTGGAAATATCAAATAAAATGAATTTTTTAATAATCAGACAAAGATAAAAATTGGTCTTGTTGATTGCAATTTTGGTGACGAAATAACAACAAAAGGAAACAATAATAAAAGAACACTACTTTTAGGCATTGTTTTTTAAACAGCTATTAGCTGTGATGAGGTATAATGAGGTCGTTAGTGTAAACTTAGTAGCCTCATTACCATGATACTATAACATAAAAATGATAATGAATGAAAATTAAAATTCTTTATTTTTTCCAATAACGTAAATTACATCACGGAACCAAAACATGCCTTAGATAATTACAAAGTTGAAACTATTCTACGTGACTTATTAATTTAGCCTTATAACTAAGAGATAAAGCAATAATAGAAAGAAAAATTCACTATTCTTATCAAAAAAGAAAAAAATAAATTATTGGCATGCTTTGATCGTGCATTAAAATATGGCAGTTGTGGAAAAGGCCCACATGGGCAGAAGCCTGTGCGTAGGCCTATGAGTTGTTGTCTGATCCTTGTTTCCATGGCCAATTACTAAATCGTAAACTGTTATGGTAAATAAAACAGATTAATTTAGATTAAAGAATTTATAATTAACAAAAGTGAATCAAAATAAACGAGCAAAGCTCTGTGAACCTAGTACTTGGTGTTGAAGTAGAAAGAGAAGTTTAAACTTGTCAGCTCAAAAACTGGAATGTTGTGAAAACACGATTATTAATTGCCGGTTTATAAGGGTTGTAACAAAACTAATTCACATGGACAGAATGTCCAGCAGTGAGCAGTCCCCAAGCGAGTGAAGTTGCAGTTGACTGCGATATCAAGTTGAAGCGCCACCTGCACTACCCACCGTTCAAGTCTCCTACTTGAGCTGCTTCAGTGTCGTCGCGTACAGTGTACTGACTGATCTAAAGTAATCAGACTCACACCTACAACTGCATTTAGTGAAACAAAAGGAATTGAATCTTTCGAGGCCATAATATGTACGGATATCAGACATCCATGTGCCATAATAGCAAATAAAAATTTTTAAAATCGCTAATTTTTTGTGAAGGAATTAGAATTAAAAAAAATATATACCCCTTTTTAAGTATAAAAGTTGCGAGATACGGCAAAAGTTTAAAAGACCGAACCTGTAGAGTGTCTACAATAGAATCCTGTACCAAGGTACTTTTCGAAAAAAAAAATCACGCTTACGTAATATTTATATTCATTGACAAGCTGATTATCCAATACAAAACCGTGTACAAATTCATTCGTCAAATGAAGTGGCGAGACTTAAAAGTGAAATGAATACGATCAGTCCTATAGACTCCTAATCCATTACCCCTCCCCCAGCCTATACTCTTCACTTTACCCGTCACTCTAGTGACTGCAGAGTGCAGCGCTGCAACTTTACCGCTCTAACGACACTGGACGCAGGATTAGAGAGCTGCAGCCGCCGCGCTCTAAACCCTCGACGATACGGCGCGCGTCGCGGCATTATCGCTTGTACGGAAACTTGCCCGCGTTTCCGCCGATTCGACAAGCTTTCCGTGGAATTAACGGTGTTAATTGTGCTCTCGTTTCTAATTTATAGCGGCTCAGTGGGGACGTCGGTGGCTGGGTAACGACCGGTTTCATCTGGAAAATCGTTATTTATTTTCTTTATGGGGAGCGATTTCCATTTCATCAGTTATTATAACATCATAGTTCGTATTCAATGCAAAAGAGGGATGTATGTTAAGAATCATTGATGCGATTTTCATTTTTCTATTGATTCAAAGTTACAAAAAAATTTTTGTCGCTTTAGAAGTTTTATTTTCATATATTTTCAAGTTTTAGCAATTTGACCCGTACATACCATGGAGTTATTGTAATGTTTTTGTTATTTATGTTAGATATTTTAAAATTTACTTGTCTTATATGACCTAGTACTTTAATGTATACAGCGATTGAAGAAAGTAAGGTGCCTAAGTGATTTTCTACAAGTGTATCAAGCAATGGGCACTATCCTAAGGATATTGCACTTATACTCATTAAAGCCCATAAAATGCAATGAATGTTCTCCCTGTGCGTGTACTATGGTATAGTACGTGAATTGGTAACACTTAGAGAAATGACTTGTCATGTGACTGGTTGTAGTGCTTACTGCACGATCCTGAGAGAATGAATCGATTAAACAAGAGGTCGGCGTTAAGAAAAACTAGACCATGTGGTTCCAGTATAAATATTAAAAAAATATACCAGGAGAGTTGAAAGTCACAGAAATAAAAGCATAATAACTCTGTGATTATGCTAACCAAGAAGCTAACCAAGAAATATTAATTGTCTTGATCATTCATTTTAGTAACAATACAATACCTAATTTTAATACAGTAAAACCTCCCATACATGCAATTAAAACGGTAAATCCCCTGCAAAATTACCCAACCTTTGAAAAAACAAAACAAGGTAAACCCTCAGAATACATTGATGGCAATTGCAATTTACAACAAGCGAACGCATGTAGATGTGGTGTTGTAGGGTATGTAGATGCAGGCAGTTAACACTCAGAAGCCATTCGGTTAGTTAGTGTTTCGTCGGCCAGGTGCGCCACCGCGCGGTGTAGCCATCCATCTATTGTCCACTCCTCGTGTTAAAGCGCGGTCGGAATCAATATTCCGCGCTTTATGTCGTCCTGTTGTGTTGCTTGTTGCCGCCCACCGCCACCAGGAGCAGCGCTCTTCCTCCCAATCAATCAGCTGTTGCGTGGGCAACGGCTAAAATAATATGAATGAACATTGCGGACCGTTCAGAGATGTTTTATTGAGCTGGGACCGGTAATAAATAAAATTTATGGGAGAGTCTTAGTGTTTATATTATAGGATTTATTTGATATTTTTCCGCAATTTTTATTTTTAGATTTTCATTATTTATATTTCAACAATCGTTTAAAAATCAAATATGTTCCAATAATGTTGTTTAATGGCAATAGGTAAAAAGCGATACTCATCAATACATTGGTAATGGAGAAATAATCCTAAACATGATTAAATTTTAAACTAAAATCCAGCCTCTACCATTGTATTTGACATTAACTGTCGTTATTGATTACCATTTCTTTAGCTTTTTTTAAATTATACCAGTCATGTCATTAATGACATTTCAAGATAAAAATTAAAAAAAAATCTTTTTTCATAAAGTTTATTTTAAAGTTTAATACAATTTTCATTAATAAACTATTTTAAGTGGTTTTGAAAAATTAATTTTCATTTTAGTCAAGTTTTAAAGTAGGAATAATGTCAGTGAACGAAACCAATAATTTCGAACAATTAATGCATAAAAAATTAATCCATTATAGATTAAAGAGCTATTTAAAGACCAGTAAGTAATAAGACTGTACACCCTAATGAAATTATTTGTTAGTAGTACCTATTTAGCTTTAACCACCACTACCTGAACGAAAGACCTCCAAGGAGTTCATAACTCAATAGGGCGTTGGAGTGCCGCCATGTTGGATTTATTTCCCATAAGAGCAATGCTAAGCTTGTCCATGGCATTTGTCATATAATTTCTTTATTTTTTGTCCAATTGGTTCAGAATAAATAGCGTTTGAATCTCAATTAAATTCACCGTCCCTTTTGAGAGATTGATTATTTGTAAATAATTTAAAAAAATTCTGTAGAAAATGTTTTTAAAATTGTAAAAAAATTGC
The DNA here is from genome assembly GCA_030545055.2 of Neoaliturus tenellus. Taxonomy (NCBI): domain Eukaryota; kingdom Metazoa; phylum Arthropoda; class Insecta; order Hemiptera; family Cicadellidae; genus Neoaliturus; species Neoaliturus tenellus. Next base: position 119,077,640 of record CM061537.1, read on the forward strand.
TTTGTTGTTTCAAATTAGTAAAAAACACTACTTTTTATAAAAAATTCCTCTCACAAAGCAAATTCGCCTTGATGAACACTTAATTTCTAGCTATAAACAATTATTTTCTGATTACAAATAAAAGAGTTATTTGGTTTCCCGTTTAACATTGCTCATACAGGGGAAAGACTGAATCTGGATTGACTCCAACGCCCTCTTAAATAAGCAAAGTCTGCTAATCAGAGCCAGGTTTATGTAGGATAAAACAAGACCCAAATGCCAAGTGACTTTTAGAAATGAAAGAGCGCTGCAATCGCAGGGAGGGCCGGGAACTAATCACCCATTCTTCGGCTGCAATCATTAACACGTACTTAGCCAGACAAAGGGGGGCGCAATGAAGCCATCAATAAGTAGACCATTACAATGGCCATTAGCAAGCTAATGAGCGCAAGTCGGTATTTATGACCGGTATTTCCCCACCTGACCCGCATAGGTCAATGTCAGATTTCGGAGTAAAATGTGGTCGGTTGTTTGTGGCTTGTAGTGGCTGAGGAAGGGTACGTGGGGGGTTCGGCTATTTGTCGTTGAATAAATATGAATGATTTATCGTGTTATAATTGAAGGGTGATTCGTAATACATATTTAAAGCGAGCGAAGGTATGGTTGTCTTTCAGGTTTTTTAGGAGCGTTTACAGTGCGAAATAAGAGGGAAGAAATTACGAGGGAAGAAATTACGAGGGAAGAAATAAACCCTCCCGTTTAGTTTACAAAGCTACACACCCAATAAAAAATGATGCACTGAAAACCGAATACAAAATTTATAAACAATAAGCAGGCAGACACAAACAAGTTTTATCTTTCATAACGGTTTTTATTACTCGTATACCTAACGTTATGTCTATTCCAATATTTCATTAATTTGGAAGGATATTTAATACTATAAATCTCCACAGAAGAAAAAAAACTCTCAAAGTAAACAATATGTTGGCTGTGTTAACACTGTTGTTATTGATTACAGAACTAAACAAGTCAAGATTGGTAAAGGTAGTGCTAAACTCAAAACACCCAATTTTGAAATACTCAGATATTAGCGATCCAGTTTTGACTGATCGTATAGCGACTGCTGGTGGCGCTAAAGGGGACAGGAATCAGCCCAATCAGCCGGCCATTATCAGCTGGTGATAAATATCAGCTGAGAACTGTAAAACCGGCGCGAAACGGCACGTAAATCAGACCGCTTGACGACAAACCTATCAGCTATAAATCGGTTTGAGGCTCGACTGGTTCACTCCGTAAATACTTTCATGGGCGGTCGGGTTTCATGGGGTTTTCTAGCATTACGTCTAGCAGTTACCAGAGCTCAAATGTCTCGGGTTTTATTAAAATGAATAAGATCGAAATGAAGATTTCATAGGTTTCGTTAATCGACTTGTATGAAAATGAACACCACAATTGTGTATTGTATAGAGCTAAAATATGAGTTGAAAATTATTAGCTCACATCAATTTATTTATGACCATATAAATTCATTATTCTACTTTTCATTGTTCCTAAACACACACCCTTACCCCCCCACGTCAAAAATAAACACCGCATAATCTAAATGTCAGAAACTCTTCCAAGTGAAAGTGAAATCCACATATTGCGTCACTGCACAAAACATCCAACAGGTTTAGCCAAGTCTCTTCCAAACCACAAATTGGAATCAATCCGAACACGTGACAGTCACAATGTCGGTCAAGAGCGCAAGAGCACCAGAACGCAGTAGTTGCGGTGCCCTCGCGCCAGGGGGCTCCACTGTGCGCTGACAGACTTTATGGTTCTTCGGGCCGGATGGCAGTGACTCCCCCACCAAACAAATCATACGATATTCCCTCCTACTGGGCAACAATAGCCTTACAAATTACATTTAGGTGATTTATCGTCTGTCGAAAGCAACCGGCACTATAAATTTCCAGTCCGCCATATTTATAGATATTCTTGTCCGAATCAGCCACAACAAAGAAGTTGTGAATGGGCCATGGGAATTGTGAGTGATGACTTCCTCAAGGAAAATGTTTTTAAAATGATACTTGCTGTTAAGTTTAGGTTTACTAAAACAAGTTATTTAGTTAATAATGTTAAGTTGGTTACTTACTAGTAACTTATATTGAAAAAACTAATATTCCTCTCAATTTTGAATTAAATATAATAATTTACCCTATCTGAAAAAATATTGTTTGAATTGGCAATTTATTATCATGTTGAAACTACTATGTATATAACAAAACATTTGAGCAAATTTACGTGAGAGTAACTTTAATATTTCTTTTTGTTTGTTTTATTCATAATAAATGCTTCATATGACTTCAAACAGCGGTGATTGAAATCATACTCATCATACTCATTGAAATCATACTCTGTCAATGTACGATGTGACAGAGGCTAAAGACCTTTCAATTTAAACATCCTATATGGGACGTACCCCAATGAAGTCTTACAGAAATATGCTTTGGCTTTTGTCACATCATACATCATTTTAAACTCTTTGCATTTGAAGCAATTAGCCACAAACCCGACGTAAAAGGGTTGAGTATTGAGAAAGTTATTGCATGTTTAAGTTTTACCCATATGATTTTAATAGAAACTTTGAAAGCCTACCATTTCCATCTGGGTCATCCGTTTTAAGTCTAGTTTGCAGCATTTTACTCTACTAAGGGAGACCTTTAATTTTATGCACATATCAACCTAGGCTTACATTTACGATATCTCATAGTGGGCCGTCCCCCTAACATGACTAAAAAATTTTGATAGCGTCAAAAGGTACTTTATGTTAAGTACTATCACCCCCCTCCCAAACTATATTGATTTACCTCAACAAATAAAAAATTAAAGTGGAGGGACGGACTTTTTTACAACCTGTATGCTGAATACTCTTAACATTTAACATTCGTTTCAATCAATAATTATGTGTTCTATTACCAAACACAGTTATAAATATCATCCTGTTTACCGTTAAAAGAGATCTCTTACTTTAATACCTCTACACTAATATCCACGTCCTAGATTCCAGCTTACAAATAATCTTGTAAAGTAATAATTACTCCGGACATTCTCCGCAAACATCGCGTGGTATTTAAGCCTCGTATGACCGATGTTGGAACTTCTCCAGCAACTCATTTCACGGTGATTCCAGATTCATTCCAGGGTTAAGTGGAGGATCTGGCCGGGTTAACATACCTGGATGCCGCTTCCCTAACGGCAGCGGCGAAACCTCTTAGATAACGCCGGAAAAATCCGCCAACAGACTAATTGAGCGTCAAGGTAAAATATGGCGAATTAAACGAGCGGGATTTTTGAAATCGGTGAACTCTCTTCTGGTTAAACCTCTCTCCGTTCGAGTGAAATTTCTAGTTTGGTCAAAACAATTTTGATTTTCAAGGACTATTAACTAAATGAGTCGAAAAATATAATACTTGCGTTCCCAAAAATAAATTGTCAATTTTATTATGAGTTACAATCGCAACCTAATCGCATTTCTTGCGGTGCTTTCGGAATCGTCAGGGTTTCTCGAAATTGTGGTTCGGATCCCACGTTAAACTGTCGGTCCCTGGATGCAATTGGCTGTTGGGCTATGAATTAACAGTCCTGTCTGAGGAGAATGTGGTCCTTAGTCAGTAATAAGACTACAATATCGCGCCACAATCATCCTACACTCATCTCTCATTCATATTCAGGTTAAAATAACCACTATATGAGAACCCTGTCTCAAAATAGTGATTTAGTGTTTTTAATTTTTAAGTTGACATATTTTCGGTTAAAGTACTGAGTAAGAAATAATTTGTATAAAAAATATAATAAGGTCTAAATCCGCGTCTCCGTTAGAACTATAGTTTCATATTTTTGCTCCTAAAATGTTACCCTTTTAAATCGATCAGTAATTGTAAGTGAAAATAATATTTACCTTCAAAACAAAGGACTACAATATTTTGTCCAACTTTGTATGGACAGTCATAGTGCGAAGTCTCCGTTTACTCACAATCATCTGGAGATTAAATTATTTTCAAGTCCTTGTCACCAATTATCATAAAATAGTGACAAATGTTTTAAGGATATGCATAATTCGTAGTAATTATTAGAAAACGATTATTTTCAACGAGTAAAATAGACATTTTCCTACCACTGCTTGGAAATAATTGCCTTGCCACACCTGTCACCCCTATGCAAAACAGTTCATTTCCGGTTTCCGTTTCTTTCCCGCTCTAGAGCCGCAATGACTCTTTACCGCAGGCTTACCAAATAGCTATTTATTACACAAATAGCTATTGTTTCAAATACAGTAGAGACTCTTCAGTTAATTCTCCCCGGTTTAACCATGAAAAAATTTAGAAGCTATTTGGAAATTCAAAACGTGGTTTCAGCTCGATTATTTTAGTGGGCTATTATTAATAGAGTACTGACTTAATGCCTGCTGACAAATTAATCATGTCGTCTTTGTCAGTAACAACGCAACACCTCATCTAATCCATCCCACTCATCATACAATCTCTTGAGTCATACTCCCCTTAAAAAATACCCACCATTGAGTGCGTCAGATTCTTCAGGAATATACCGGGTGTTCATAAAGTCTTGCCCTGATAAAGAAATCGAATAGCATGAAAACAAATGATGGTAGAATAATGTTTTATTTACAGTTTTAACAAGTGACTTCTTAAGTTTTATTTACATATGTTCGAACTCAATAAAATTCTATGTGTCGCCTTGGGCTGCCTGTAAATATTCTAGGTGACTTTTTCTTTTTTCCCATATTTTGGTTAACATTTAATGAGTATCAGACTGCACTGCATTTCTTATTCTCTCTCTTAGTGACTCTAAATCAAGAACTGGGGTAGAACACACTACGTCTTTGACAAACCCCCACATAAAAAGTAGAGAGATGAGTAAAGTCTGGTGACCGAGGAGGCAATTTAGTCAGGCGATAACGCCCAATCCACCGTGACTTCAGTGATGCGCGGGCGTCAAGTTCGTTTCTTGTCACACACACTGCCCCTGTCACAAAAATATGGATACCACCTCTCGATACTTATTACATAAGGTGCAGGTGTTCTAAATGTTCGCACAAAAAGTCTTTGGACAGTACCGGTAAAGGGGGACTATGGGTTTCATAGAACCATAGGACACACTTTTCCCTCTTCTGGAGGCTAACCATTTCTGATTTGCTTTTGTACAGAATTTAAAGAAAACTGCATTGTTGTTAAATAGCTAAACAAAGGTGTTACCAACTTGATAATAATAAAAAACTAGATTAAATTCTCTTCAAAAGAAGCAATGTAAGTTGCGTGTGGCTCTAATGGTTTCTGTACAGCAAAGCTATCAAATCAGGGCAAGACTTTATGAACACCCGGTATATTTTGGGCATCTACCCAACAAACACAGGAGCACTTCTTTAGTAAAAAGGACGCAATTTAAACACCAGAAGCAGTGCGTTAAGTGCGATAAACTCGCAATAAATTAAAGAACACAAGATAGATTCCCCTTAACGACCCACTGACGCTTCACCACTTCCTCGCAATCTGGAATCACCGTTGGCGAGTTGGAGATATAAAATCGCGCGAGATTGACTATGCCGAGCGACTCAGCAGTGATCGCAGCTTATACATATTCACAAGTTCGCAAGTCCGGTCCTGCCGCTGCGTTTATGGAAACGCCGGCCGATTGCCTTTTTCAGCCGTAGTAAATCATTGGCGATTTTTAACCGCCCGGCTTATGGAGCGACCGCCCTGGATAAGCGGCATTTGAATGTAAACTGACCCGCGCGCTTACTTAGTTGCTACAGTTTGCTACTTGTTGGACGGTTTGTTGGGTGGGATTGGTGATTTGGTTTAGGGAAACCTAACATGTCAGGAAAGGATTTGTTGATGACGATTTGAAGGAATGTAAATAAAAGGCTACAATTAATTGATTTTATATGCTAGTGAAAAAAGTAAATGAAAATTTCACAATTTTAATGCAGAATGCTATTTAAGTAGTTTGTTTGTATTTTAATAACGCCATATATATATTGCGAATTTACTCAAAGTTTCAGATGGCTTTATGGTTCAAGTTACTGTACGAATGGTTTATAGCTTTAATGATGTTCATTAGGCTATTAATTAATGATCCTGTCAAGTGAATAAGATGGTCTTTGTCATCAACAAAGATAACCCTCGTCCGATCCATCACACATCACAGACACCCTTCAATCAAATTTACCTTAATTCACGCACCATAGAGTGCGTCGGTAATGTATCCAATGTACCCAGTTCCTAATTCATAATGTTTAATCATCACATGTTTTGATTAAGACCTTTTCACCAAGCTCGTTTAGGTATTAATGACATATTTCACATGAACGATGATAAAACAAAACACAATCACCTTTCAGACACAACAATGAGCTTCAAACGGCACGACTGTATTGTTGTAATGGGTGTGGAATCGGCGTGAAATTAGTCGTTGGAAAAGATCCAACTGTTGAATCAACTACGAGAAGATGAGAGAATTAATAATAGTGGGAGGCCAGTGACTGTCGGTAATGGTTATTTTCACACCACTAAGGCAGTAAACTAATTGCAGTTAATTAGCAGTAATAGGTTTTTAGTTAAATATGTAAAAAAAGACCATTGAGGTTTATAAAAGAATGAAATATTTACTACTTCCTCTTCTCATATTTCAGTTACACCAATATACCCTTAAACTAATTGGCCTCTTAGTTTATTGCAATGTATACAGAATCAAATAAGTAAGGACACCCCATGTATAATATTTAGTTTTGCCCTTGAAAACCAGATTGAAACACAGCGCTGATGCTGGGATTACTTCTCCCCATTGCTCCAAAAATCGCTATTTCTACCTTTTTTAAATCAAAACGATTGTTTAGAAAAAAATCAATACAATAACAAACGTCTGCAAAACTATTCCAGACATCTGTTATTATTCAACCAATCACACAATCCTTAAATAAAGTTTTAATCTTGGTGGCGGTATCTGCGTTTCGGGGGTTTCTTTCTCACTTTCCCATATGTTCGTACTTATTTGGTTCTTTATACATTGTTGAAGAATGAATGATTAATGCTATTTGTAATATACTAGCTGTTATTCTTCATTGCTTCGCCCACGATTGACATTTAATTTAATTGACAGTTAAATCTCTTTAAAATGCAGAGAAGTGTTTTTCCCAAAAGAATTATATAGAACCTTGAAGTCCTATTTGGCGGAGCCCTAAAGGAATTTTACCTTTTCCTAGTGAGCATTGCGAGCAAAGAGGAATGTACATGCCAAATTTCAATCCCGCATACCCTATAGTAATTTTTAAGTCTTGTGGAGCGGAGCACTGAAGGAACTTTAATTTTTTTACTAAACCTACTTGAAAAGAGGAATACACCTGCCAAATTTGACACGGTAACGTTAAATTATATCATAACTGGAATTTCGGGCCTATTTCCGTCAAAACCGTATAAAATTCCAGAAGTGTAGAAAAAAAGTGTAAATCATACGTTTACATCCAGGAAACGCCTGTGCAGAACCATATATTGTATCACGACCATTTCTTTTATATTGAATTTTAAAAGTCCCAAAATAGCATTTGTCATTACTATTCGTACCAATGCTCTGTACAACAATGTCCACCGCCAAAGAGAGATCTCAGCGTGTCAGGCCCACGCTTCCCCGCTTATCAGAACATGCGCGAGTCATGTTTCAGCCCCCATTACCGGTTGTCAGCTCGCCTTTACCCACAGCCCTGCGAGAGCCGCTTAAAACATATTCCGACGTTTTTACGACGCTGGGTGTCGATAAAATGAATGAAATACTTTTCATATCTCCGACGCCGAATCGCAGAGTGTTTCTGCCCCTTCCACTTATCGGGGCGTAAAATGTTTGAAATATGCGAAAGGCGACTGATACAGGCGAGTGAGGGCTACCGGGCTCGGTTTTATGACTTGCGTTTATCGCCCGTGTCCAATCGGATTCTGTTATTCTTGACAACTCAATGTTTGATTTAACTTCTGTTAGGATTACTGTGGTGGTCTTTATTGTAGAAGTGGATTTTTAGATTGGGTCGGGTAATACGTCAAAGATAAATTAAAGCTCTATATTGTTATGATGTGACATGTTTGGAACAAGTATGTTTCTGCTCATGAGTTATCTAATAAAGTATGAATCCGTAATTCCTAGTAAAAGTTGTAGGGGAGAACGAGGCAAGACGACGAGGGGGCTTGAGGGCAAGACGAGGTATGTATTACATTTTTGATTGGCAACAATGATGTTTAATTATTTTTTAAGGTAAATTTAACATTATTAAGTGTTTAAACAGTACGTATTTATAAGTATAATCAACAAATATTTTTTAATATGTAAATAAACTTTAATGTAGTACTTAAGCTCCTTTCCTTATTATTGAGCTACCCTATCTTACCCCACCGGCCTACCCCATCTTGCCCTCACTATAGGCCAAGATAGAGTGCTCAATAAACCTTAAAAATATTTATTAATGTTAATAGTTTATATATTTAAAATTTTTATTGACATTACATACTGTAGTTTTATTTTAAATATGTAGTACTTTTATTGAAATTTTCATAACGCAACAAAAAATGTTGAGTGTTAAGTACCCCATCTTCTCCTACCTTGCCCTACTTTTGACTTTATCATTTAATGTGTTTCGGGATACTAACATATATTTAGGCCTATTTACATTTAAATTACCGGTATAACTCTTCCTAAATATGGCCTCTTCTGTAAGATGAAGCTCTAATAGCCAGTTTGAATTTAAAGGGTTTCTGCTCATCTGCAGGACACTATTCCTTTTAACCGGTATTCTCGAGCAGATAAAAAGTAGGAAAAATTGTGTGTCTATTATTGTTTACAGTTTTAATGGTATTTCATCTTCGACCGTTGCAATGATAACCAACAAGAATATTCAAGTAGCATAATAAAGGGTTACATAAAACCAAATTCAAAACTCGTTGATTAATAATGTCTTCAACGTACAGGTTTCACGTTAAAATAAAGATTCTATACCAATGACAATTCAGCGATTGACGAAAGTAGTGGTGTAATATAAATTGCACGATTCACACATCAACTGAAAGTTCCATTACGATTTATTTTTAAGTTGCTTTGTACGTATAACCTTAAAAGAGTGTGAACATGTGAGTTAGAACGACGATTTAGTCAAACGACCCAATTGTTGTATTTTTTTATGGACGACCGCCCACAATCTATACATTTTCGGCACATATTTATTAAATTAATTTAACAAATTTTGGTTGTTCACATATAAAGTAGTGTATGTAATGATTGTATTGAGCCTTTAAGCCACTTCGTTGTTGGTTCGATCCTGAGTAAAGTTAGTATCTTTTTAAAGCTTCGATTCCGGACCCAGTTGTCATTTGTCATTGGGGCTATTAATTAATTATTAATGATTTCTAACAACTGATCAATTTGAGAGTAAGACTCGCTTGCCTAACGGTCAGCGTCTTGGACTTCGGTTCAAGAGGTCACGGGTTCGATTCCCGGGGTGTCCACTGACTTTGATGGCTATGGACCGCTTTCCTTTAAAAGCGTTTAATAATGTACATTGTACAATTTTCTTAACGAAATGCCACTGGCGTAGATAATATGAAAAAAATACATACACGCACAAAAATACCACTCGTGAGGTACTTTTACCAACCTACATCCCACTCTTGCGGAAAGGCCTTCATAATACAATAGTTGCCAAAGCTATTGATTCATACTTGAAATTGATTTTCCATATCAATTCCCAATTCTAAAACAGTTTCAAATGTTTTCGCTGCCGACAGGGCTTGTGGTAACCAAGTAACCGCCTCCACCCCGAGGCGTGTTCAGTGTGTTTATGTCACTGATTATGCAGCCCCATAGCGGGCCGTGGTAAGTGGAAGTGGATGCCCCTAGTAATATGTATTTAGTACAAATGAGAACGGAATTGCCGTGAAATGAGTCTTGTTGGATTAGGCACACTCGGGTACATCGTATGGAAACAATCGCATTGCATATACTTGCATACTTCTGCCGGGGTCATCATGGCTTGTAATGTTGAACAATGAATTAAACACAGAAAGTGTTGAAATGTCCGTACTCCTCTACAGGGATAGTTTCAATAATAAACAAATTCGTTACTAAAAACTTATAATTTATCTTGGTATTCCATTTATTGTCATCAGTAGCCTATATCACTTATATCACTATCTTGAGACAGGGAACTCACATTGTGGGTATTTTAACCTGAATTGGAATGAGAGATGAGTTCAGGATGATTGTGGCGCAATCTTGTAGTCTTGTTACTGACGAAGGCCAACATTATCCTTAGACAGGACTGTTAATTAATAGCCCAACAGCCAATAGTATCTAGGGACCTACAGTTTAACGTAGGATCCGAACCACAATTTTGACCTCATATTTACGAATTGGTCTAATTATTAGGATGGTATATATGGATGAACTAGTATTCACTAGTGCGGACGTTAATCCCCACTAGGTAATATCGCATCCACAAGCCATCGCTTATAACTATCCACAATTCGTGACCTCCAAGTAGCTGGATTACAGGGCGACGCCACCGTCCCAGTCTAAAAATGATACAGACTAAGACTTAGACCCGAGGCCATGTTACTTTTTCATTTTTAGGTTTCAGTCATCATTTTTTTCGTTCATAACTTTCCTACTTTAAAACTCTCAATACTGAACATATAATATAGTAGATAATTACTATGGATGTATCGTTTCAACCACGTATTCTATTTTGTGATGAAGTTTATAAAAAATAATTCATGTTTTCATGTTAGGTTGGTTTGTATATAAGTATCTTACAACATTAAATTAAAATTTCGTTGCAGAAACTGAAATCAAGTTTAAAACACACATAGTGCTGCTAACAATAAAATAAATTAAATTAAAAATACAAAAGCTAGTAAGGGCAGGAAATGCATGAACATAAATGCATTACTTTGATGGCCAAAGACATGCAGGCTTACTCTATACCCAGTCATAAAAAAATACTTAATTTGCCTCACAACACTTTTGAAATTGATTGATGGTACAATGCTTAGTTGTTTGATACATTTTGAAAATAAAACTCTCATTCAATTATTAAAGATGCTCCTAAGTCTTAAATTTGATGTTGTTATAGGTTGATAACTAGTTTTATTTACATGTTAACCATTAAAAAATGCCACACAATAAAAAAAATAAAATTTTTAAGACCTTACCAAATTAGTTCATAGAGTTTATAAATTTCACAATTTTAAACATCGTCATCTGAATTAAAAGTAATATTTTCTATTTTTCTCATACTCTATATATTATACAGTGTTATTTATTACGTTTGAAATTATATAAATCATTCCCTTTATTCAAAACATTATTTCATTCGCCTCATTTCAATAAAATTATTTTACATGACACAAAAGTAGAAACCTAATGATTATTATCATAAGAAGCATATCCTGTTCTACTTCAGTTCCGGGAAATCGGGTAATTTCGGTGATTCAAAGCAAATTAAAAGGCGATCACGACCAGGAGACATTGTTGGCGGGAACAATGGGGAACGATCGTGCACTCTGGTGGCGGCGTTGGTAATTACAATAAATACCGGCACATTGTCTTTATAGGGGCATCTTCGGCTAATGAAGCGCACTGGGTTGGTGGAGGCTAAATAATCAAGAGGTCATTGGTTCGTTATAGGACAATTTTAGGTAGAGGTTAAGTTGTGATAACATACTCGTATATTTTAGCGGATTTCCCTATATGGAATACGCTATTGCTGTAGTAGCTATGACTTAGACCCTGGACCATGTTACTTTTTTCATTTAAGGTCCGAGAAGCCAAAAATACCATTCGTGCATTTTCATATATGTATATATAAATATATATTTATCTACATATGTGTCCATGGTACTGATAACTTATTGAAGGGGACCTCAGATTTTTATAAAACTTTGTATGAAGGTGTGTGACGGTGTAAATCGGTTGAAAAATGGCGTCCGAAACAGGGGAATAAAATACCATGTTTAAGCATATAAGCCGTATGATTAATATTGCCGACTGCTCAACAATGGGCTCCTGGCCCAGGGGTGAAGATGACTCTTGTGTATAGAAAAAGATCTTTTAGATACTGTGAGCTGAGATAATGTATTCATGAAATCATTATAAAATCATACATTAACTCTGAAATACTCTTTCCGCATAATCTTTTCCCATTCATCCAAGCTAGTAGTACTTTACACCTTGCAGTGGCAGTAACCCAGTATATAAACACGTTTTCTCCCATGACGTTTTCCTGCACCATGTGTCGTCCAAACCAGGCAGCGATCCCCGCTTGTCCACTTGTAGGTCAGTTATGCACAGCGAATGGAATGCCGACACACAAATCATTTCAGCAGTAACTTCGACACTCTATTTGAGTTGTGCAGTTTAATAAACTAATGAATCTCTTGTGCTACAAATCATATCAGTGTTTGGTTGAATTATGGTCGAGTATTTGTAAGTCGTTTGAACTGTTAAGCTGAACGGTTTTTGGGTTAGTGAACTCTTTAACTGAGTTTTATGGGGATGTTCTATGCTAAGCTGAGTAGTTTGTGGTATAGTTAAATGTTGTGGATTGTTTAAACCTTTAAATAGTGATATAGTGAACCATATACTTTAAAAACGAAATTTGGTTTCATATTTTATTTTGTGTCTATATACGCCAGTGGCATTTTTTAACGTTTTGACGGGGAACGGTCCAAAGCCCAGTCTTGTTACTATCTAACATCGACCAGTTGTTAGAAAGCATCATTAATTAATAGCCCAATGACAAATGGCAACTGGGTCCGGAATCGATCCGTTAAAAAGCTACTAACTTTCCTCAGGATCGAACCGGCAACCTTTGGATCCAAAGGCGAGTATTATAACCACTCAGCTACCCAGCCAGTTAAATATTAAATTAGCATTGCGATATTTTAAGTTGAAAATTAAATTTAAACCTTAAAATAAATTAAATTTTGTTTTTAAGGATAAAATAACATGAAAACAGTTTTTTTATGTACTATTTGGTAAATAATATGGATTTCTATTCCTAATCTAGAATTAATTACAATACTCCATTAAAAAATTGTTTTACCGAGAATAATAAACCCATAGAGAAGATTTATATTAAGGGTCCTAAGCGTAGGGACAAAATATTGGTTTTCAATACGTGTTGTGTTCCATTCTATGTTACCTGTCTCTCTCAAATAACAAAATAATTTTAAGATGAAACAAATCATCACATGCAATTGTTACTTGTATAAGCATACTATAGTTAGATAAACACTTTTTTTATTAGCATGATATTTGTTGTTTGTAATCATAAATGGAAAACAAACGTCTACAACACTCAAAAATATATTTACACTTATACTGCAAAGATTATAGACGGATATATATGAAAAATGGATAATGGCAATGTATTTCCACCGGACACACAGATCATCATCAGGCCCAAGGAGAGTTACGCCTGTATCTTTGCAGTATAGGTGTAAATATATTTTTGAGTGTTATAGACGTTTGTTTTTTATTTCTAATAATTAGATTTTAAACATGGGCAATAACAAATGCACCTATTATTTTTAGCCCTCACAAGTTTATATTATACACTTGTTTATAAACTACTGACTTGATACTCAATTTTATTTAGATTTCAAATTCATTTTTCTTCTAGTCGTTGATTGATCTTAGTCTGATAATCCTATTGTAATGCTATAGATGTTAAATTTCAAAGTTTTACTAAAACTAGTTGTAGATGAAGTAAAAATTTAATAAGGGGATCTTAACATAAGCACAACTTGTGCCAACTTTCATCGCTGTGTCTCATAAATTTTACTCACAATTTATGTTAAATTGCAAAGAATGGAAAAAGGTACCGTAGCTGTATTCTAGTTTTGCTTGTTAGAAAGTGATCATATGCCAGGATACTCAGAAACCTGTCGATCCCACATACTTGTAAGTGAATAACATTTTTAGTTTCATAACAATTACATCCTTCCCCAGCAGCGGCGGTGCGTATTGCGTCACAAACGTTGTCGGCTGCTCCGCTCGCAGTTTAGTGCCCTCTTTGCCCCGATTGCAGCACTAACTACGCATTGTCCGAGCGAGGACAGGCGTAAAGCCATGACTGGGCCGAAACATTCGTGCTTTGGGACTTTCCCTTGATGAAGATCATCAGATAAAATTGATTTATTATTCACTAGATTTAGGATTACATAGAAATGTTTCTGGTAAAAACAGGAAGGATTATTTTTCAAATATTTGTTCTAAAAGAAAGTCTTTGATACGATACAAAAGTTTAAAGTTTTTCTAGTTAATCATAAACACTAGATAAAAATTTACAAAGTAGGAAATACAGTTTATTACTTGCAAACTTGGAGAAGGAAATGGAAATATTGACACATCAAAAGATTCCAAATTGGTAGTTAAAATTTCAAGAGAAGATAATCTTCGGATTTAAAAATAGCTGGAGGGTATGCGTTTGGATCACCTGATATAATTGACAGTTTAAAGTATCGATTTTGTTTTAGCTTCTTGCTCCGTGAACCGTGAATAGTCAGCCATACTTCTAAAATGTCAATTTTCATATTAAGAGAAAAGATTACGTTATTTTGTTGTACAGTTAGTTGTAAGGCAGTGTTTCAGAATGTTACAAATCATAATGATAAGTAATAACGGTTTATCATGTTTTATCAAATTTTTATCAATATTTTTGTCATACTTTTAAATGTTTATCCCCAGTGGCGGATTTACTACTAGGCCGACTAGGCCCTGGCCTAGGGCCGCGGGCTGCAGGAGGGCCGCACGGAGTTCCAAATATACAGAGTATTGTATATATTTTTAAGGATATACTTGCATGGTAAGATGAACATCAGCTTTGAGCCCTGTTTTTTAGCAGACTAATTTAGTTGAAAACCCGTAAATTCACAACACAGAGACTTTCGTGAACTCATTGTGGGGTCTGCCGTTTTCCATGCCAATTTCGGGTGATCATCAGCTGCCTGTAGGTTAAGTCACATTCATATTGGTGGCAACTCTGGGCGACGACGCGGCGACCCCTTTGAGTTTTTTATTACAACTAACTGAAGTTACCTCTCTGTGTCTAAAAAGTGCACCACTTTCCAATTGATATTTTTGGGTGCCAGTTTGCTATTGGTGAGACGCTGTCAAAATGCAAAATCTGGGTGACATTAAAACTAATGTTATTATAATTTAAAGATTTTCTAAAACCTTTACCATTTTGTGTATCAAAATTGTATGTAAAAATTTTGTGTACCATAAGTAACAAAATTCAGAAAGCAACACATTTATACCAATACAGTAATATTACAGATCAATAAGGACCCCCATTGCACAACTACAGTTTGGTAAAATTGAGTACGGGTAGCCATCTTGACTATTTTGATAGCCTCCCACCAACAGCAGTTTGACCAACGTAACGGACATAACATCCCTAAAATACAGCGGCACGCTTTTCACAAACGTATGAACAGAGAGTAATGACTCCAGTTATAGCATAGATCCATTGACTATAGATAGTCAATGATAAAGCATAATGGACCCCATGCCCCACCCCCATTTAACAGCTGGATAATCCATTATCTTTTCAAGACGAGCTCGTTCTCAGAGATCAGAGTGTACACAAACAATTACACTTTACTGGTACCAGAGCATAGGATAAAAAATTAAAGACGATTTTAGCTTAATTTGATGACTTTTAGATACACTCATACCTTCAGTTCGGTGAAGAGGAGGGGGGGGAGGAGGGCCCCACAGAAAAGTTGGCCTAGGGCCCCAACCTTCGTAAATCCGCCACTGTTTATCCCTTATGGTCTCTTATGAGTCATTAGATGGTACATAAATTTAATTTATCCTATTTCATAACACCCCAAAAGAATATAAGAGGTATGCACTACAGATTTACCAACAGCTGATTGGCTGTTAATAAGGGAATCAATCAGCACGCTCCGTGTCGCCGTTATCAGTAGCCAGTCGTGTCGCCGTGTCTGCGCCGCTGTTGGCTGTTGCCTCGCCCGTTTAGATGGCCGATAAGATCTCCAACAGCTGATTCCTCGGAGTTGACATTCGACTTAATTGGCCACCGCTTCTTCGCACCCTCCAGATGCGAGATAACCCTCCCCGGGACGTTGACTCGCTTAACATTAGACCGGTAGCCAGCGATACAGGGATGTCTGGGTGATGATAATGATCGCAGAATATGTGTCATACACTACTGAGGAGGTTATCCTCTCCGGTGTGAATATACGATGAGCGAGTTCAAAGGAGAAGGAGTTGATGATGTGATTGCGATACCGATTGGAATTCGGTGTCTCCCTTGTCTATTTAAATTTACTATAAGGATCTAGTATTTTAAAGTTCTTTCCTTAACGAACACCATCTTTACAATGTTATTATCATATTATTTTCGATATTTTTCAACTGAAATTAAGATATTGGTTGGTTTTGCTTGCGGTTTCCTTGTAGTTTGATACATAAAAATGTTCCTTCTCTGGTATATGTAAATACTAAATAAAAACTTATCTCAAAATGTGGAAATAATATAAGATTTGTAACCTCAACAAGTATAAATCTTTCTTTCAAATCCAGGATTATTGGGTTGTACAAATGGTTTTTAACATATTGGAATTAAACCTACATGATTTTAGCAACATTATTAAATTTCGATTATAACAGGAATGTATTTGAAACATCCCTCTATAGGACTCGAAAATATTTATTAAACTAATATAAATCTTCAATAGAATAATATAAAGACGCGTTTGGTCTTTTAGTATAAAGTTAGGAATGATGAATTATAAGAAAAGAGAATGAGATATGAGTTTTTCGTCGAGACGATTTCCATTTTGGTTTGATAAAGCCCATTAGGGGCTTCCATCTCTTCAACTGTGAGTCTTGTCTGAGTGATTAACGCCTTCAATTAAATGTCTCTGAGTCTTCAATTTAGATTAGGGTTGAAAGCTTCTTTATCGTGACGTCTTAATTAAGAGCAACCTGATGAAAACCTCCTCAATCTTTCCTAGTTAATTATTTCATCGTAATCAGTGGTTCTACACAATGCTTTTGAAATGATGTTTTTTTTATTTATTAAAATTACTTGAAGGTGATTAAGATGACTGTCAAATATTTACGATTTACACGCTTTCAAAACATTGTCATACCTCTTTAGAAGAGTAAAGATTGTTTAGAAAGCACTGGTAGTTTCAAAGTTTTTTTTTTTTTTTTTTTTTTTTTTTTTTAAATACTGAAGATCAACTTTAAAGTTGAGTAGTTCTTTGATATATGTTACGGCATAAACATAATTAGACGCTAAATTTCAATTACCAAAACCTTTAGGCATTATATAATTACCTTAGTGCCTTAGGGGGAAATTACTCAAAATCTATACTTATTTAATACGCTAAGGGGTTTTTTGTCTTAAGAACTCCTCCTACAATTTTTAACCGATTTTCAAGTTTTTTGTGTCGTTGGATAGGGCTTGGTCTGTAGTTGTTTCCGCCAAAAATTGTTGAGAATCGAACTGAAAATAAAGGCGCTATCCAACATTGAAATCTCAAAATTTCACATTTAAATAACATTGGGGACTGAATAAAGCATTTGAAACATCTGTTAATAATCAGCTGTGAATACGTGTAGTTATTGGCGATTAAAGATATTCACATTATTGGATTGGTCGGATGTCATTGATTTAGAGCTTAAGTATAACATTTGTACTGTGTTTAAATAAATTGCTCGATTTCGAGCAACACGTATACTAGTTATGATAAAAACTGATAAAAATAGGGCTAGTTTAATTTGTTAGTAAAAAAAGGAGTTAAGCTATCTAAAATTATCTGAGGAACACAAACAAAAAATCTGATCATAGCTCTCAAATATCATCCAGAAATTTTGAAATCTCCCGATTTCAACAAGTATAAGTTTATCTTTCGAAATGATATTGGAAGATTCAAACTGTTTACTTTGAAACGCACTATTGCAAACCTAACCAAATCAAACTTTCAAGAATTTTGGAACGAAATGTGGAGACAAAGCATGTATATAGTGAATGTATCCTGAACTTCCTTCAGGGAAAAGAAAGTGTGAAATAAAATACTTCAATCAATTCAACATAATTTCAATTTTTAAAACATGGAAAATAAAGTACTTGCAAACAGAAAACACTCTAAAATTGCGTATCACACCTATGCTTTCAACGTTAATAAGATAAACCTAATTTTAAAACAAGTTCCTTCGCGCCCGGTTGACATTGCATTATCCGACGCATTATACTAATCAAGGATCCGGATGGCCGCGTCGGGTCCATGTTAAAAGGAGTTTATCAGCGGTGGAGAGCTTCTGGCTTCTGCCCGCAGACTCCAATTAAGACATTAACTCCCGAAATTAATTAACTGGACACCTGATATCAGCCCAATGTCAGATCACTTTGGGACCCTCTGACGGTCTGAAGTCCAGAGGACTTCGAAATTTAATGTTACTTTTATACCAAAAAGAGAATGAAGGTGTCAGTGGGTGTGAGGTTTTGCAATAGTGTATTTAATGAACTATATTTCAATAGAAAATTAAATTAAGGAATAAAATATTTAGTACTTCATAGGTATATATAATTGCGGCATTTTAAAACAATTCTATTTTTGTTGTATTGTAATATTACTTTAGACTTTTTACAAATAATATACAATTTAATTTGAATAAAATATACATATCAACAGTTTTGTCAACAAATTGTTAAAATTGCTTTAACTAATTACTATAGAAATGTATTGAAATAATTTTCAATATCCTGTAACATCTGATACAGCGTTGTATACCATAGTTATGTTGAAAATAAAAGGATCTATGTTTATTACTTATCGTAGCTAAATGCTAAATTGAATGCTCATTAATGTACATGAACCACGTATTTAAATCTTTTAAATCGAAACTATACTACAGAAAGTTTTCTTTTCATCTATAATGATTCGTGTTAGTTTATCATTTAGTTTTGAATAACCATGTAACATAAAATACAATTAATTATATAACAAACAAAACTCTAATGTTAACATAAAGACAGAATGGTCTAATATTTGGTTCTGCAACGTTTAAATTTAACCAAAACCAATACGCAGGCAAGAAACTATTCATTTGCTAAACCACCGGCCCTTAAATCATCCTAGATATGGATCTAGATTGCAACTTACCAATTAAACCCAATCACTCTTCAATGGTAAATCGGTCTCGTTGCAATAGCAATAATCACGTATGGTAATAGGACGCGACTACTAGGCGACTGTTTATTTCGCTCAGCTGGCGACTTGAATGAAAGCAACAATGGGGTAAAGTTACAAGCGACGCGACGGTGGAAACCATTGATAAATATTCAACAGGTGAGTCACTGATTCATTGGCACTTACTACGCGGTCTCCCACACGTAGTGTAATGGTATACGGGAGGCTGAAACTCGCTTTACAACCAGACAGTGTTTGGGTTCTTGGCATTATGGGTTACAAACGAGTAATGGGGTTTGATTTCTGCTCGAGTAGATGTTAACCGGTGTTCAACATTTTTAGGTTCAACTGTATAATAATGCAATAATATTATATACGTAAAAGCTTCTGGTTAAAAATCTATACGAATTGTGAAACTATTAGGTAATTGTAATATTAACTAATATGACTGTGGAACAGGAAAAGCAGTGATAAGTTGTAGTAGCTAGAATTCATATTTTAGCTAATTTTAGCTTGAGCCAATAATTGTTCTTTCAGAGTAAAAATTTGTTCTGCAGTTTGATCTAAAGTACAATATGTAGGAGCTTGATAGGTAGATAACGTTGAAATGTAATGGTAAAAACCACTACTTACTGTTGCCTAAAAATGCTATAATGGAAATCGGTAAGCCTGCATGTTTCGACTTTAAAAGTTCTTCTACAACCAAGTCTTCTACGAATCGTCTTGGATTGTTTGTAACCCAATTATGAATAATATATAATCTGTATGTGGTGTTGAGATATGCAAACATTATTATTATTTTCATTTTCCCAGAGAATTTATCAATAGTTTAAAGTTAGATGTATTTCTTCATTAAAGAGAAAAAGTTAAATAAAACCATTTTAACAATTTTTTCTAATTGCATTTAAAACCAAATGTGTACCCATCACTTAAATATTTTTATAGCTCACGGTATATAAGCACCCACTATTAATATAAAACAATACTAGGTACACAATTCAAAGACTTGCAGACCATTTTTGGACACAAACTCATCTTATTTCCGGAGCCAAGGAGACAAACAAGTTGGCAGAGAGTTGTCCCAGTTAATGCCCCCCTCAACCCCCACCCTACAATTCCCCTCTATGGCGCTTCAGCTATTCAAATGAGTCGTAACTGACTCATCCTCGACGCTTGTGCTCCCCTCTATGCAGCAGCCCTGCGTGCCACCGCCGCCGAGTCCCGATTCCGCATCTCTAATGCTCCCTACTCGCACGAACATTTATTTATCCCCGTGTTCTTTCCACGGATTGCTAAACTGGCCTCGATTTTATGTGGGAATCGTGAGATATAACAAACCTCCGATTGTGAAACCGTAATACTGTCGTACGTGTCTTCCATGGGTCGCGGTGAGTTCGGACATGGGGTACGTCGTTCTGGAAAAGGTCGGAGATTCCTTAGGTTTCATTCACAGATTCAATTAAACTTTCTGGAAAGTGTTCTGTTGGATACTCTATTGAATTGTTTATTACATAGATTAAGAGACATCTGATAATCAAATTTAAATAATATAATACTTAGTATCGGGTTGATCGAGAAGCATTGGACGTTGGTTTTAATTCACTATTGTTATAGTATCATGGTTAAGAAACTTTTTAATTTAAGTACCAAAAACTAAAAATATGAGTATACCTTTCCAAAGCTAATAGATTTTTCAAAACCAATTTTTAAACGTAGCGTTCTTTTATTTTTCACTAACTTTATTTGTTATTTTGTTACCAAAATGGCAACCCATAAAACCAATTTTTCTTAGGGTTTAGGCGGTTTATAAACTGATTTTTTGACCAAATACGCTTGAATACAATTTTCAACAAAATATACCTGAAAGAGCTTATATAATAAAAGAGTGCATTTAAGGGTCTAGAGAGAGAACTACTGAACGGATTGAGGCCGTTTTGGTGTCAATGTATTTCTTATGACCCCTAGATAATAGGAAAAATTTGGTATCCCTCGGAAAACACCTTATAAAGCCGCAAAATGAAAATTAGACCTTATTTGGAACAATCTAAGACATGATGTTGTCAATTTGTTTACTGCTCCAGGTGATCCATATCTTACATTGAAATTTGACACCACTGCTGCTTTACAAAGTGTATTTGTAAACAAAACCGACAACTTTTCAATTCTATAAAAATTGACAGATACGAATTAAATCAAGGACACGTAATGTTGCAGTGGTTTTCAAAGTGGTAAAATACATATTTATCAGCTGATCCTTTAATAACATTTTGGTTGCTATACTATAAAGAGAGTTAATTTAATATAGATTAGTAAATTAATGTATTTAAACTTACGAGTTATTATTAATATTTGTTTACACATATGTTTTATAACTATCAACTAATGAACGTTATGTTTTGAAATATATAAACATAATCTTTTGATTGTAAAATTCTCCCCACCGTATTTAATCCATTAAATTGTGTTATAACCAAGTCATATAACGTCCTTATATTCTTATTTTTCATCCTTTCAAGGTCATGTAGGCTTATGATTCTACATGTTTAACAGTTGGATTATTGTTCCCACTAATATAAACAATGGAGTACAAAAAATGTGAAAATGAGAATTATGAACTGGAAAAAATAAATCTTGAAATACACAAGAAGAAACGCCAAGAATCAGAAAATGAGTTGGAAATAAAGTGGAAACAAAAGACAGAGAATAAACATTTTGGGTTTTAGTGAAGGTAAAAAACCTACTGTAAGATTGACTTAGAGGACAATTCAGTAACACTTAGTACACCCAGAAATGTAGACATACTGTTCTATACCAATGTTCTATACCATTGCGTGAAAAATTTAAGTCAGAACTTGAAAGCAAGGTTCAATTATATGCATAAACACTGTGGAAGAGCCCATAGAATGGTGCTCAGCGATGGTGGTGATACCAAATCCTGTTGGGGACGTTAGAATCTGCGTGGATCTAACAAAATTAAACAAGAACTTAAGGAGGCAAAAATACCAGAATTTTAAGACACACTTAATCAGATTGGTAAATCTCAAGTCTTTAACAAATAAGATTCGAATTTCAAATTCTGGCAAATTAAATAAACACTGGAGTCAGCGAAATTATACCAATAAGGTAAGTGGCCATACAACTGGAATTGATTAAATATAAATACGGTTTAAAAACCTTTAATCATTATCTTTTTTTTGTAAAGTCACATAGATATTGTAAAACTATATGATAGTAAGTACATACAAACTATTTAAACTTATAAAATATTATTGATATACTACCGATCACCTCCTGCCGAAATTAGATCAAAGAACCCAAGAAATTAAAAAAAAAAAAAAAAAAAAAAAAAAAAAAAATACGTGCATTATATACGCATTATATACGTGCATTATATACGTGCATTATACGTTGAAATACGATACACATTTATGATATTGGGTCTAATAACTATCAATAAATGTTACTAAATATGAGTCCTCCACATGCATCTATCTATTCAATATCCTGTTTAATAATTTGGTAAAGTGAGTATTTCACCTCGTAAACATAATGGCAGCTGAAACATTGCCATCCTTAGTGTTCTGTTAAATTTATTGGGAAGTATAAAAAAGGATAAGTAATCCATTTAAAGTTTTCTCAATAATTGCGACCACACTTGTTCAGTAATGTTATTGTATGAGTTTTGTTTAGTGCGTTTTAATTCTTTTTAATAAACTACAACTATTGCATGTTGTGTTTCAGAATCTTTAAAGTTAATAATGTTTTTATAGTATATGAATTTATTGCTTTTGGATCTTTAAGGCTTTTAATATTAGAAACTATATAAAACGCCTATAATAATCGTTTTGAAAACTTAACAACATCAAACAGTTGAGTTATTCGTTCTAATTAGATAAAATCTGGTTGCACGTCTAATGACTGCATTACTATTCCTGGAAATATAGTGCAATTAAACGCTGGTTTTACGGAAATGCATTGACTTAATAAGGCACTAACTAACTGGCTAATGTTGTTCTTTTTCAAATCTTTTACTTAATGAGAAACAGAAGTAGAACTACCATTTTTGTTTAGGGTATCTTTGATCAAAAGTTTTATTGGAATATAAATGTAATTCCTATTAGTTTACACAAATAAAATTCTTTATAGGACACTCGATGTATGAATATGAATTAGTGCTGTCTGATTCTAACTCAGTGTTATTGCAAATAATGAAGGTTGCTGATTCGATCCTGAGAAAAGTTAGCTTTTTGATGCTGGTTTGAAACTGAAGCCAGCTTGCCTTTGACCATTTGGATATCCTGAAAAATAAATCTGCTGTAATTTGTCTAACAAAGCTACACCTCATCTAAAATCACACTCACCCTTCAGTCATACTCACATTAGGCCCGGTTCACACGAGCATCAAAATACGATCGTCCCCGGTGCACAATAGCGTTTATGTGTGTACTGTTCCATTCAAGTACATGAGCCTGGTAATATTTATGTTTGTAAAATTAATTAAAGCCATTTATGAGCAGGCTTTTACTCAAAAGCTGCTTCATAATAAAGCAGCATCAACGAAGACTCAAGACGCTCATGTGCACCGGGCCTTAAAATACGCATTATAGAATTCGTGCGTTGGTGATTCAAGAAAAATATAAAGTATTTATTAATAGGCAATCAACATATTAAAAGGCAAACATGATTATTTCTTCTTTTTTCTCAGCTTATGTGCAATGTAGGAGAAATCTGTGCATGCCGAGGGAATTTAATGTCCTGTAAATGAACAGAATCACTTTATAATTTACATCGGCGGCCAGGACTACGCCTTACAGGTTTTCAAGTTTTCAATTAGAAGGATAATTTGTTGAATCATTAGAAAGCTGTTGTTATAACAAATGCTAGCTAAACAGAAAAACATATGATTCAGCAATAAAATGCTTTTCCAAAGTCTGTCCGAGAAAGCAGATGTTTTCTCACTCAATATTCATCGCAAAACATGTGATTTCTGTATTAATTTTACTTTGCGAACTCTAAATTTAATTTGTGCACTTCTCATTTACTTCGCTCACTCTCACTATATATAACTAAATTGAGACAGGGACCTCACATAGTGGGTATTTTAACCCACTCCAATGTTTAAACTTCAGTACACAAAAGAGTATGCATTAGCCAGGCAGGTCACGTTGTTTGTGCAGGAATTAAGTTGACAACTTTGGATGTCGCCGTTTTCGATCGGAAATCGTCATAAACATAACCTACAAACCAGATTAAGGTGAGAAACTGTGTAATTGCATAAAACGAACAATCATGACAGAAACTTTAGTGATTTCACTTACTCACCCTTATGACCTTGCAGAGACAGCTGAAACAGTGTCGTTTCTCCTACCTGAAAAATCCAATGAGTTTTTAACTAAATGTAGGAAATGCATCATATAGGCTATCATAAATATTAAATACATAATATTTGGCATTCGTAGGTAAAATTTAGTATACAACTCGTGATCAAAGTGCCTTCACTGTACTCAAGAGAAATTATTCCACCCTTGCCTACGGCTCGTGCGTAAAAATTTCTCTGGAGTAAAGAAAAGTGACACTTTGCACACTTGGTTCATAAATAACTATTAAAATTGATTTGGTCCAGATCAACCGAATGTTTCGTCGAATTTCAAGCAGTAGGCGATCTCTTGGAAGTATAAATCTTTAGTATGATACACAAACTATTAATCAAGTGGTTTGCATGGTATTGTTCTGGGGAGTGATGTTGTTCGCGTCCGCAGCATTCCATTAAAGCTGCACGTACTCCCCGGGTGGTGCTGAACGAACAACAACTTTGGCAGCTGAAATATCACGCACGTGATCTTTCAGCTATGCCAGCTGCCAGACAAAATGCAAATGGCCCTTTTCAGGGCCAATAAACAATTTTGTTAGCTCTATAAAGAGAGATCTAATTTTTATTTTAGCGTTTACATTTTTACATATACTGACTCAGGTGCTCTGCACCGCAGAATTTATTTTCCTATTCTTAAAACCTGGTGGCTGGCTAAATTAGCCATACGATGTATATACAGGGTGAGTTTCATAAAGTGATCCAATAGCTAACTTTTTTATTTTAAATTTGACAGTATACTTCTTATGGGGGACCCCCTTTACTTTTTTATTCTGGTTTCAGATATGTATTTCACTTTTCAAAAATTCCCGCCATTTTTCCAATATGGCGGCCAACTTTAAAATCTCTTATGGAACACCCTACATTTTATGGTATTTTTGAAATTTCCATGTTATTTTAAGACTTTTTTATTCTTTGTCATTTTTCTCTAAACCTAACGGTTAGGGAGCTAGAGGCAATTGAAGTTCATTTTTAGTTTCATAAGAATAACATGGGGCAAACTTTATCTGCCCATATCTCCGAAACCATTGATAAAAATAAAAAATACTCATGAATAAAAATGTCTTAAATTGATGTTTTAAAAACATTTTTTTCATAATAAAAACTTTTTTTTTGCAAATTTTATATTTTGTCCGCCATATTGGAAAGAAGTTAATTTTTGCGTAAATGATCATTTTTATTAGTGAAATGTTCTTAAAACATCAATTTAAGATATTTTTATTCTTGAGTATTTTTTATTTTTATCAATGGTTTCGGAGATATGGGCAGATAAAGTTTGCCCCATGTTATTCTTATGGAACTAAAAATGAACTTCAAATGCCTCTAGCTCCCTAACCGTTAGGTTTAGAGAAAAATGACAAAGAATAAAAAAGTCTTAAAATAACATGAAAATTTCAAAAACACCATGAAATGTAGGGTGTTCCATAAGAAATTTTAAAGTTGGCCGCCATATTGGAAAAATGGCGGGAATTTTTGAAAAGTGAAATACATATCCGAAACCAGAATAAAAAAGTAAAGGGTCCCTCATAAGAAATATACTGTCAAATTTAAAATAAAAAAGTTAGCTATTGGATCACTTTAAGAAACTCACCCTGTATATGGTATTGGTCTTTCAATGTATATTTTAAATCTTTAAAGGTACGAACTATCAGCAAAGGTCAAATCTACATCGTCCGCCCAGTAGTGGAGCCTCCTTTGTCGCTGCCCCTTACATCTCCTCTGGCGTGCTCTGCTCTCTCCTCGACCTCCGGATAAATCAAGCCGCATGATCTCTGAATGAACAAGGAGCGGGCAGCAGAGGAGCCGCATTAGTTGGCCGCTGTGACACTGATTGCGAGCAGCTCCGCACTAATCATTGCTGGTACAGTACGTACAATGGCCTCCCTAACAAACCGGCCAATTGTCTTACTCTTTCAACTAGACCGGACCCTGATTGATATACTGGAGAGTCCTGGCAATGTTTGCCTCGCCCGGGGTTCCGGAGGTCTCACGGTGCCTGTGCAAGAGGTGGAAGTGGAGGAGGTTCGTGGTGGAGTTGGCAAGCGTTGAAAACTGTTCCGAGAGTTTGGGTGGTACTATATCGGTAAAAATGAAATATGGTTAAGTTATAGTTCAAATTTAATAATTTCTCACTTATTGCATTTAACACACTCTAACGAACCTTTAAGTTGTTGAGCATGGATAACCTTATTTATGTTATCCTATACTATGATACGAGGAATTTCTGAAGGGATGTGTGTTCCACGATCTCGAAATCTAGCGGTTAGATTTTGCTTAAACTTTGCATTTGAGAGTGTTTTCGCCCAAAAATTAGTTTAGAAACAGCCTCAATTCCAGAAAAATTCGAATTTGGTCTAAATTTAAGTTTAAAAATCGTAATTTTTAACATTGGTCTTATGGGTTGCTATTTTGGTAACGAAATAACAACGAAAGGTATACAAAAATAAAAGAACACTAAAGTTAAGCAGACATTTTGAAACAGCTGTTAACTATGAAGAGGTATGGTTGGTTGTTGGGAGAAATTTAATAGCTTTATTACCATGACACTATATAAAAACTGAATTAAAACCAACGAGCAAGGCTTGGTTAACCAGGTACTAAAATTAAACATTGGAAAAGACTATACAATAGATAAAGTATAGATTTTTAATTTATAACATTTTTGTTCCAAAACCTAATAGTTAAATGCAAATTTATATTAATAATGAAATCTTTTGGGGAAATATGACCAAAACTAAGATCAAAGTAAAAGTACAAACGAACGTACAGATAGAAAAATTATTTATTTGCAACTATACAAACAATGTAATTATCAAAATTGTTAACAATATAAGACAATAAAAAATACAAAATGAACAATGAAAAATATTAAGCTCAGAAGTCTTCAAATATTACTGGGCATTAAGGAAAGTCCTCTTCAATTTTAGGAATTTACAATAAAAATCTTGAATTCCAGTTTCCTCCCAGCCTCTTTCGACAGATTCCTGGTAGCGTTATAGTAAACATCAGGTCTTGAATACGAGGATTCACATGGCAATCGAGTTTGAGATTAAATTATTTCAAGTAGTCCTTTTATGCTACTTCATGTACAAATTTAGAATTTAAGTCCCTATGCAAAGACTTTACATTTAAATACAGAAAGGAAATTTTCTTTACTAACGTAATTTAGCTCAGCCTTTATTTTTAGTTTTAATAATCATTCTTCCCACCTGTAAGCTTGCCTTATGAAACCGTATGGAATTTATTATTAACCTAGAAAGTAAACTGGTTGCGAACCACCGGTAAAGCTCAGTGCCATCAACCCTACGACCTCGGTTTATGACGAACATTCCTCCAACAATGAAATACCCCGATACGCTCCGAGTCCAGTGTCCCATGTCTTAATGCGCCGCTAAATCTCGGCAATATACTGCGTCAGCGGAACGGCGGGCCTGGACCGCATTTTATGCGGCACTGAAATGCGAGTAATACCGTCATAAATTACCGAAAATAAACGATTCAGCCGAAAACACCATTAAAGTGTCATCAGCGTAAATCAGCATGTTGCAGTTGTTATTTGGCCTTATAGAGTAGTAAGTTTCTCTCGTGTTTGAGAATGAGTTATGATGTAGTTTTTGCAAGGATTAGTACTTGGGTCACGCGGAAGAAAGTGTAGTATATGCCGCTCAGTGGTTTATGCATCTTTGATATAATTAATCAAATCCAGGGTTAAATTTAACGAAATATTATAGTATAGTTGTTCTCGTAACGTTCCAAGTACAATCATGCTTTCATGCTTGCAGCGATCCAAAAAATTATGAGTTAAGAGTGTCCAAAATAACCGTGCCTAACTCAATAAAACATGCTTTCTAAACTTGATTGGTTCAAATTCAATTTTGTAGACAGTAAAAACTACCGTATAAAAGTTGAAGTTACTAGTTCAGTGGTTCGGAATCAAATAGAGTGTAGAGTGTCTTGCTCAAAAGAAAAACTTTTTGTGTTTAATACGTGCATATTAAGATTACAAGGTGTTTTTTCTTGTATGCACTTTGAAGGCAGTCTTCAATATTAAAGTTTTAACATACTGGTAGAGAGAGAATTTTTCTGGTAGAGAAAAATATTACATTTTTATGTAGAAATCATATCTTTAGGGATTTTTATATTTTTATGAACATTAATTACATTATTTTGGGTTTACAGTTATACAAACTTCCTCCACTGGTAGTGTAACAGTGCCAAAGGAGCATAAAAAAACATCCTTGTAAATTTACGTATTAAAAGAAAATTGTGCTCTTCCAACCAAACAAGTTGGTTTGACCATGAACCACTGACCAGTGTTATCTTGAAAATGGCCGTAAGACGTGTATGAATCGAAACCACAGTTGTGGAAAGTGAAAGATACAGAACATTGCCATAGAGTACGGAGGGTATCTCGGTCGGGCGGTGATCTATTTAACATAATCGACCATACCATTTGTTAGGCGGTTGTGGTTGCGGGGGTCACGGAGGGGACATCAGCGTGGCACGAACCTCACAACCACACAACCACACAACCAGACCACCAGACCACCACGGCAACCGCGGACACACAAACACTGGCTCGATGGACACTGTCGCATCGTCGGTTGCGCTACAAGAAACTAAAAAACAATAATCGTCCTGAACATATTTATTGAACAATACGCAAAGAATTTATACTTAGAAGGCCCTACCATCAAATACTGGAGCATTATCAAATCAAATATTTTTTCCAAAATTAAAAATGCGGTAATTATTAGAGTGTTGCCCTGGATATTCTATAGTAAATTCTATACCAATTCAGTTTAAACCCAATCCAAATTCATGTATTCATCGACAATTCCTAAAATGTTGATCATCACGAACTTAGATGTTTTTAAATATTCATTAACAGCTTTCATTGCACTTTTAATAATTCTGGTAATATACTTTGGGAAAATTCTTTCACGCCAAGAAGTCAAAAGCAAAGTAAAAGCACGGAATCGAGAGGTTCGTGCAAAGAAATTTGAAGACAAAGGGGTTTTCCGTGTGATGTCAACCCTGGTTGGAGAAGATTGTGCTAGAATGTTCAAGGAAAACAATTCTAAACCAGAGAACGTTTTGAAACTAAAAAAGGTTCTAAAAATGATAGAATCTAATTTCAACAGTAAACAACGTTGGAAAACAAATCTGTGTTTGTCACCTCGATGACGTCTTTTGATTATAATATGCTATCCATTATAAGCAATTTACAATACTTTTCTTGTATCCAATAAACGATTAATGCTGTTTCTTACACGTTTTTACTTTTAACCTTTAAGGTTGCACAAATTTAAGCCACATATAAATATACATTTGCATTCAAACGAACAGCAGTTATTATTGCAAAACGTCAAATATGGAAACGACCAAACACAAAATCTCTTAAGAGGGGGCTAGTGGGAAGCTCTTAAAACGTCATGCAGTGCTTCATCTGCTCCAAAATTTCACCTTTATTTTAGTCGAATAAAAATGGCAGGGGTTTTTAATGAAGGATAGAGACAAGGAATATTTGAAAAATTTTATTTAGGCTAAGTTTAATTTGTAATATTTGTGAACCAATATCAAGCTATGAAGGATCAAAGTTGTAATGTTTCATTCGCCACATCCATTATTTTAGTATAAGTTATGTGCTATTTGTTTAATATCGTTATTAGATTTAATTCAATGAGTAGCTAATGGAGACCAGATGGTAATTCAGTATTAAACAAAGATGATTTTATGCGTTATCACTTTGTTTGTTAATATTAATATATAAGAATATCCCACCTTATCACCCCTTAGAACATAATTATTATAATATCAATAATTTATTATTTTATCCGAAATACATTTAAAATATAATCAAATAATTTTAAATTAAAGAAATATCCCAATAAAATGCCCACTAGCCTAAGTAAATAAATAATTATTCAATAAATAAATAAATAAATAACTATTTATTGTGTAAAAGAGTTGCAATACAAATTAAAACCTTTTATATAATATACATATATATTCAAAACCAAATTTACCAATTAATCAAAATCACATTACCCAGTGTTGTGCTAAGTGTTTGTGCTTCAAGATGTGTGAACCCCTAACAATCAACAATGAAGAACATGTGTGAACCCCAGAGAGACACCACTGACCTTTCTTCTTGATCCAGCATCCCTAGTGTTAGCATCTAAATTTTATAAGGACACAGTTCCTCCATTTTAATAAATTCCCCAGTCTGGACTAGAGCTTTATTCTAGTTCCAAATAATAGGGACATTGCCCAAACAGTACCAATTTAAATTCAATCCCATTTTAAATTTATTTATTCCCAAATATATAGTACTGGGCGAAGAATCATTGGAGCAGATTTGGTAAGATCCACCCATACATCCATCAATACCCAAGATAGTGACAAGAAGACAATAGACTCGAACTGTATTTTATCCCTAACATTTGTGAACAATTAACATTCTTTTAAAGATTCAAAATTTATCCATGATATTAATTTCTATTTCTAAATTGAATATAAAAAATTGAGTTTGCTTGTCAGCACGAGTTCCCCTCCCTGAGAAAGAGTCTGAATGTATTCCATTGTTAAACCCAGCTGATAGACATTTAACTATAATTGTGAAGCAAGAGATATAAGGACTGAAATTACCCACATCATTTTGTATCCATTATAATTTATAAATAATCAAGCATAAATTTAAATTAGAATTGTATTTCAGATAGGTAATAAATTTAAATTGTTGTAACAAAATAGCCTTATTATTTCATAGGCCTAGATAGCGTATTAGCCTAGATTAGCTTACCCATCAAGTTGACCTGGAAATAGTACGATACAGATAAAAACAGATAGATATATATAAAAACACCACTACTAATCAAGAGACAGAATAATATTTATCAAATCTTTTATTAAGTATATCCATTATTCTAAGATATTTTTCATTATAAACAAACACTTTTCTAACGTTAAGAGCAGCCAACATGGCGATCCCCTTCAAGTAAGAACAATATGAACTATCGCATCGCAACAACATAGACCGACAGTGTGTGTACAATTGCAAAGTTGGATCATTAATCAATTATAGCTCCATATGAATTGAATACATATAAAAAATTAAAAAGGATGTCAAATAGCCCTAGTCTTTATCTTTAATTTAAAATTACTTTCACTTTTATCGGACTTAAAATAAAGAAGAAAAATCTGAGAAGGTAAAACACTGCACGTTGAATTTTTTACCCTGGAGACCTGGGAAACTGAAATTCTGTTGGCAGAAGTTGAAATTGCTGGGTGCGCAGGCTATGAACGTATTCAATGGATAACATGTATTACTTAAAAGGCCTACTTTTCGCTGCCAAATCTTCTTCACCATCATCTACCTGGGTCTTCATTCTCAAAAGTGCTGAGGTTTCTTTAATCACAATGTTTTACACCGAATACAAAGCGATTATTGTTTCTCTCGCCCTCAGTATGCTTGTAAAATGCGAATCGTATTCAGGTAGTTTCAGCAACGGCCACTAGGGCTGACCCTTTAGCTCCCTCTTAAGTAGAATCATTCGACTTCAGTCCTGAGACACTGCAGTATGGAAAGAGAGAGTGTGGGAGCCTGCAGTCATGGTGACAATGAATCAGTGACTCAGTCCCGGCACTGTTGAATATTTACCAGCAGTGGTCAGTGGAAAACTGCCGTCTTGAGTAACGGGGCTGTATGTCGCTGATAAATACTGAATTACAATAACTGACTGTCAATCTTGGTCGCCTTCCAGTCACATCTGGTGGTTATGGTAGTTGTTTGTATCGGTGATGTCGGTCATTACTTGCACATGTTTACTGGAATGTGAAATTATTTTTGTTTTATTCTTAAAATTGCTCCTTAAACAACACATTTAAAAGTTTGTTAGGAGGATAAACATTTTAATATTTAAATATATTTAAATAGTCTTACAGTCATTGAACATGTTATTGGCTTATCATAAGCCTTTAATTTGATCAAGAGTGTTCCAAAGTTAAAATTTAACAATTTTTTTTTTTGTATTTTGTGTCTATCTACGCCAGAGGCATTTTTTAACGTTTTGACGGGGAACGGTCCAAACCCCAGTCTTGTTACTATCTAACATCGACCAGTTGTTAGAAAGCATCATTAATTAATAGCCCAATGACAAATGGCAACTAGGTCCGGAATCAATCCTTTAAAAAGCTACTAACTTTCCTCAGGATCGAACCGGCAACCTTTGGATTCAAAGGCGAGCACTATAACCACTCAGCTACCCAGCCAGTTTAAAGATTAAGATTGAGATTATTCTTAGGATTAAGAGTTAAAATACTTTCATAGGCTTTTAAGTTTTTATTTACTGATATTTTTTATTACATTTAGTTAGAATTTCATCAAATTCCTTTTTTGTTTGTTTATATAACAAAAAATATAAAGTGTCACAGAAGGTTTTCCTGATTTTTACACATTTTAATGAGTGATAATGTGGAAGAGATTTTATAATCGAGTTGAGGGAGACAACCACAACATTTGTTGATATACTGAGATGTGGATGATAATTTGAAGAGGTTTGACATAGAGTTGAGAGGGGTAACCAAACAATTCCATTAAAGTTTTTAATTTACTTTATTAGATTTAGTTAGAATTACAGTAAATTCATTATTTGTTTCTTCATATAACCTTAAATATTTGGTACCGCATCAGATTTTCCTGATTTTTATACACAGATTAATGCATTTGGCATTGAAAATATTTTTATTACAGTATTAGTATACCAACATTAAATCAATGAACATTGATGGATACCGGTACATCAATCTAAAATGCATGAAAGGTTGAAGAATTTTGTAAATCAGGAATGTATTGTATGAAACCCAAAATTCTACAATTCATTATAATATTATTTATAGTAATTAATTTATAATTTATTTATTTTTATTCAATGTAGTAATAAATCTGTAACAGGATATTGGAGCAAACTTTAGAGCGTTTCACAAATTGAAGGATAATGAGAAGAGTTTAAAATTAAAGGTTTTGAGCCTATTAACTCGGTAAAAAGAACGTGTCCGAAAAGTCACGTTTTTTTACGGAACCAGGCAATGAGTTCCGGAAAAACGCCTGCTTGTTTTCATTAAAACAAGTGTTTCAGGTTTATTTCAAAACTACAGCCAGATGAAGATGATCTAGTAATTAATTTTTATCTTTAAACATTCTGTAGCGAGGAGTACTTTTATTCCTAATAGGTGAGTAAGTTCTTTGGTCACTAAGAAAATTTGGGTGAGTCGGTGGTGTAGTGGTTAGCGCGCTGGACTTTAGAACCATTTCAGCGATGTCGTGGGTCCGAATCCGCGTTCTGCCAGTGACTTTTCAGTACTATTCACCTTGTACAAGCGGTTCACCACCTTTGTCTAATACGATCCAAGCACAGATCAATAGTCAATGTGAACGGGGTAAAGTAAGGCAAAAAGAGGTCCCCCAACCTCTTTATTATATAAAAAATAACCCCTTACATTAATAACTTATTTAAAACATACTAGGAACACAAACTGAATGTCCTGAACACTTTTTCTAACAATATGTAAGGTTTTCCCCCATTTGTCAATAAAGATTTACAGATGTTACTCATACAGACACTGTACAGAAGTTCAAAACAGTTGCATCACCGACGCATACCAACAGTTGCACGCCAATCAGTGGACAGATTCATTGCCGTAATTGCCCCGGTTAGTAGCTCCACTGGACCCGCGGGGCGGAGCCCCCCCTGACCTCCGACCCCCGACCCCGACCCTGGACCCTGGGACGCGGTCACGCCCCGTGGGGGACCGTCACGACTGGAGTGTGGCTACCTCCGCGGCCGCGGAGTGTGGGAGGTGCGGAGTTGCGGGTGACAACTGGCTACGAGGACCTCTGGGGAGTTGTGGGAGATGGGAAAAGTCAGTCTGACGTGAAGTTCTGGGAGGTAAATGAAAAATACCTTGATTATTTAGATTTGTGGGGGATGACTTGGAAGAGCTTTGACAAAGTTGAGTTGAATCTAGAGATATGGGTCATAATTTGAAAGAATTTTGAGAGTTGTGGTTGACAACTGGTCTTTCACATTGAGCTGAGGGAGACAACTTCGAAAAATCCTTGAATATTTAAAGTTGTGGGTGATATACAATCGTGACATAATGATGTGGTTAATGACTACGAAATTCCCTTAAGTGTCTGCAGCACCTCCGCCATCTTGATTTTTAGTCCCATAAGAACAATGTTAATTATAGGTGTCTTTGAAACACTTTATCTCTATAATCTTGCATCGGATTCGTATGAAACCACTTGAATACGTTCACAATCATGGTATGGTGGTTCATGTGACGTGGATAAAATTTTATTAAACCTACTAAAAATGGTTTATCATGGATTAAAAATGGAGATAATTTATATTGATTTTTTATTTGTTAACCGAGTGGATAATTTTTAAAACCGGAATTTAATTTTCAATCATGTCAAATGGAACACACTATGATAACATTTAAAATGACATCAAGTTTGTAATTTTCATACAAAAAACCAACTCAAAGTAATGTTGTTTCAAATTTAACATTGTTCTTTTGGGACTAATCACTGACATGGCGTAGGTACTGCAGACTCTTAAGATTTAGAGTTGTGGGTGATAACTTAGAAAAAAGTTTGCCATAGAGTTGCGGGTGGTAACTTTGAAGAAGTTTGGAAAAGAGCTAAGAGTGATAATGTGGAAGAAATTTGAAATCGAGTTGAAGGCGACAACCACAGCATTTGTTGATATAATTAAGTTGATATAATTATCATAAGTTGTGGATGATATAATTTGAAGATAGTTTGACATAGATTTCAGAGGGATAACTAAAACAATTCCTTGAATATTTAGGGTTGTGAGTGATGATTTGGGAGAAGTTTGACACAGAGCTGTGGACGATTACTTATAAGTAGTTTGAAATAAAGTTGAGAAATACATCTAAAAACAACTGAATAAGGTTTAGAGTTTTGGTTGATAAAATGTAACAATTGACATAAAGTAAGGGAAGATAACTACAAAATTACTAGAGGATTTAGTGTTGTTGAAAGATGATGGATAGTACTATTAAATTCTTTTTATATCAACACACCAACATCACAAAGTTCACTAGTATATATCAGTGATAATTCATTTGTGGGTAGTAGTGTCAAATTGTTGGTGCTGGCTCAGTTCAAGGTCACCTGAGGGATGACGTCATCGAGGTCAATGACCTCACCGATGACGTCATCGATGACGTCATCGATTGCGTCATCGATGACGTCATCACTAATGACGTCATTTCTATGACGTCACACCCATGACGTCACAGAAATGACGTGCTGATGACGTCATCACCCCTTACGTCATCAAAATGACGTCACCGACGCCACTGAGGTCAAGGTCACGCCGAAACTTAAAATTTTTTGGCACTTTTGCCGTTTCTCGCACTACGCTCCGAGTTTCAGTCAGAGTCCCCGTGACCTTGACCACTTGGAGCGAATTTTCGACGAGAAACGGCAAAAGTGCCAAGTTAAACTCGAGTTTCTGACATGACCCTGCCTAAATGGGCAATCGGTTATCCCTCAGGTGACCTTGAACCAGCACAACACCAACAATTTGATATTACTGTGACCTTGAAAACCTAACAACGGAGCGCCGACACCGATGCGCACCCCACGACAGCCACCGAGTGACTGACTATCAGGCTCTGTGTACTCTAGGTATATGGGGAAGTGGAGGGGGAAATCTCAAGGTCATCCAAATGGAGTTTTAAAAAAGTTGAAGAGTAGAAAGACTACTCTTGTGCTTCCTGGGCGACCTCATCAATTTCCAACGGATCTGTAAACCAATCCGATCTGTAGCGGCAGGAGTCTAGAAAACAGGTGCACCACCCATCAGGTTGTCCGTAGCACTTCCGACAATTGGTAAGATTGGAGAAGTGAAATTTAATACACCGCTGCGGACAACAAGTATAAAAGTATTTGGATTTGTAGATTTTGAAAGTTTGTAGTACCGGTGGTGGCAGCTGTTGGTTCTTGCATCTACACCTGCAACATCCGAAGCATTCACATTGCCGGCAGGCCAGCCCATCCACTTGCCACTTTGGTAAGAGGAAACACTTATCCTCACAGCAATAGGTTGTCCCCGTCTCTTCCTCCCAACGCTTCTTTGCACAATATGTGACGCCTTGTATCTCCAAACACCTATGCTCGCAACATGAGATGCGCTTACTTTCCATAGCTGATGTTGCTTTGACGAGGGAGCACGATGAAGTGATGCTGTGGTCAGTGGGAATGGGGTTTATATAAACTAAGGTGGGTGGAGGGGGAAAGGTCAAGGTCATCCAAATGGAGTTTTAAAAAAGAAAAGAGTAGAAAGACTACTCTTGTGTATCTATAGCGATTTCATTGATAGTGAGTGCTTCTGTATGCCAAGTTGATCTGTACTGACAGGCTCCTAAATAATGTTTGCAAAAACCTGCAAAATGATTGTTGCACAATTTGCAGCCAGTTAGCTGTTTTAATGTGAATTCAATGCAACGTTCAGGGCAACAAGTGTACTTATGCCCTCTCATCTGGTACACATGGAATGTCTTCAACTCCGGTTTCGGCTTCTTCCAAGACTTGCACTTACACATGCATTGACCAAAAGCTTCACATTTTCTACACGCCAGGCCATCCGCAACATCAATGTCATTCGGCCATGAAAAACATTTCCGTTCGCAACAGTAGTTGAGTTGACTCTCCATGTTGCTGTGGTGAAGGTGCGCGATGAAATGATGCTGCAGTCATTGAGAGTGCACCTTAAATAAACTCAGTGGAGGGGGAAAGGTCAAGGCCATCCAAACGGAGTTTTAAAAAAGATAACTAGTCGTCCTCCTCCTCCTCCTCATCCGTTGTACTTAGAGAGCTGTCAGACGAAGAGCCCCGTGCAGGTGCTCCCCAGATGAAAAACAGATCAATTTTAAAACGAAGACCAGGATCTTGCATCATCAATTCCTTTAATTTGTCACATACTAAGTCGACCTTGTGTAAGGTGTCAACAACAAGCTTCCAATTCGTTGGTTCAATATAACTTGTAGTAGAGTCTGCCTCGCTGATAACCACATCCTCCGGCCGTATTGGAGTGTAAAGATGTGTAAAGTTCTTTGGCTGTAGCTGAGGTTCAGGCTGGCTGGAAGTGGAAGGTTGAGTGTGGACCCCTGTCGCATCGAAATCCATAGTCATTCTACATTCAATGTTGGGGTTTTCGTTTAATACATACACCAATTTCTCATGCAACATATCCACTTCTGCCGAGTCTTGCAGATGAACATTCCAGGAAAATGGCCATTCTTCATCCGTAGTGGAGTCAACTCGAGAAAGAGTGCTGTCCGCCATGATAGCTAAGCAAGGAATGATGTGAGCTACAGACTGTGGTAACAGTATTGAAAAGTAGAGGGGGTAAACCAAAAGTACGTGGAGGGGGTATTTTCAAGGTCATTTAATTTGGGTTTTAAAAAAAGGAAATAGTGGAGGGGGAATTCTCAAGGTCATCCAATTTAGGTTTTAAAAAAAAAAAGGAATGAAGCTTACTCCTCTTCAGCCTCGTTGTCCCCTGCATCTTCATCAGCCTCATCTTCATCGACGTCAGACTCGCCGTAAGGATAGATCGGGGACATGGGCGAATATTGTGGAGATTGTTGACCGTTGTTGTCGTCCCCTTGCATTCTAACTTGGGACCAATCATAATTTAAATTCATTTGTATTATGATCCCAGGGTTGTCCCGCAGTATTTCCTTCATACGTTCGCAAATTGACTCCAAATAGTGTACACTATCGATCGACAGTGTCCAACCCGTACTTGTACCGACATCAGTAGTGGAGTCAGCTTGGCTGATGGTGTTGTTGTCTGCCATGGTTGCTTGTCGGACAAGGAATGACGGTTGATGTGATGCTCATGCAGGAACATGGTGAAGTGGTGGGGGGTGTGGTGGAGTAGTGGGGGAATTTTCAAGGTCATCCAAACGGAGTTTTAAAAAAAGGAAAACTTACAAAGTAACATTGAAACTTTCCAATTGATGGTGGCGAGCGTTTTCTTCTGCAACCTTGCCGACACATGTGACTATGCCGTACAGTATGAAAAGTACAACCATAATAAGGCCGAACAATAAAAGATAGCCGTTGACTATCATGATATTTTCTGAGTGGATCTGTTTTCTTCTTATCGCCCTCTCCTGCATCCTCTTCTCCAACTCGTGGACGAAGTCACAACATGCGTGAGGACATCTTTCATCTGTTGGTAGGTTTGCCATTGTTGATGTTGTCGGTGTGGCTGTTGAAGATGGAATGAGGTTTCCAATTGCGATGTGCCATGTACACCAATAGTCAAGTGGTGGGGGTAACAAAGCAGTGGAGGGGGAAGTTTCAAGGTCATCCAAATTGTGTTTTAAAAAAACCTATCTTGTTACTGAGCTTATATGTCAGTAACAAGATAGGTGTTTTTGCTCTTTTACTTCTTTAATATAATGAAAAAATATACATATTCTACAATGGTTAGGACAAGAAATACAACTGCTAGTCAGCTGAAGTAGTCCAAGTTGTCTGGCTCGGTCTTCATGGACGCTGGTGAGGAAGCCGTCGAGGAGTGTCCAGGCTCTTCCTTTGACTGCCGGGTGTTCCGTATATTGCAAGCGTAAACTTGCACATTTATACGGTAGCCTCGTGCCACCATCAGCTGCAACTCCTTGTATAAGTCGTTTAGCTCCTGCTGAGTCTTGATGCTCACCTCCTCGTAACTTGCGCAACTGACGTTGAGAGACATCCTGATGTTGCTAGGTTGGCTGCTGGAGTAGAAATGAAGCCGAGGCACAGCGTTTGGAGGTACATGGAAAAGTGGTGGGGGTGATGGTGGTGGGGGTATGGAAGATGCAATTAAACACTTCTAAACTTTTTCCATTGATACAAAGGGATGGAACAAATAGCACAGGTGTCCTTGTAGTTTTCAAATCTAAACATTGGTGCTAGAAATCCAAACTGTTTTCTACCACCTTCCTGTACGAACCGTCGAAGGTCTCTGACGGCAGCATTGCCACAAGGCCTACAAAACTTTTCCCCGTCTTGGAACCTATACCAGGAGTATCCCGAATACCCTCTATTATCTTTCTTGTACTCCTCGATATCCTGCTTTACTGTTATAGGGATATTATCTCGTAAAGCCATCTGGAATAAAGATGCGTCAGTTATAACTCGTTGTAAGCAAAGCTCGTACAAGGTGCTCATCGTTTGCTAGTTGGCAACAGAATGACCGTTTTTCGCATCCAAGCAGGTTTGAATCCTAGTGCGGTAGTGGGGGTAATTACAGTAGTGGGGGTAATTGTGAAATGCAAAGGTCAAAGGTCAAGGTCACCCGCGAAGTTTAAAAAAAAAATGCAACATATCAATACGTGAAGTCTGTCACATATTGATATGTTGCATTTTTTGTTTTTTTTTTTATTTTTTTTGTCTTTTATGATTCGTTTATTTATAAAACATTACAACAACAACATATGTACAACATTAAAACTTAAATCTAACACTGCTGCTTGTCAGCGATGTGGATGGTCAACTCTGTAGAATTGCTACCCGTGCAGCCGTGGGACACCAGGTATAGACACCCGGGTTGAATAGAGCGAAGATCCTCGTTTTGTAGAAGATGGACGAATCTCTTGGGCAGGTACACCTGGAACTTTGGTTCATCCCCCGGAGTAAACGGTGCCTCGCTGAGACTGCAGCAGATGGCCTCCCCAACTGTAGTCTCCATCTTCTTCATAGCATGGATTATGTAGTGCTTCTCGTCTTTTAGTTCCGAGCACTTCTTTACAGGTAATATTGTTGACTTGGAGTGAGCATTGAACTGCTCGACCAAAGTCTGAAGGAACTGGTGAGATGCCATGGTCAGGTTACAGATCGTCTTCTTGCTCGGAGATGTTGTCGTCTCGGAATCTCGAGTAATACTCATGCCAGGTCCCTGTCTGCTCCCCACTTATATACTCTCCGTTACCCCCACCACTCCCCAATTCCCCACTTTGAAGGTAAGAGGCGAGTTTATAGGCATTTTTCAAAGCGCAATGTCTATCTTTATCATGTTCTGGGCTTTTTGTACAAATACATATGGTTTCCAGCATGTATTGATAATTCTTATCCAATTCCACATCATTAACCGGAACATGAGTAAATCCTTCGATCCATCTTTTCTTTTCCAGCCCCTTTGTGTAAATATTGGTAAACTTGTCTGAAAAGTGATGCATAATGTGATACAAGTCCGTGTAACTTGTAAAACCATCATACCAATCGATATGATGGAAGTGTTTTGAAATCCATCTGTTGGTAGTAGCGGCTTTACTAGTTAAAGACGAATAAGAACATGGTGGTTTAAATAAAAACGAATAAGGAACACTTGTATTCATGTCCAAAAACACAAGTTCTTTTATAATGAATCTATCATCATTACCACGAAACGCTTGAAACTCAATAATACCAGGCTTGGACTTTACTTGTTGTTCTTCTCCCTTGTCCATTTTGAAGGTCACACGTCTGCTCATTACGAAGTCAGGAGGTCAACTGATTTCCACACCACGGTAGGTACTACTTTTATACCAGGCCGTACAGTTGTTGGCGCGTTGGTGTATATTTAACGTGGGCACCGTCCCCAATAGGCCTAACCCCACAAAATGTTGGTTATTGTTTTAAAAACTAACCATTGTCATTTAAGTTTCCATCTTTATATTTTCCTTATTTTCATTTTCATCACTAACACTTGATTCTTCTCCTCCATCTTCCTCTTCTTCCTGTTTTACTGATTTCTTATGTAGTTGAGCGTACTTTTCCAATTGTCTCCACATCTGTACTTCATGAGGAACTCTATTAAATATAGAAGTATCCACAGGTCCGTATAATATAGGTGCGTCCGGTTGTTTGTCCAAAGTGTCTTCCAGATAATCTTTAATAATCGAACTTGAAAACACCAGTTGTCTCAAGTATCTTGTTATAGGTTCAGTAGCACAAGTTAAAATGAAAAACTCCTCTCGATTAAGTTGAATTTTGTTATCATGTCTTGTTGTGTCTCTAAACCGTAGCTGATGATCACCACGTTGTTTAATGATATCAATTTCCACATTTGAATCCAAAAGTCCTACTCTTGTCTTTCTTCCAAACATGTTACTACTTAAATAGCATTCTAGTAGATGCAAATGTTTCATAAACGATTCCCAAGCACTGTCCGTAAACAAAATCATTTTGGGTCCATGAGTTAAAATTACAGTAGGGGAATAATCTGTAGATTTCATAACACCGATTAAAACACTTTTATCCAAACTGGAAGAGATTGGGTAAAATATTCGCAAAAATACCTCACTCAATATGTTTGGAGAAATATTATCTTCAATATCCCTTTTTCTCTTTTGTATAGTCTTTCTTCTTTTACCTTTTTCTTCAACATTATTACTGGCTTGAAGTTGTCCGCAAACGTTTTGTTCACCTCCTTCCTGGTGACCTTGAGGATCTAAAAACTCAGATATCTCCTTCTCAATATCTACCACATTTTCAGGTGTACCACTAGGAGAAGCCATATTGAATACGATGCTACCCATACAACAGTAGGCAACAAACTGATGAGGAGCGGTCTGTACGCTCTGCTTTTATACTCGCGGAATGAAACAAAACCGGTTCTTACAATACATTTTTAACAATTCCAGTTAAAGGTGTGTATGTTACGATTTTATCATGTAGAATTAAACAGTATGCAGTTGTATTAGCCGGTATAGCATCGTTGAATTCCATTTCTATTTTTATATCCACACTTGAAGACTTTACTGATTCATTTTGTTTAGAACAATCGATTACAACTATTGGGTAGGCATCGAAATATTTGTCAGGTGGTAATAAAGGTGTATTTGTTTTACCGTAATATGAACTTTGGAATCTCGCGTACATATCGTACAATATACTGTATTTCTTCTTAGTGAATGACACATTTAAATTGTCGTATGGAAAGAATTGTGAATTTAAATAAACTTTAATATTTTTCAAGTCACAATGATCAAATTGTCCTGCATGTTTAGTAATGGCGTCTCTTCTACCTGTTTGTAAACCAAATATAATATACCTGGCTCGTTCTACATAATTCGATGTTTTAACAGTCCAAGTGTGTCGATCCGTAGTAGGTAAACTGGGATGCTCATGAAATTCCCAACTTCTAAATGGAATAACAATATCACGATCGGCTTTTAATTTTCTTAAAAGTAGCATTCTATGCTCGTCAGCCAATTTAACATGTGGAACTCTCCATACAATTTTGTCTAATTTTAATTTCCATTCTAAAGTCGCATCTGTAGTAGCATCTGCAGCTTTAATAATGTCTTTATCGTTAGAAGATCTCAACAAAACTAATTCTTGTTTAACGTTTAATATTATTTTCCTATAATCTTCAGCAAAACCAAGCAGCAAACGTAATGGAATATGAAAATCAAAATATCCATTTGGATTTGGAGTGATCGTGTCAATCGTAGGTAATACCCATCCGGCAGGTTTAAGTAAATTGGTTTCATTGGGTGTTATAGATGTTAATCCTTTTAAAGTTGTCGTAATACCTACTTTTTTAGTGGAATCAACTGTTACACCTGATATTTCATATCTAATTTCATCAAATAGGAAAGCCATAGGATTATTTATAAATGGAACTGTTGTACCAACAGTAGTACCGTCCTTTTTAGTAACTTGTCCTTCAATATACAAGTAACTTTCACATGGTAGTGTGTAAATGTCTTGATTTTGTATGGGAATACGAATTTCATCGTTATTGTTTAATTTCGATGAAGTGTAAGGGTTGTGGGTGTGATATTCTTTTTCCCATAGGGTTTCGTCGAATGTTGGACCCTGCGCTATATCCAGTATATCCATACTCGGTTAATTTTAATCCAATTCTCTCTAAGAAACGAATGTTCTCGCGTGTTAACTCCTCCACAGCTGAAGAGCTACTAATGCGGTTTCCCGTAGGTTGTTCGCTTTTAAATGTTAAACCCATGGTTTTGTATTAAAGTGTCGATTTTAAATGTAATCTAATCGTAATAGGCTCTTCTCTGAAGTCTACCAAGTTACCGTCTTGATCCAATACGCTCAACACCATGTCTGAAATGAAAGTGGTGTTCAACGGTAGATATACCAGGTTTTGTGGCTTTTCAACAATTTTAAATCCAGGTGGTACACTTGGGTAAAAAGTATGTATGATGTGGGTGTTAGCCCCATCCCTGTAAGCACCTTGTATAATGTTACAAGTTATGTCTATACTATTGACTTTTAATATTGTTACTGTTTTCTTACCGGAATGTGTTACATCTGGTTCTAAAACAGGCTCATCGTTGGAAAATCCTAATAAATCACCAATTGAGTTTGGTTGAGTGAAATCTATATAATATTTGGAAGTAATTTCAGCTTTCATCGTATTATTATTAC
The DNA here is from genome assembly GCA_030545055.2 of Neoaliturus tenellus. Classification (NCBI taxonomy): domain Eukaryota; kingdom Metazoa; phylum Arthropoda; class Insecta; order Hemiptera; family Cicadellidae; genus Neoaliturus; species Neoaliturus tenellus. The sequence continues at coordinate 119,121,735 of CM061537.1, forward strand.
CTTTTAATGTTATATTGTCTTTTCCCATTTTAGTTTGCAAAAATTCATTTATATGATCAATTTCATAAGAACCTGTGGGTAACCTGCACTCTTGTAAGTCTGTAAATTTTCCACTGGCATCCTTTCCCTTATAATAATGCAATACGTTATTTTTACCTTCCGTAACATTGGGGATAGAGTTGTAAGTTGTAAAATCCAATAGTGCCGCCTCCCAAAACCTTCCTTTTTGCAAGCGTAACGCTGGAAAAAGGATACTTCGTAAAGTGGACGATTTTCCTGTTAATGATACCGTATAGGAAGACATCTCAATAGTGACTGATACTTTTAGCTAGAAATTCCAAACATAAATGGCCGCATATTGAAGTATTATCAGGTTGTTCTCTTTTATAGTTATAATATATGTTTTTAGCAGATTTAAAGTAATTTTGAAGTTCTTTTGGTGGTGGCAAATTACCGAAACTATCAAAATAATATACATTGTTATTTAGTTTCTTATAACAAACCCAATGGGTGCCAGGCCCTTCAGTATTATCCAAATTTACAATTCCAGTCTCATTTTGCCACATTTTCTTTGGTAAACTGTCTTTCATGAACACACCGCGGAAAAATGGTATTTTTAAACAGGAAATATATTTAAATAATTCAATATTGGTTAATGCTTTATGTGGTATGACCAATTGATTTCTTTCATTTAATATGCACGATAAGGTCTTAGGTAAAGACCTGCCCCGTTTTTTACCATTGACCACACGGTGGGCTTCTTCCTGCCTTTTCTTGTAGATCGTCGTCTTCTTTTTATATTTCCTCCATGTTTTCTTGTGGTTGACCTCTTTTTTACTCTCCTTCTCCTCCTTCTTCCACCTCCTACTGCTGTTTTAGCCTTCATACCTGCTGTTACTGCTAAAGCTGCTGCTTTTTCTGCTATGCTAGCGTCACTTGATTTTACTCGTTGCCAAGCTATGTCCGCAAGCTTTTTGTCAGCTCTTGATCTATTTTTTGAATCGGCAAACGTGGAATATGCGATATCGTGTTCTTTACAAGCCTGATCTAACTTATTTATGCCAGGATCGCCTCTTTCCAGTCGTTTTTTCAATTTAGTTCCTGGTCCGCAATACTGATAACCTCCCGGTATATGAAATTCGTATGGTAATGCGTCTATTGCTCTATTTACTATGGATCCTACTGGAATTCGTTTTAAAGCTTTACTTAACAGAGAAACCGCTGTAGATGTGATCCCACTTCCTTTCCTCGCAATGTCCCGATTTGGACTGATATACCGAAATGTCATTAATGTCTTTTATAATTGCAATTCGCAACATATGTGTTTCCTCTATGAGGAGTTAAACATAAATGAAGTTGTTTGTTAAGATATTCAAGTTATATATCAAAAGTACCCCAATTAGCAATGTTAGAAGTTCTAAATTTTATAGTTTTAGGGTTATAAAAGTATTTATTAACAATTTCCTGTTTTATCCATCTTCCTCTCAAGTTTTCATCAAGCGAAGTATATGTTTTATCTGCAATATAATTGTGCATATCAAATAATAAATTACCTATTACTTTTACAAGGAAATTAACAGTTACAGCATGATCTGCATGATCAGGGTCTTTAAGCTCTGTTATACGTTTATTATTACAAGTATACACTTTGCTATCCATTTGTGATAATGTGATAGCCTGTCCTACAGTTGCAGCATCATTTGCTTCTCTTCCTTGCGCCATGTTTGTTAATTTTTTATTACTACATATAAAAAACGCATGGTAATTATTTGGATCTAGATGTACTGTTTGTCCTAAGGCAGCCGCGTCTCTATCTGCATGACCCCATGACACATTTGATAACCTTCCATGCCTGCAATCCCAATAAGCGTTTTTGTATGTCAATAAATGAAATTTTTCATTACCTTGAATAAAGTCATCCCCTTGCTTTGATAATACTTCATCTCGTTTTGCAAATCCAGTTGTTTCTTGTTTTAAAGTCTCTTTCATTTGACCCACTGTTGCACCATCAGATGGTGCTGAACCATCTTTTACATTCGCCAAACAATTGCCAAGACAATCGATAACTCCCACATCACGTATGACACAATGATCTTTTATATATTTGAGATTTACAGCATCATTTTCATTTTTTGGATAACCTATATCGTTAATAACAAATTTATAAAAAGAAAATCCATCTTTTGTCTTTTCAGGTATCAAAGAATGTAAATAGCGTCTATTTACGCTGTCTTTTGCATCTTTAGGGTCATCTACGTTGGATATACGTTTATTGTTAGCACTATACGTTTTCCCATTGAATTTTAACGTATTCTTTAATTCAGATGACAAATAACCTTTGTTTATTGCATCACCGTTTTGATTTGGTTTACCAACGTTGATGATTCTATGATCTTCTGCGTCATATGTGTTATTTTGTAGTCTTAATGTTGGCGATATCTTTTCCTTTAATATTTTTAGATTTACTGCATCGTTTTCATCCGTAGGATCTTTTATGTTTTTTAACCTTTTATTACTTATGTCATAATCTCCATCAGGTGTTTGTGGTAAACCAGCACTTCTTTTTAAACTATTGGCATAATATAACCCATCCGAGGAGTAACGTCCGAACTTGTCGACACTCATGGTGCAACTGAATAGTATTCTAGGGAGTAACGCATTTTTATGAGATTACCCCACGGTTTCGGAGTTCATCCACTAAAGCCACCCATTCGTTTTCCAATCCAGTATGACCCGCTTCTTTAGCTTCATGTATTAGTTTCATTCTATCCACCAATTTATTGATATTATTGTAATAAATCACATTTGTGTTATATAGTTTCTTCATTAAACCTGTACCCGATTGAATTTTTCTGTAGAAGTTATGTAATCGTAGGGGAACACTCCTTTCCGTAATACTAGGTCTAATTTATCTTCAGGTACAATTTTTCTGGTTTCTTTTAGGTCTTCTCTTCTTAGGTTCTCTGACAATTTGGCTAAACTAGATGCCATAAATCTGTAAGAGTCTACGAAGCGAAGTTTAATTTTACCTACTGTTTTTGAAAAGCTGATGTACTTTTCCAATGTTGTAGCAAGAACATCAATTTTACCGTCATCTCTTCCTAACTCCGGGATAATAAAGTGGGAGTCGTAGCCGCTAAGATTGTGTAAAACGACAGGAATAAAGTTTGGCAGTTTGTAATTTATATTGCATGAATTACAAGCAGCTCCTCTGTATAACCCTGTCAGGTGATCGTGATCTCTTACTTTTGGATTTTCTTCACTGAACATCTTCTTGCATAAATAGCATCTTGTCGCTAAGTTGTATTCTTCTTGTTGATTTTGGTTTAAAGGTTCCATAGGTACAATATTACCGAACAAGCGTTGAACCTTTCCAGCAATATCGTACAGTTGGTCTACAAAATACTTAGCGGCTTCTTCACCACGGTAGAGTATTGGAGTGGATGTTAAACCATAGTCTTGCAATTGGTTTTCAGACAAGGTTGATTTAACTAGTAAACAAAAACTGTTGGGCTGATGCAACTGATATTTTGTTCTTCTAGTCACTTCGCCGTCCGGCAGCTCCTGTGGTACTAACGTTGATTCAAAATCTGCATAGACCACTATTGGAATTCGGTATTGGTGAACTGTCTTGTTAAATTGTAATGAAGCTCGGGTAGGCGGTGGAAGACTTATCTTTACTTCATAGTTCTCGTTGCAAAGTCTTTTATGTTCCAATAACCAGTCCAATCCTCCACGTCTTGAATCTTTCCAAGAAAAGCAGAAACATCTCTTGCAAACTGTAATCCTATTTACTCTTTTGGTCAATTGTTTTACAACTAACGCTTCAAAGTCTTTTATCCATACATAATGGGAAATTTCACCCTTGGTTATCAATAGCAAATCCGTATGGTTTCTTTGCTCAACCTTTACTACCCGCAAAGGATAAACGTTGTTGGAATCATCCAGACCAAAAACATTGACTGAAACGCCAGGATTTTTCTTTTCAAATTTGTCAATATCTTTTAAAGTAACTGGGTAAGTAAGACCTTGAAAGTTGTAGCGGTGTTCATTTTCGTAGTATTCTCTACCAACTCTACAAGGATTGTTTTTAACATACTTGGTTAACATTGCATACTTGAAACATTCATTACCCTCATTTTGAACATTTCTACACGAGTTAGTGTTTTGGATTTTCTTTGGTAGAGGGATAAAACTACTACCTCTTAAACCATATCCATGTTTATGAACCCTAACATCCATACCTTCGATTGATGACAAAGTCCATCCAGATCCTCTTCCTTCATGTTCTTGGAGTTTGGTTATAAGTTCCTCCAAGCATTCTTCAATAATATCATCAATGTCGGAGGTGAAGGTAAGGGTTCGGTTTTTGGTAATGAATGCTCTCAATGCTGTTTCACCATCAGTATTGTTAAACATAGCCTCTAACACCATTCCAAATTTAATAAAATTTAGCCTTTGTAATTCTTCCCTCAACGTTTGACCAACAAGTTCCTTAGCCTGGGTTATGAATGTTTCCAATTCCAATTGAACGTTATTAATTTTGAAATGTGTTACAACTCGTCCTGGCAAGGCTGTGGTGCGCAGTTGTCTTACATCTTCCAGTTCTTCTTCTTCCATATCCTCTTCTTCGGTGTCCTCTTCTTCGGTGTCCTCTTCTTCAATAGGTCTTGTAGCAGTAGATGGTCCAGCACCAGCAAATTGGATCACACTAGGTCTTCTTCTTTGCATTTGCTGTAGATAGCTGTCCCAGTAGTCCGTCTGCTTCTGGTGCTCTTCCAAAAACCGGTCAATTGAGTCTAAGTCTATTTCATCCATGGTAATATCTTCTTTTCTATCTTCGTCTTCATGTAATTCTCTGTGTATGGTAAAAAGATCTTCGTCTTGAAAGATTTCCCCACAAATGTCGCAAAGAGCCATTTCAAACAGTTTGGCTTTGAATGCACACTCTGTGAATGTCCACGCAATAATGAGCAGCGCACTCCACCGGGACCCTTTATATCCGAGGCAGATAGGTGGGGAAAGTGACGTCATATGGAAACAGGTTATCACTCATGTGCTAAATTTAGCCTTTACACAACCGTTTGTAATACATTTATCAGTAGGCTTGATAAATTGATGATATTTGGTCTAGATTCAATAATTTGTACAAGTTTTTTCAAAGATGTCTGTTTGAGCAAGTTTATGTAGGTCAAGGTCATTTGGAATTATTATTTTGAGCGGGGGATAGAGCACTAAGCAGCATCATTTACTACAAAGTGCTCTATCCCCCGCTCACATTCTTTTTTAACTTTTTGTTTAAACTTTTTACAAGGGTGAAACATCACCATCAGAGTCGGAATCATCCTCATCACGGAATAGGCAGCGATGACAATACATAATTCTTCTGGCAACTAACATCCTATCCATTGGACGATGGGGAGTGTCTTGTTCTTGTTCTTCTTCTTCTTCGATTTCCAATTGGAATTCCATTTCCGACTCAGATGACGACTCTAATGTTTCGTAGGGATGCAAGTCCACCTCATTGTCCGTTGAACCAGCTTCGTCAGAGTCCGTTTCAATATCCATTATCTCTTCCTCCTCCTCTTCTTGATCAACCGCAGGTAGTTGGTCCTCTACTTCTATAATTTCTAGAGGTATTACCTCCAGAATAGAGACAATTCTGTTGCGATGGAACACGGTGTTGTCAAGTGGAGCCATGGTATGGAAGTGTTGTATCCATCCAATTTGCTTACCCTTTTTATACCCCCACCAACTATACAATTTATGTGGGTCAAGGTCACGTAAAGATACCCTTTGAGCGGGGGATAGACCACTAAGCAGCATGCTAGTCCATTGCCGCAAAGTGATCTATCCCCCGCTCTATTCCGCAGACCACACTCAAGTCCAAGTCCACATCCAAGTCCACATCCATATGTTACACTTTATTATTACTGCCACCAAGTAATTGTCACTCGCACATTTACTTGGTTTTGATAAAGGTACTGCACAAACTCCATATTGGTTGTTTGTTCGTTATACAAATGCATCATGAAATATGCAATCTTATCGATTGCGGCATTGTCCAACGGTTCGCAATTCACAAGTTCCAATGTGCCCTGGCTGGTCTTCTCCTCTATAAGTTCCACCACTTCGTTGATGTCTTCTTCCAAGAGGATGAACTCAACACTGAAGCTCTCCATTGTTGTTGATAGTGTCTAGACAAATGCTTGACTAAATGCTTTATTCATCAGTCCTACATATATACCAATTTCCCCCTCCTATTACCCATTCCCCCTCTACCTTTATATGGGTCAAGGCCATCCAATAATACCCTTTGAGCGGGGGATAGACCACTAAGCAGCATGCTAGTCCATTGCCGCAAAGTGATCTATCCCCCGCTCTGTATTCCACACAAGTCCTAGTCTTTACACACACACACATAAGCCCCCAGTCTTTTACACTTACTCATATACTCTGTCCTCCCTGCCAATTAAGAGTTCCCCATGTTTGCCACTATTTTCAATTAACCTTTCCAAGTCCCAAAACACAATGTCCAAATTAACCAAGTTCGCTCGTCCAATTTGAAACACACTATTCCCCCCAAAGTCACTTGCTCTCACTTGTTGTCCTGTATACTGCTTCTTCTTCCACGCTACAATCACTACCCTACCTTCTTCAACAACCATTCTTTTAACATTATCATACACCTTCTTCAACATCCCTCTACAGTTTAAATAGTTTATGGTTACATACTCCCACTCCTTACCAATGATCAGTGATCCACTCATTTTCTAGCGTTCCACTGGAAGGTTCAAAGCAGAATGAAGTCGGGATGTACAGACCCCCCTCTTTTATACCAGTTAACCGGTTGTCCTTGCTGTAAAGTGGGTCAAGGTCATCCAATGCTACCCTTTGAGCGGGGGATAGACCACTAAGCAGCATGCTAGTCCATTGCCGCAAAGTAGTCTATCCCCCGCTCTGTATTCTACACACACACACACACACATGTCCCTGTCCAAGTCTTTCATTACATACCCAATATATATTCAGTTCCTTCATCATCACTATCACTCATCACTGCTTCCACAAACTCCACAGGATTAAAGTTAAATTGTTTCAATTGTTCTTTTAAGTTTTCAATTTGTTGGTCCTTTACTTCTAAAACACTGTGAAGGTGTGATATGTAGTCCGCTGCCTCGTTGATGCTTGCTACTCTCGGATCGCCTAACTTCAAGCTGGGAACTACACCCTGCAGCCTGTAGTACGCCATACGCCTTTCTTGCTCCTGCCGTTGACCAGGACTGAGCAAGCCTTGCCCGTCTTGGCTCACCTCCAGCAAGGTCCGTAGCATTGGAGCTTTGCAGGCGTTTGCCCGAGCAACAGTTATGCTGTGGAATGGTCGAGCAGGTCCACGAGTAGCAGGCAGGACGTTGGCAGCACGCCTTCTTGAAGAAGAAGAGGAAGCCTGAGAAGTTTTGCAGTTGGAAGCCATGTTGAAGTGAGGTATTCAGCTAAGCGATACAAAGCAGAATAACCAAACTGCACATCAATACCCGTATATATACACTTATCAGTGGTGGGGGTACTAGCTAGCCTTGGTAAAGTGGGTCAAGGCCATCCAAAAACATTACCAGAACGGGGGATAGATCACTAAGTGGCATGTTAGTCCATTGCCACAGAGTGATCTATCCCCCGCTCTGTATTTCACATTCACGCACACATTCATACATACACACAAGTCCCAGTCCAAGTCTTTACCCACACACCTATCCACTCTCATCCTCACTATCATCACTGTCCAACAGGCTTTCACACTTCTTAATCAGTTTTTCCCATTTACTCCTGACATAAAGTAGCTCCCTGCGAGTATTCTCTAGCATTCTGTCCCTTTGCTCTATCACTTCGTCGTACCACTCGATGATGTTTGGTGGAGTCTGAGTTGATGCATCCGTCGTGGTTGGTTGAGACGCTCCGCTGCTCCGCAACTCCTTCCTCACAGGACCAAAGCCGGAGAATCGGACACGACTTCTTGACGAAGGCCCCGATCGGATTGGTCCAATGCTCGGGCTGGAGTTGGAGGCGACCGGGCCAGAGGTAGAGGCTGGGACGTTCATAGCAGACATGGTGGTGTTCAGCTTAACGGTGTAAAGCAGAATGAGAGGACGGTTGATCACCACTCCTATATATACCCATTTTTAGTGGTGGGGATAACACTGGGGGGGGGGAGGGGGGGGGAGGGGGGGGGTTAAAAGAAATTTTGCTTAGTCTTCCCGGTCATCAGTTTTACATACCTTTAGCACACCCATTATTTTGGTTTCTTCAATAACTTTACACACCTCAAACACCCAAGCAAACAGCTCATCTATGTTGTTATAATTAATTTTTGTCCAGTGTTCATACTTATGAGTTTGGTTGTTTATAATACATAGATAAAATGTAGACCCGTCTTGTCTTATACAATACTCAACTTCCATTCTATGCTGGTTTAGCACTTCCCAAGCATTGTGTTGATCTATCAAGAAGTCACCACCTTTGTAATTGTACCGTGACATGTTTACCACGGAGCACAGAAACAGACTGAAGCAAATGAACGGCTCATACAAGCTTAGTAAGAGCGTTAGAGTGGGGGTATCACGTGATACACAACATTAGTTGTAAGTAATTTATATGGGTCAAGGTCATTCAAACTTTGAAAAATTTTTACCTCCAAACACTTGTAGCAAGCTACAAGTGTTTGGAGGTAAGTTTTTATTTGTTAATGATTTATTTGTAACTTAGTCTTCACCCTCAAGGACACGGTTTGAGATTGTCCCAGTGACTTTACATCACCGCCAGGTTAAAGTATTATACAAGTCAAGTATTTTTTTTTTTTATTAGTTGACTTGTATAATACCCCTCTCCCTTACTTTAAGAGGGTTAAGACTAAATTTGGAAAAATAATTTGGAAAAAGACTTTTTAAATATTGTCCAACACAGCCTAACAATTTTGTTTTTTTTTTTTGGTGGGCCCATGTCCTAGTCCATTTCCCACACGGTTTCACATCCTTTCCTTCGTATTAGATAGGCTTTAGGTATGAAAAATTCTCTTTGTACCATACGAGGTGGTACTTGCATTGTACAAAGGCGGCCTTCACCTTTTACAACGATTTCTACTTTCTTATTACCTGCTCCATATGTCTGACCAATGAAATAGTATTTTTCATCAACCTTTAGCCTTCTAATATCCCGCGGTTGCGGACCGTGGGGATGTCTGAACTTGAACGTTTTAGGCTTAATGTACAGAGTATAGGGTTTGAATTGCCGAAATTTGACTGTACTTTTGAGGTGTCGTTGGCAGCGATCCCCTTCTGCACAAGCAAGTTTCTGGCAACACAAAACCCCAAACTTACTAGACATCCAAGCGTAATCGCATTTCTTACCCTTGCCAGCAGGGGCTTTAACGCGTTTACGTTTCTGTGTTGGACTCTTTAGCGGAGTGTCTTGGAGCTTCTCTGAATTAGGCTGGCTAGAAGGGATGGGGTTGGAAGGAGGTAGAAGGGGCAAAGATTGTTCAAGCGGGATGGAGCAAACAATTTTGGGCGGGGTAGGAGAGCGTGTTAGGTCTATGGTGGGAAGATCAGGGGAGAAGATGGATTTACGGGGTGGTTTGGTTGGTGTAGGTGGCATGGGGGATATAGGTGAGGGACATTGGGATGTAGTGTATGAGAGGATTTTCCGGGTTCTGCTGTATGGGGTGATCCTCGACCTAGACGTCTCTTCAAAAGCCGCAGACTCCGATCCTGAGTCCGATAGCAGCGAGAGTGCTGGAGAGGCTACCGGGACTCGACCTGACGACTTGACGAGTTCTCCTGACGATGGCTGTGCACCAGCCTCTTCCACTGTCGCCGGCAATGGCGACAGGCTGGGCATTGAGGCGGGCTGTGGTGGCGGCGGCGGCGGTGGCGGCATCGTCAGGCAGCTCAGGATGTTCGCAGTCATCAGGTATTCCAGGATCGAAGTCGAGGATGATGAGGGTCGAGACGCGTCGGTCGAGGTTGAAGTTGATGGGTAGTTTTTTAGCTTCAGACCCATTTTACCCATTGTAATAAATGAAAAGAATAGATGTAAAGAAAGAAGTGAACGTGTAAAACAAAAGTCTCAAGAGCGAGAGAGAGTACCTGTCCGTATGGGAGCTTGGACCGGAATGAGAAGTGCGTGCAGCCCGGCCGCCTTATATCCCCACCGGGGCTGCCACGCCCAGGATATTAGGGGTGGGGGTGGGGGTGGGGGTGGGGGGGGGGGGTCGCACTTTTTGCGGGGGGGGGGGGGGTTCGCACTTTTTGCGGGGGGGGGGGGTTCGCACTTTTTGCGGGGGGGGGGGGTTCGCACTTTTTGCGGGGGGGGGGGTTCGCACTTTTTAAAAAAAATAAGCCCCACTTGAGGCATTTATGTTACCATAGCTGAAGCCTCCCAAGGGACCCAACTATTAACAACTCCAAACTTGTGGGTTACAAATACCTAACTGTTATATTTTTTTAACAGACATTAATGTATTAACTGTGTTAATAAGACCTGACTGTTAAACACTTTGAAAGATTTTACATATTTAGGTCAAGGTCACAAAAAAACTTTAAAAAAATTAAGCCCCACACCCCCCTTTGGGGGTGTGAGGCACTTGGGTTGTCATCGCTGTAGCCTCCGAAGAGACCCAACTATGACAACAAGGCAACATCCAATGTCGTGTACCCTTCGCCACGCAAGACTTGTAAACATTTACTGCATTGTCTTTTCAGTAGTTAACAAAGATTCATTTACATAATTTTGTGTTTTCAGAAGGAAACAAACTGAGGACACCCTAGTGGCTTACGTCCTCGTCCGAGTGCAGAGGCCGCCGCAACCTTTTGCATGCCAGCGTACAAACGGACATGCTCCCAAATGCCATCCGCAACCTTTTGCATGCCTGGCAGGAGCCTACCGATAATTAAAATAGGCTTTACACGGGGGCCTACTCCCGTAACCTATCTTTAATATTTTTCATTTAAAATGCATTGAATTTTTACAAGTCTTTGTAGGTCAAGGCCACACGGACATTAAAAAATTTCGGCCCCCGTACATCCATGGCGAACCACGAATGTTCGGGGGCCTTGGGGACTAAAAACACAAATAGCTAACAAAGATTCATTTACATAATTTTGAGTTTCCAGAAGGGAAACATACTGAGGACACCCTAATGGCTTACGTCCTCGGTCCGAGTGCAGAGGCCGCCACAACCTTTTGCTTGCCAGCTTACAAACGGACATGCTCCCCAAATGCCATCCGCAACCTTTTGCATGCCTGGCAAGGAGCCTACCAATTATTAAAAGTGGCTTTACACGGGGGCCTACTCCCGTTCCCTGACTTTACAATTTACTTTGAGCATTGAAAAAGCTCAAGGGGGGATTGCTAAAACAAGCGTATACACTTTAGAAACATATAACACACTTACAACACACAATTGAGCTCAACGTAGTCAATGCTGGAACAAGCACATACACATTAAACACATATAACAAACAAGACACAAAGGATAAAAGACACAGGAGACATAGGGTACAAGTAAAACACTCTCATATAAAACAATTCGCAATACCCAAACGCAAGCGCAATATCTTACAACTAATACAAGTCTTAAAGTTAGAGTAGACTTCGCTAAACACTGAAGGCGCCATTCAATGTTTAGTGATGCCTATGGCGGTCCGTCCCGGTCGTTCACGTTCAACGCGCGGGAGCGGACTGCGAGCCGGCTCTGGCCGGACCCCCTTATATCCCCACCGGGGCTGCCACGCCCAGGATATCAGGGGTGGGGGAGGGGGTGGGGGTGGGGGTGGGGGGGGGGTTCGCACTTTTTGTCGGGGGGGGGGGTCGCACTTTTTGCGGGGGGGGGGGGTCGCACTTTTTGCGGGGGGGGGGGGTCAGGTGAGTTTAGTGGGTCAAGGTCACCCACAACACTTGTACTCTAAGTGTTGGCTATACCCCCACCACAACTGGGTCCCTAGGCTGCACAACACCGCTTCGCCAGTATGTCTCCGGCTTCCATGTGGTGCGTCTCGCTGTTCTCTAGCTCTCTATATGTAAGTAATTTTACAAGTTCTGAATGTAGGTCACTACACTTTAACTCTGGGACGATATCGACTTGTAGTATTTCAGTGTTTTGACTCAAGGTCATCACACTTTAACTCTAGCACATCAGTTATCGTACCAGAGGTGCTCAATAACCTAACTTGTAATGTTTAGGGTGGCGTTTGCACGCCACGTGGTGTCGCCATGAGTGTCCAGTCCAGGTTTTAAGTTAAATTAATTTTACTGTAATCTTTTCCATTTCCGCTTCGTTTTGCCAAAGTATAAGGTGTCGCTTAATAAAGTGGTATTTCTCTAAAGTTATAGGAGATTGCAAGGATACAATTAGTTTATTTAGGAGACTCTTCATCTTGGAGTTTAACACAATTTCCACTTTGACTTTGCTTCCACGGCTCTCACAGCCTAAGCTGTACAGGAATGTTTCTTCTAGTGCCAACTCCGGCCAAGAGAACAGTGTGTTGACTGTAGGACAGCTCATGGTGAAGTGATGCGATACTCCAGCGTACCACCTCACCTTCCCCCGCCACTGTGACCTTCCCCCACTCCTGCTGTTTCCCCCACCTCTTTTCCCTTGACTCATGCGCTACAAGCAGTCTCTCAGTATTGTGCGGACTTTTGTGAGGTGAAGCCATGTCGCAGGACACTTTAGGTAAGAAACTTAGCCGTGTTAAGACTTTATTAGTTGCTCACTGTCCACCACTCAAAGTTAAGAGAGTTTCAACTTTAGCTAAGTGGCGCAAACTGTTGCGCGGACACCCTAAGTTTTATACAAAACAGACTAATGTCAGTTTTACTGATGAGGATTTGTTTAAAATATTGGATGAAATGACTTTTCCTTGCAAAATTCAGTTAGTTACTCCCATTCCTGACAGTTTAGAGTCTTAGTCTCTCAAGCCGATATACCTAGCATACACAGAGCCTGACAGTCAGTCACTCGGTGGCTGTCGTGGGGTGCGCATCGGTGTCGGCGCTCCGTTGTTAGGTTTTCAAGGTCACAGTAATATCAAATTGTTGGTGTTGTGCTGGTTCAAGGTCACCTGAGGAATAACCGATTGCCCATTTAGGCAGAGTCATGTCAGAAACTCGAGTTTAACTTGGCACTTTTGCCGTTTCTCGTCGAAAATTCGCTCCAAGTGGTCAAGGTCACGGGGACTACGACTGAAACTCGGAGCGTAGTGCGAGAAACGGCAAAAGTGCCAAAAAATTTTAAGTTTCGGCGTGACCTTGACCTCAGTGGCGTCGGTGACGTCATTTTGATGACGTAAGGGGTGATGACGTCATCAGCACGTCATTTCTGTGACGTCATGGGTGTGACGTCATAGAAATGACGTCATTGGTGATGACGTCATCGATGACGCAATCGATGACGTCATCGATGACGTCATCGGTGAGGTCATTGACCTCGATGACGTCATCCCTCAGGTGACCTTGAACTGAGCCAGCACCAACAATTTGACACTACTGTGGGTAATAACTTGAAAGACGTTTGAATATAATAAATTGGGGGTGACAGCTGAAAATTCCTTGAATGTTTAGAGGTGAAGAAGAATGAAGGTAGGATGTCATGGTGAGCGGTTAGTCTTTTATGTTATATAAGTTATTTTACTTTTCCCTAACGAAGCCAATGCAATGGCATTTAATAAAAGCAAAATTAATTCCACTAATTATTGTTTATCAATTGCTGACATTTTAACAATTTCTAACAAGAGATATTTTGTGAAGAACATATATCTGTGCCATTTTCTTCTTTCTGTATATTGACACTATTAAAATTTTTAAAAGTTTATTTAGAACATAAACGTTGGTCTTTGAAGTGCACTGGTTAAAAGTTTGAAATTTACTTTAATCAAAAGCGTCTCTAAGCAACGAATTAATTTCCACTTAAAAAAAAAATCTATGAATATTTTCACTTTTAATATTATTGAATAAACCCTAATTAAAATTGTATATTCTAGGCTTACCTTATGATCCAAATAAGTCTGTTTTATTAATACCTATTTTTAATTGTCGAAACACTATCAGCAGTCCTTTGTACTTTAAGCTACATTTTGTTTTTGCCGTCTCTCTTGTGCAGACTTTGATAAAGGACTGATGATAGTGTTTCGACACTGAAACCTAGGTCTCCATAAAACAGACATTTGGATCATAAGGTAAGCCTAGAATATAAATTTTAATCAGGGTTTATACAATAATAAATAATGATCCAGAGGCTATACCCAATGAAAACAAGTTTACCCCTAATTAAAAGTTGTAACATTTTAATACACACATACTAAAAAGCATGTAAACGCCAATTACACACGGGGAATTCCACACGGGGTTACACAAGGTATAAATTTCTCACAGAGCGCAGCACTGTATCGGAGCGCGGGCCCAACTAAGATAACAAGGTGTGAAATTTATCGCCTCACCTCCGACCCGCGTTATTGGAGAGCAATCCCGGTCGCAGCGGTCGCCGATTGAGTCGCAAGTAAATGTCATTGTTGGCTGCAGCCTTGTCCGCCGCCGCCGCCACCGCCACTTTCCAACACAAACACCTTATATGGCGGACTAGTGGTTCCGAGGTGAATATGGTGGTGAAATCATAAAGATGGGTCCGAATTGTTGAAGGAATATGTTGGTATTTTTTTATATTTGGGAATTTATTATATGTAACTAGTTTATCAACTTGACACTAGGTATTGAATATAGTTAAAGAATGATGATTTTCTTTATTTTAACTTCTATGTGTATCATTAATTTTCGTATATACATTTTTGTTGTGAGAGATTAATTTGAGACGATGTTTGAAACTGTATTTTTATCAATTCATGATTGTTTAATATGTGATCATAAATCAATCGTCTGTTATGTTATGGTAAATGTTTACAATTAATTAGTACGTTAATAATAATGATCGTATTGGCTTTTAGTTGAGGGGGTCTGCACCTGACTGACAGTTCTCGCCTGAGAGGCCTCACAATTTGTTTTCCTCCACCTACTATCTAAAGCCGCATTTTACTCCTTGGAATAGAGTAGTCCTACTAAAGTACTAGTTTTTATCCCGTGTGACATAAATACTTAATTTTTCTACCTAGGGAAAACTCAACTCTTTCTGTACCACGGTCCTAAAGTTAGTTACATAAGAATAACATTAAAAGAAAGATTAAAAAGAACATGAACCACAGTCAGCTGTTACATGTATTTGTTGCGTTACTCATTGTTTACTAATAGCAGCTATAGATGTTGCTCACTGCTGACCATTCTGCCAGCAGTGAGCAGTGTACGTGTTTGTTTACATTTCGCTTGGGTAGGCTATTAACCTAAGAAGTCCAAAACATAAATGTAACACTTTTGACTTGGCCTGGATTCTATTTTGTTTTTTTGTGTTCTTTAAAAATGATAAAGCCTAACTTGCGTGTTTTTATGTTGATGTGACTGATCCAGCTTGATGGAGCAAGGGATCACATGAAGGTAAAGTTAAATTATATACGGTAGGCCTATTAGGCCAAAATGTTATTCGTGTAGGTGGAGGAAAATAATGTTGTGTACATCAAGGGACTAAAGTACTTTTCTCCCTCAGGGAGTTTTCCTTCATGGAGAAAAATTGTACTTTAGTCCCTAGAAGCACCAATAACTATTCTATGCATATAGACCAATGGCCTACATGACTTTCAAATCACGGGAGCGGCCGAACAATCTTTTTGTCCCCAAGCCGAAATTTTAACCCGGATCTTTGGGTGATAGCCCAGAGCTCTACTGGTGAGCTACGACCGCTGAATAGAAATAATAATGATTAACCTTATTTATTACAAGTATAAAAAGAGTAGTTTTTTGTACAGTTGTCTATCAAAACTTTGAAAATTGCTATTAGTGAAGACGGGGAAAACGAAGTAAAGACATAAATCCCCCTGTAAAGAGCTGTAAAAGTAAAAATAAAAATTTTATTAATATTTATTAGATCATTTAATGATAGTCTTGATATTTTACCGTATTAGTTACTTCATGACGGTTACCCAATTGTAGTTTTGAAATTAATTTCCAACCACAAACCCCACAGTAAAATTATCTCGTTCAATTTAATGGGATACTTTCGGCTCGAACAGAAAATTGTTTTCGAATTCCTTTCAATTTAACGAAATATTTAATATCCACATTAAACTGATCCCGCAAAACAACCTCGTGGAAACCTTAATTCAACAAGTGAAAGTAAAAGCTCTGCCAGTACCCAACGCGACGCAATATGGGGACGAGATAGGCTAAGTAAATGTGCCTACGGAGATTACGGAACATGGCGATAAAAAGATGCAATTAGTAGAACAATAAAGAATGTAATTAGATAACAACATTCCCGCGTGGAAGTGGTGACGTGCGTTACTGCCTGCCTATTAGGCAAATTAGTTCCGTTAACGGGGCCTGCCTGCCTACAGAACACTACTGGAGCCTGCCTACAGAGAGTGCTGAACACAACTGAAGGATGTTGCGTATCTTGAACTTCGACGTTAAAAGGGTTTAGTTTGTCATTGCACAATGGCCTGATAGTTTATGTAAACATTTAATTTTCCGATTCCTTTTCATCTAATATAAATCAGCTAATTTGTTATTATTACCAACGTACCAGATTAGCCACTTCTAAAAATCCAAAAAAAAAAAAAAAAAAAAAAAAAAAAAAAAAAAAAAAACATACAGATACAGACGTATTTACTTAAACTGGAAAGATTCAATTCTCTTATTTAAGTGTAATGAAAAAGTAATATGCTAAAAATGGTTGAAATGCAAATTATAATGTACTTTAAAAAGCTCTGAAATATTATGACCAGTGTGCCAGAATATAAAATTTGAGTACGTATTTTTTGTAAAATTTTGTTCAAATATGCATCCAAGCTTACGCGATTTTGGTTATTAGTAATACATTCTGTATTACTACGAATAATGTAATATAATAATACTTATGAGCGAGCCCACCATAATGCATTACAAAACAACCCATTCAATCTTTTCTTCAATTCTTTGTTATATATGTAATATTATTTCGTTACAAGTGCCGAAAATGGATTTTGCCAGCCTCGATATAGTTTTTTTTTTTTTCAAGTTCATGACGAATTCGCGAACTTTAGACGATCGAGCGTAGACAAAACATTCTCTGCCGAGTTACGAACGATATTTTTCATCACACTACACTATGCAATAAATGTTAAACAAATTAAAAAAAAAAAAAAAAAAAAAATAGTTCTATTGTAACGTACAAAACATAGTGGCATATAACCTACAGGGATGAATTTTACAGTTGCCAGGTAAAACCACTTCACAGATACTGGTTTCCATTGAATTCCTATGGGAAATTATAGGGCAGGCATGGTTTTCTTCTTTACCTAAAACTCGAACAGCCAAAAACCGACAATCATACCGTTCACGAATAGCGAAGACACCCAGGACTTGTGAGAGAAAGCGCATGTGCTGATCATGAGACGACAAATCATCGGTGGCGCAACCTGGTGAGTAAGTGATGAAGCTGAGTGTCCTGTGACCTCTGACCTCGGCGCGGCGGCGACGCGGTCACCAACACTTTGTCCCATGATGCTCCTCGCTGCCTCCTCCTCCCGAGCGTTGTGTGAATTGTGGAACTGTGGGCTTGGAGAGTCTAGCGGTAAACTAGGGGAGTATCAAGATAGAATTATTTCCCATTTGGAATTCAGGTAAAAATGAAATTTTTAAGGATGTTCCTGCAGAATCATTTAAAGTATGTTGATAAGAGTGATGGTGTGGAATAAGTCAATAATTTTGTAAACTATGATATAAAATAATTATTATCTCTTAAAACTTCTTACCATGAAGAATGTGTATATGATGAATGACATTGATGCGTACACGAGAACTGATTATGCATTATAGTTATATTGGATTTTTCACACGCCAAGACTGGATACTGTTGAGTAGGTCAAAATCGAGAATGTAAATCTCATTGCTGCACGCACGTCTTATCTTATCGTTCTGTATGTACTTCATTGTTATAGTGCTCCATTGTCAAATTATGCTTACTTTTTATTAACTTACTAAACACTCAACATAACCTTTCTTGACCTTGCATTACCTTATCCAACCTACCCCGATCCCTTCTTTCGCTCAGTGACAATGTTAGGTCTTGGGATTGTTTTAACAAACACGTAGGCCTACTAAAAACTATGTTTGAATTAAGTGATCTTCTTTTTGTACAAAGTACTTGGTTGACCGAGCCTTGCTCTTTGGTTTTAATTCACTTTCGTTATAGCATCATAGTAAATAGGCTTTTATGTTTACACCAATAACCAACCATACTTTTTTGCAGATAACAACTTCCATGATGAAACGTAGTTTATAATCTTATTTTGTGACTAAAATACTCTTAACTCCAAATTTTAATAAAAATCTACAACATAGATTTTGATATTGAATTAAAATACATTTCTACATACACTCTTCGTATTATAGTATAGGATTGTAACCTTTCATAATAATGGGCTCCCGTATTAATCAATAAGAACCATTTTGTTGCGTTTATTGAGAAATCTTTAGACTAGTACTATCTTAGTTACACATTTTCCAATGAAGTACACTTAAGAGTGTGCAGTTCCTACGCCATCTTGATTTTTAATCCCATAAGAACAATTTTAATTATAAGTGCCTTTGAAACACTTAATCTCGATAATCTCGCATCGGATTCGCATGAAACTTGAATACCTTCACAATAATGGTATGGCGGTTCATGTGACGTGGATAAATCTTTTGATAAACCTCCTAAACATTTCTTAACATGGTTTAAAAATGGTGATTATATACATTGTATTTTTATTATTTATTCGAGCGGATATTTTTTCTATTAGTTTTCAATAACGTCCAATGAAAGACACTATGGCAACCTTTAAAAACATCAAGCTTGTAATTTTCAGAAGAAAAAACTCACGGTAGTTTTTTTATTTAACATTGTTCTTATGGTACAAAACGCCGAAATGGCGTAGGCCTTGGTACTGCAAACTCTTAAGTAGATATTACTAAAAATGTAACTCAGAATAAATTATCAATTTTGAAATAAACTCTGGAGTTTATTGGTGAGCTAAGCATTAAACATATAACAAGAAGTACCAATAGTATTTCCTTCTTCTTCTTATCCCAATTGTCCTCTCCTCAAAGACCCCTCTCCTCCCCGTAGCGGCGGTCCAATTCCCAGTTCGCTCATTCTCAGTTGGTTGTGGCCGCGGACATGGGTCGCATGGCGGCTGACCGCCAGACACAGCGTATTGTCCAGCTTGCATTACTTGTAATTACTAACAATGGGTGTAGATGGGAGATAGCGGCCATTGTGTGTAAATGGATTCCACCAGAAGACTAATTAGGGATGGCCGATACCGCGGGAGAGCCGATACCGCGGGATGGCGCGGCGGCGTGGGAGAGGGACCACGAGGTTTGGCGATCCGCGAGAAGCATGGGACAGGTGAGCGGGGACCAAGGTCTGTAGACGAAAAAGCATAACTTCTTCCTAAGGTCAGCTGAATAGCTATTTTTTGTGTTCCGGATAATATTTAACGTCAAAACTAAAACGGAAGTCAAGTTACGTTATAATATTTACCATTACACAGCTGATTGAAAAAGAGAATGAAGCAGTCTTGGCACGGATACGATATTTAACGTAACGACAACATATTACTCTATTTTACATTCGGATTATTAGTTAATAACAAACCATTAGGTAATGATTAAATTAACAATTAGCAATGAAGGTAAGTATAAAACCATAATTTCTACCCTAGTTTACTTTGAAATTCCTTATTTTAGTAATAGTTGAGACAAAAAATCCCCAGCACAAACGAGAACGATTGTTGTTTCATGCAGCATTGTCAACACTTGCACGTAACAAAGAGTAAAATGTTGGCTTTTAACATTTTTTTAACCAACATAGACTCTGTGGCGACATCCACGGATGTCGCAGAAACTAACACCATTGCTCTTATGGGATGTAGCTCGCCTGGCACTACAGTCATCTTGAGTGGGGACATTTGAGTTGGTAGTGATGCTTAGTGACTCGTTTCTGTTGATGATCTTGATAAGTAATTTATAAAACTGTTATAGAAGGCAGTAGAATTTAACTTTTCCTTAAACAAAACATTTTTTTCTACATCGCCATGTACAATTTAAAAATATCAATATAAAAAAGAGATACCTCTAACAAATACGGATTTACATACCGTACTCTTTTTATATTTGTCTATGCCAAAGTAGCAATAAAACCTTTATGAGCTTTCTCCTTAAAACATTCGTCACAAATAAAACTTTCCGTGTCGTTTAACCTTTCAAGAGCGTGAATCATGATTCCACAATTTCGCTGTTTACTGAGATCCCTGTTTTCAATTAAGTTGCAAATTATTGTACAAATTATGAAAAGGTTAGTTGAATTGAACCTTAAATTTTAGCTTAGACTCAAAATATCTATAACAAAATACATATTCACTCTCATGATGAATAAGCCTCTGAATCAATGATAATAGCAACAAAAGGTTTAAAATACCTGTGCACTGTCAAGTGATCCTTGTTTGGTTACTTGATAGCAAAGGTTTCGGCCCTCTAATAGGTCCATTTTCAAGCTTAGAACATCAAGTAGTTAGTTATCCTTGTGAATTTCGTCAAAACATTAAAACCACATGAAAGACATTTACGACACGAAGGCACTAAAAACATAATTGGATGGTTTATTAATAACCGTATGCACGTGCTGCGTCCCCGGCTGATGACTCAAACCTTTGGTAGCAAGTAACCAAACAAGAATCACTTGACAGTGCACAGGTATTTTAAACCTTTTATTACTATTCAATCTGATTAATATATGTAGCTTATTAACATGTTAAATATATTTCCCTAAACATTACATTTAATAATATACTTTGAATTAAAATTGTAAATGCATACTGTATCATTTACATTAACTTTAATTATACAGGGTGTCTAGGTTCAACCTTTACAAACTTTTCCAGGTTATTGCCCACGTCAAAATAAGCAAAAAGGTTCCTGTAAACATATGTCCTAAAATGCTTCGTTAACCCTCTAGCCGCCATTTTGTTTTTTACACTAAATAATTTTTATTTCCGTAACGGATCATTGTATTAAGTTAATATTTGGCATGATCCTTCACTATAACAATACCCACTTTCAGTAAAAAAATTATTTTTTTCCAATGTGTATTTTCAAAATGGCGGCCATTTTAAACTTTTTAACTCAAATATCTCAAAAACGGTAAATTTTATAAAAATGTTACTTGGCACAAAACAGTTGACAAATTAAATTATCTAAACAATGATACCAAGTTTTTAAGGATCCGATAACAAATAACGGATTTATCGTGGTTTTCCTGCAGAAAAACACTAATTTTGCACTACGATTAATGCCAATTTAGGTTATTTTAAGAGAAAAATCTCAATAACTCCGTTATTTGTTGTCGGATCCTTACAAACTTGGTATCAATGTTTAGGTAATTTAATTTGTCAACTTTTTTGTCAATCGTAATATTTTTGTAAAATTTACCGTTTTTGAGATATTTGAGTTTAAAATTTTATAATGGCCGCCATTTTGAAAATACACATTGAAAAAAAATAATTTTTTTACTGAAAATTGGTATTGTTATAGTGAAGGTTCATGCCAAATATTAACTTAATACATTGATCTGTTATGGAAATAAAAATTATTTAGTTTAAAAAACAAAATGGCGGCTAGCGGGTTAACAAGGCATTTTAGGACATATGTTTATAGGAACTTTTTTGCTTATTTTGACGTGGGCAATAACCTGTAAAAGTTTGTAAAGGTGGAAGCTGGACACCCTGTATATCTTTATAAAGGGTGTTCGGAAAAAAACGTTTCAGGAATTCAGGAGGTTATTGCCCACATCAAAATAAGCAAAAAAATTCCTATAAACATATGTCCTAAAATGCTTCGTTAACCCGCTAGCCGCCATTTTGTTTTTTACACCAAATAATTTTTATTTCCGTAATGGATCATTGTATTAAGTTAATATTTGGCATGCACCTCTATCATAGCAATACCCATTTTCAAGAAAAAAGTTATTTTTTTCCAATCAATATTTTCAAAATGGCGGCCATTTAAAAATTTTAAACTAAAATATCTCAAAACCGGTAAATTTTATAAAAATTTTACTAGACACAAAAAAGTTGACAAATTTAATTATCTAACCAATGGTACCAAGTTTGTAAGGATCTGACAACAAATAACGGAGTTATTGAGATTTTTCAATTAAAATTACCTTAATTAGCATTAATTACAATGCAAAATCAATGTTTTTATGCATAAAAATCTCAATAACTCCGTTATTTGTTGTCAGATCCTTACAAACTTGGTACCATTGGTTAGATAATTAAATTTGTCAACTTTTTTGTGTCTAGTAAAATTTTTATAAAATTTACCGGTTTTGAGATATTTTAGTTTAAAATTTTTAAATGGCCGCCATTTTGAAAATACACATTAGAAAAAAATAACTTTTTTCTTGGAAATGGGTATTGCTATTATGAAGGTTCATGCCAAATATTAACTTAATACAATGATCCATTACGGAAATAAAAATTATTTGTAAAAAACAAAATGGCGGCTAGCGGGTTAACGAAGCATTTTAGGACATATGTTTATAGGAATTTTTTTGCTTATTTTGATGTGGGCAATAACCTCCTGAATTCCTGAAACATTTTTTCCAAACACCCTGTATATTATATAAATTGAATTGATTGAATATTTTTATATATCTTTATCTTTAGCAACCTAACAAATGAAAGGTGAACTTAGATGAAATTTATCTATACTTATTTAATACGCTAAGGGTTTTTTTGTCTTGAGAACTCCTCCTACAATTTTCAACCGATTTTCAAGTTTTTGGTGTCGTTGGATAGGGCTTGATCTTTAGTTGTTTCCGCCAAAAATTGATGAGAATCGGAAAGAAAATAAAGGCGCGATCCACCTTTGAAATCTCAAAATTTCCCATTTAAATAACATTGGGGTTGAATAAAGCATTTGAAACATCTGTTAATAATCAGCTGTAAATACGTGTAGTTATTGGCAATTGAAGATATTCACATTATTGGATTGGTCGGATGTCATTGATTTAGAGCTAAAGTAACATTTGTACTGTATTTAAATAAATTGCTCGATTTCGAGCAACACGTATACTAGTTTCAATCAATCAATCATTTTATTGACACATTAATATTTACAATACATGGTAAATCTGGTGTCTCGACATCTCTACAGACAAAATGAATCAAAATAACAAAAAGTATCCTAAAGTGTGAAATGAGAAAAAAAAATACTAAAATATCTTGGTTCCAAAAAAAGAGTATGAACAATAAAACTTACTCAAGATACTCCTGTATCCAGTGGCACGGTCGTGTCACGTCGCCAAGTCCCACCCAACCAAGCAGACGACGCGTGCCTATATAGACACGAAGCAGAATACGGCCAATTTTCACTTCTCAAAAAGGCACAAAGAGGCCATAATTAATTCGGAAATCGTTTTCAATCCGTTTAACTGGGTCAATAAGCACTAAAAATCACCAAACTTACTTTAAAAACCGTCCGTGAAATAAAATATAAGCGTTCAAAAGTAGCCTAAAAAAGTTAGAAATGTAAATATGTAGTTTCCTACGCACAACAAGCATTTTTAGACAAGGCTACAGCCTTTATCACTGATGGGAATCACACGAAACTTTGCAGGAATCTTCGTATATGTACGTAGTGCAAACCTTTGTGTATAAAGATAAAGTTCGTTCCCTTTAAATATAACAAAATACATCAAATATGAGTTTTATAAAACATCTTTGTTTACATTTCACAATTTAAAATGTAAACAAAGCAGCAGACGTTCATATTATAATTTAGACGAGCCAAAATATCTGTTACCCTATTCATTTAATTTAATCTGGGTGACATGCTTAGATTAAGTTGGTAAAGTTCACTCTACTGGCTTTCAATAAGCCAGTTTATATAATAATCCTGTTAATTGTAATAATCCTTGTGAGTTTTCTGAAATCCAGTGGCACGTTCGATCGTATGTCTCACCGCCAAGTTCCATCTAACGAACAGACGGCGCGTGCCAGACACGAAGCTGAGTAGCCTACGGTAAATTTTCATTCCTAAATCAGCAAAAGAAAGGCTGTAACTAATCCTTGTTTTCCATCGTTTGAACTTGTAAAAATCGCTGAGCTTACCTCGAAAAAAACTCAGTGAAATAAAATGTATATGCGTTCAAAATTAGCCTAAAATTGTAAAAAAAAAAAAAAAAAAAATAGTTTCCTATGCACAACAAACATTTGTTTAGTTTTTAGATAGGGCTACAGCCTTTACCACTAATAGAAATTCCATGTAAATTTTCACGGAGTTTCTTATCTCGACGTAGTGTATACCTCTGTGTACAAAGATCAAGTTTATTAAATTTAAATATCACAAAATAAAACAAATATGAGTTTTTCCAAAAAGCACTTTTATTCCACTTCGTAAATTTAAAAAGATTATTGACTAATGTTCATATTCAATATAATATTATATAATATTCTAAATAGAGTACTATAATGGAACTGTCACAATAAAAATCGTATCCATATAATCATTGTTTCAACCCTTATTTTAATCAGCTCTGCAATATTAAATCAATATAGCTTGACTTTCGTCTTAAACCGCTTCGTATCCAGAACACAAAGAAGTTATACAGCAGACATGTGGTATACTAGCAAGGCCAACTACACACCAGGCCGGAGTGCTCAAAGAGACGACATTACAGTAGTGGTGTACCAGCTGATCGGTGTTGCCCAAAGCAGGTAATTTAACCGATTTTCGGGGATTTAAGCGGAAGTTAGGTCAATATTTGTTTATTTTAGGTGATTTCCAGGTAATTATTCGGGGAATTGCATCAAAATCGCGTCCTTCCAGATCAGCTGGCCCACCACTAGTGTGACGTTTTAACACAAGAAGTGATGGGGGGGCATTCCGGCCTGTTGAGTAGTTGGCGTTGATACTAGGGGCCACGAAATTACTAGCTCGGAAATTTAAACAGCTGGAAGCTGATTTAAATTAGTCTTACCTAGCGATGTTGTCGTTTTTTCATGTTTTCCTATTATTGCAGTAATTAATAACAGATGCCAACTGGATAGGTCGGCACAAATCGGCAACACTGTTTTAAATTCAAGTTCGCATTATCGTGAAGCCTACTTGCAGTTATTCTTAGGTTGTTTTACTCAAAGATAGTTCTATGTAGTTTGAAAATTTCACTTGCAGCGTTATTTAGGGTGTACAGGTACCTTACATTTTTTGACACTACAGATGAAGCAATAAAACTTGGTACGTCAACACTGCACAAACGCATAACAACATTTTGTTTTGTTCCTATAATTCTTGATCGTAAAAAGGAATTTGGAGGCGTGTAAACAAAACTAAAGAGACCTTCAAATTAATAACTCCTGTTACTTCCGTTTTCCGTTACAAATCATGGGTATCAGCATGGGTCCATACATTAGTATTTCAATCTCTCAATGCAGTTAAATAGCTAATTGGATAATATAAAAAACTGCAGTGTTCCTCACACATTCTTACCTCCTGTGTAAAAATCAGACAAACGAATACATAGTGGTCTGTTTAACTCCAAAACATTTAATTAAAATTCTATTCCTACTTAAAAATTGTATTGTTAAAACCCAAATATGATAAAAAAATAATGATATCATACCAAAAACACTAAGTGTTGAGGGGTTGCCAAGTCCTAAAAATTTATGATATCAAAATTTCTTCCAAGTCAATGACATTGGTTTTAGAATAGCTATACTCGACAAATTGATTTGATCTTTTAATTCTTGGTAAACATTCTGTAAAACATTATTATTTTATTTCGGGACCGTACTTGGCCAGCAGATGTATTAACAAAGTTAGACCTTTTACGAATGGGGATAAATTACGATTAATGGGAATATGTTGAATTTACGTTTGGTTCAATGATAAAAACGTACATCTGCTGGCCAAGTATGGTCCCGAAATAAAATAATAATGTTTTACAGAATGTTTACCAAGAATTAAAAGATCAAATCAATTTGTCGAGTATAGCTATTCTAAAACCAATGTCATTGACTTGGAAGAAATTTTGATATCATAAATTTTTAGGACTTGGCAACCCCTCAACACTTAGTGTTTTTGGTATGATGGAATAAAACGCCCGTGAGCACAAGAATGTTCTCAGAGCCGCCTTGAAGTTCTTAGGCTTATCTGTTATTTTCAACCTAATTGAGTCTGGCAATGTGTTGAGAAATTTTATACCCCTGTAGAGTGGACCTCTCTCAAATCTTGATGTTCTGTGAATAGGGTATGCCAGTCTGTTTCGATGTCGGGTGTTATTTCATGAAAATCTCCTCTACTTTGTATTTCATTTATGTTCTTAGCTGCCATAAGTATTACTTGTTCTATATAAAGAAAATGTACTGTGAGGATTTGTTACGTTTTAAAAATGTCTTTACAAGAGTGTTGGAGGTGTAAATTGTAGATAATTCTTATAACTCTTTTTTGGGATTTTAATACTTTATCGAGAAGACTTGATGCACCCCATGTTACTATGCCATACCTAAGAACACTTTCAAAGTATGCTCTATACACGCTCAAAATGGTTTCTCTAGAGCAGGAGGGTTTGAGGATACGGATGGCATATGTTGCAGAGTTCAGCTTCCTTAAAAGTTTCTCAACGTGAGAGCACCATGACATATTTCCATCTATCCATACACCCAAGAATGAGACTCTTGCATCACATTTTAAATTTTCATTTGGGCTTATATGTATATCAATGTTCTCTTTTGCCCGGTTGGACTGAAAATGAAAGTCAATGGATTTGGTCTTTTTGGCATTAAGGAGTAGACACATTTGCCTGAAACCATTCCTTAAATTTATTCATTTCTGATTGTGTATTTCTCAATACGACCAAAGCAAAACAGTATCGATAATTGTTAAGTTACAGTAAAAACTAAAAAAAATCTTCCTTTATTCACAAATCCCTCGTACGTCCGGAGTTCATCCCCCCCCCTCCCCGGTAGGCCGCGCTTCTCTCCGCGCGGGTCAGAGGTTGCGCAGGCCACTTGATACAAACCGTCGTAAAGAGGGAGCACAATGCAGAGTGACGTCGCCCCCCAGATAACGCTCGCTGGTGGCTTTGTGTTGCGCGGGGTCAACGCCGACGTGCGGCGCAGCGCAGATGACCTGCGCAATCTCCTGCACCGCGCGTGCGCACAACGGCCGGCGCTAATTGGGCCGGTGACACCGCGCAACTGTCTGGAAACAGTTAGTTGTACATGGGGCACGAAAAATCATTTTTCATCACACTACATCGATATCACATGTTTTCGACCCCCACTTCTACCAAAGAAACACCTGTTATGCCGGCCTAGGGCGGTAATGGAAACGGTAGCAGAGAAATCTAGAATATTAGAAGGTATTTAACAACAACAACAATTAACAAATCAGTGACGTAGTTAGTAGTTCAGCTGATAGAAACTGTCAAATATGTATGACGTAGATGCGAAAATAGTGCTTTTCAATTGGAATCAGCTGTAGTCACTGTTAGAGTATTAGTTTTGGTGGCCTTAGCTGATGTGAAGTGGTTACCTAGCAACCAGAAACTCAAACAGTCCATCTCGCTAGGTTAGTTGAAAAGTTGAGGTTATGTTTTGTTTATTATGAACAAAAAAGTAATTTTTTCACTTGTTTATTGAATTGTGTAGTGTGATGAAAAATATCGTTCATAACTCGGGCCGAAAGCGTTTTGCCAACCCTCGATCGTTTCAAGTTCTCGACTTCGTCTCGAACTTGAAACACGATCTCGGGGCCGGCAAAACGCCACTTTCGGCCTTGTGACGAAATATACTATTATTGTAGCAGATAATTACATTGATATCATTTAAGAAGTCACTTAATTGGGAATAAAAATCGTTTACTGACCTAATCAGACATACAAAGAAATATTTACTATTCCCACAGTTTCCGTTCATTCACATCACTTCGGCACTGGGCTTTCATTTTGAGTCAAAGGGTTTCCCAGCAGTCATGAACAAAAAAATGGTCCTCGTAGTAGAGAGAAAATTAAGTTAAATTAATTTTATAGTGCATTTTTGTAAGTGTCTGGCGACTTGTTGATAACCTTACATCGCCTTGGGAAGTTCATAGGTTATCCCTAAGTCTAGTGTTGTGGACGGCCCTGAGTTAGGGCACATTTGGACATATAGTGAGATACTGTTTAGTAGGATGTGAGACACAGTTACAACATTAGAACATGGAGCTGCACGACTTTTTTAAGTTTGCAATTATTCGTACTGCTTTTTGTAGTGTGAATAATCTTGTTCGGCTTTTTATATTTCCCAAAAATATACGAGAATGAAATCAAAAGAATATGACTTGTGGATGGATTAGGAACACAATAACTATTTAATCAATAGCGTTATCAATAATTTCTCAAAACCTAAGTAATTCTATTTTTGCAAATTATGCCCCCACTTACACTATGAGGCAGTGGTTAGGGGGTCATAGAGAAGATAAATGTTCTTCACACTCTTGCAAAAATACAATGAGAATAATAACAGAAATAGTTCAAACAGAATATTATTAGAATAGTGTTTAATTTTGTACAAACATTCCTTAACATTCTTTTAAGTGTCTCAGATTCTTAGTTATGAATGAACATATGTTTCGAAAATGTTTCACTGTGACAACTATAAGAAAACTATAAACAATCACTATAGAATATAGAAAGTGTCAATTTGATTGTTATAAAATAAATCCATTATAAACTTACTTTTGTAACAAATTTCAAAAACTTTCCAGATACCCTTATGAAAGAATGTAATACCACATTTCTCTTGAGAAATTAAAACAATTATTTGGTTGCATAGTATTGAAAAGTTTTACAGTGTTAAGGATTTTTAAAGAAAATAGTATGTTTAGTTATTAATAAACAATAGCGAATGCTAATGCAATGTAATTATGTTTCATAAAAATAAAGATATTTGTTTATTTTACACTTACCCTACGGAATTATTATGTTGAAACTGCATCAATCTATAGTTTGCTAATGTGAATTGGATAGAAATGTACCGTAAATCCCGATTTTAAGCTAAAATCGTATAGAATTCTGATACAGCTATGAAAAATATCCAGCTTTATTTCTAATTGTATTTTGAAATGTTGGTTATTGATGAGTCTCTTGATGTGACATCATAATATCTCATTGTTTACCATTTTTATACTTTTGTTTGATAATAGTTTTGTAACATTTTTTCCATTTCCATGATTTCCAGTTCCAATAGTATTCCTTTACTCACTTAGGAGTAATTAAATCGATCGCCCGTGTGCTCCTAGGCACGAGACAGAACAGTCCTGCTCACCGTCGTGGTCCAGTGGCAGGATACAGGAGAGCTGCCAAAGAGGACGGGGCCGTGGATGTAACCGTGACAGAGGAACCTGTTACTCGTACCGGAACTTGGAACACACCAACAGTGACACGGCGCTACCGGTGCTGTACTGCTGTTGCAACTGTTATTTGTGAGACAGCTACATGGAACAGACGATGGAGCTGGGACAACAGACATGACATTTACAACGGATTCTAATTAGATCTAACTATTGACCAATAATTGGCAACAGCATTCTTATATGGGAATGAGTTACTATCAGACCTAGGATATGTTTCTAAAATTATAAGATAAATATAAACGTCTCAAAAAATTCATTTATGTCATTTCATCAATCTATTAGATAAGACAAATTTACGAAAATCAGCAGTTAGCTGACTGAATTAATGGATTAGGTTAACATTATGAGATAATACCGAATTATATTGTGTTTAAAAGGAAATCAGCCTCGACAATCTCCTTAATAGATCAACAATAACATAAAACGCTTTCCTTTAAGTTAAAATCCATTCAGACGATGATTTGTCTTGACTTTTTCACCTTTGAATAGCACACTCTTTAAAAGCCTTCTTTGGTATTAACAGTAACGGCATTCGTTGCAGTACCATAAAACTGAGAATTAAGTGAATACGTTAATCGTCTAGGACCACCCAGTGCGGCGCTAGTAATCTGAAATGTATGGATCATAAGGTCAAGTCATACCCAGCTGTGACTGTCTAGTGGAGACACTCTGCAAACTGTTATCCTCCTTGATCGTGAGTTAGTGTTTTTACCCTCCAGTTCGATTAATTGTTTTACTTAAGTCTTTAGATCACTTTGAGTTAATGCTTGTTTTTTAGCATTTACGGGAATGACGTGTTAAAAAAGTTCTCTCAAATATATTCAATGTAGCTTTATAGTTCTAAATGCATTCTATAATGGGACGTAATACGGTTCTTCATCCAATAATATGTTACCTTTCAGAATGTATTGAAAATCCAAAGGGAGAACCAGATAGGACTTACTCATTTAAATTCAGCCAATATTCGTTTATATATGTCAATTTTTTATTGTTGACTTAGCCTAAATGATATTTGAATAAGGTTCTTTGTATTTTTTATTTCATTCACTTTGAATTCCGTAATCTTCCTTAGCGAAAAATAAAATTTTGGCATTTTTCATTTAATAATCTAAATAACAAATCACAGTCCATACATATTAAAAAAGTCTCCTTATCAATTTCTTTATCGGTACTCACCCTATAATGTACACAAACTTGATGGTTCCAGTGGCTACGTTGGTTCTCAAATAGAAAAAAATTACAACTCAGAAAGTACAGAAATTAGAGTACAGATTAGAAGTCTAATTCATATTATTCCAGTCACTTGGTACCGGAGACCAAGATTATGATCAGGTAAGGTGACGTGTGGCTTATGGTATCCCTCAAGGATCAATCTAAAGCTCAGTATTATTAGTTTTTTTAAGCTTAAATAACATGAGTTTGTCGCTTCACCATTTACAAATCTTCTTCAGCTCAATGTTTGTGGTGAAACTGTACAATAAATATAACTGCTCAATCACACAGGGCAGGTAAATTTTCTAGCATGTTACTTGAATTATTATCGCTTGCGAAAAAATTGCACCATATATTGGTTGAAACATTTTCATGTCATAAATGAAGTAAAGTTTATCAAATAACTCTTTGAAGACACCAAGCTCTTTAAAAGCTTTGACGATTGAATTTCTGTCCTCCGATCCTTTAGGAAAATACAATTTTACTAATTATCGTGTGTAATATTTGGTGTTGATTTTTCATAAAGTTCAAAAGCTGTGTAGTCAGCCAAATGTTTCTGGTATCAATCGAATAATTTTAAAGAGAACATAACCTTTAAACAAGGCACCTATTGCACCATATGCAATGGACATACTGCTTTGATGTTTGCAATGCATTATATTGCGAATACAATAAAAATGATGCGCGGCGGACCCTACGCGCACGCGCAGTGCCTTATTGATCTGCGCGGCGACGGCGGCTGCGCACAGAGCAGGACGGCAGGAAGCGCGGGATGTTATCGCATAAATGGCGCACGCCACTTAATGCTATCTGCGCCTGTGGCGGCCCGAGCGCGCGCACGCGTCCGCGCATTAGCCGTGGGCGTCACGTGACGCGGAGGACGCTCGTTATGCGGTGATGCGTTAGCGGCGACATGCGATAACGGAGAGTACTGGAGGTGTGCAGTTTGAAATTAAAACAATGAACAAGGGAGTTTAGAATATTTACAATGCACGGATAGTGTAATACTCTGCGAGTAGAGCCAAAACTTATCAAAATCCATCGGGATAAATAGTGAAACTGATAAACCAAAGTAGTAGCAAAAGAAATCAGTTAAGAATCGTTTTAGGAAAGTAAATTTTAAAGGTGGGAAGAAATATTTCAGAACGAAGTTAAATGGTAAGTAAATAAGCTAAATAAGTGTTCATTTCATAACTCTAGTTCTCAAATTATATTTTTTATATAAAAAACCATAAAAGACCATAATGAGTTATGCAACATTATTGATCAAAACTCCGGTTTTGAGAAATAAGTTCTTCCAATATGTCAATTTACATAGATGAAATGTTGAGAGTAAAATGGTATTAAAGCTTAAGTTAACTTTATGGGAATTGTAAAGCAACTCTCACTGAAAGTATACATTCCTTTGAGCGTGTAGCAGTTAAAGAAAAATTAGTTTTACAAAGTCCACTTGTCTAGTAAAATCAAGCCAAAATATGGCTGGAAAATTAAAAAAAAGTTTGTGTTCTATGTCTTCCCCTGACCTCCCTCAAAAAAGTCCCTTGAAATCCCCTGTTGGGAACATGCCTAAAAATGATGGGATGGTCCACGTGGAGTCTTAAATAAATATTTGGTCGACTAATGGGTTTATATGCTATATCAAATTAAAGCTCCTAAGTAGAAAAATTAAATGCCACAGACCCCTTCTAGAAAGGTTGCCTGAGTCGAAAATAGCAGCCTGTCATTAACTTTAAATAAATATAAATTTGTAACCCAAAAGCAGCTTTAAATTGTAATAATTTTCTAAATACCTGACCTTTTGAGGTATGTTTTGTGGCAAAAGTTTGCTGTTACAATACATAGTTACTGTAACTATACATAGTTTTGAAGATCTTAGTGAAGGGAGTACATAGCCGAAAACCAGACCATACAAGGACAAATATATATAATGTTATTGAATTTAAAAGTTTTTGATAATATCATTTTAATCTAAATTTTGAAAGTCAGCCATTTTCCTCCCAATCGTTATATTGATGTCAGGTTTACGGCGTTGTATTCTAAATTCTGAGATCTTTAATTTGATATACATACCTTTTGGAATGTATTTAAATTTAGTATGCTTAATATCAATTTCACTATAATTCCTAGTGGGCAAATTCCCAATTTTCGAACATGATTCCCATATAGCATTTAAGGTGACTTTTCGAAGGAAGGGCAGGGGATGCCATAAAACACATTTCAAAAGTAATTGGCTGTCCAAAATTTTTTTCAGTAGGATCTACTAGTATTAGAGCTATTAGAGCTACTCTGTTTCACTAGATACATAATTGTTGGTCTCAATTAGACTTTTTGACAAAACAAGCAGCTTTACAAAATTTAAAAAATTTTCCTAACCTATGCAATTTCTGAAAAATCGTTTTTACGATTTTTTTATATTATCATTAAAATGAATTGTATTTTCCCACTGTATTTAAACGAAATGCCGTGTTACTTTATTTTAATGCCCTAAATATCTTTAGATAAATACATATAAAACAAAACCGTACGCAATCTAACAGTTGACAACAAAGCGTAATTAATTCCGCGCTAAGCCGCCACGCTGCCTATATGCCGCGGTGCTGGGGACTAGAGTGGTCGGGGGAACTGATGGCGCTACGAGTGAGTCACTGAGCATGGTCAGCGCGCTCTACCGGCTCCAGCTCTCCAGCGCTCCAGCGCTCCAGAGGCGCTAGCGGTCGCGGACCAGTCGCTCGCTGGACGCCCCTCCAGACGGTCGCGTTGGCCGACGCGGACGTCCCATACGTGAAAACACCCAACTGTTACGTATCATCGAGTTGTGGTGCTCGTGTTTTATTTTCATTACGTATTTTGTGTATAATTTTATAGTTTTATGATATGTGATTTTTTTGCTGCTCAACTAGAAAAAATAGTGAGAAAATAAATATTTTTGTGACATCCCAAAATGGACTCAACAGACTTAAACAACAACGCGGCAGAAGAGAAAATCTACTCCCTTCGACCCCGAGCGTCCATCAAAAGCAACCGGGAGTTCGACCAAGAGGAGGAACTATGGAAGCCGAGAGGACGAACCAAGAAGAGGACGAAACAGAAGTCAGCGCCGCTCAGCAAATATAGAAGGAAAACAGCGAACGCAAGGGAGAGGTCCAGGATGAGAGAAATCAACGAGGCTTTTGAAGCTCTTCGGAGAGCCGTTCCCCACCTGAACTCCAACAGTGAGAACCCTAGTGAGAAAATATCCAAGATAATGACACTTAGATTAGCTATGAAGTACATTACAGCTTTAAGTAACGCCCTGCAAGAACCAAGCTTCGGGGAGACTTCGCTAAGCGACGTTATGCTAAGTTGTGAAGGAGTTTTGACCCCGGGATCTATAAGTGAACCTTCGGAGTTCGGTGATGACTTTTTTGCGGCTCAACTTCCCGGTGAGTCCATGTCCTCTGCTTCACCCTCCTACGACCTCCCTGGACTGGTTACTTCCCCTCTGAACGAGTCCATCCATCTTCCTCCCTTCAACCACCTCCGCCCTGAGCCCGTGGTGCCGTCGACGACCATGTCCTCCTCATCTTGTAGCACTCTTCTTCAAGCCCTGACGGCGCCTGAGAAGTTGCCTCTTCCACATCAAAACCAACCTATCCTCCGGAACAGCTGTGATCTGAGGAGTCACACGTTAACACCGCCCGACGACGTTTCCCGGAACTCCTTTAGTTACCAATTCAAAGAAAACTCGATACCGTCCTCTACTTTTGCGACGCCTTCGTTCCTTACAGACTTCGACGGGCTGCCGTCCCCCGCGATGGACTTTGAAGACTTTTTTATCAAGTGATTAATAGCAATTTATATTGTGATTGAATCGTGCAATTTCAACGCTTTAACAATAAATCGCAAAGTGTTCATGCAAAGGTTGTGAGTAAAACGTTTATTTCATTTTTTATATTTATTGTAAAATAATGTACATTGATTACAGTAGGTGCTCTCGCTCAAAGCTGCATTTGTAAATATATCATAAACCTTTTATTTTCATAAAAAAATATGCTTAAAATATTTTTGAACGTATCAAATGTATCCGAATTTAAACTATGTAACGTTTGAATAAAGTAATCATCTCAAAATTTAACCAAACAAAACCAAATTGCATATATTGATATTGACTTAGCAAAACAGAACTTTTCTAACTAAACCAAACCTTAATTGTAGCAGTCGTAACATTTGTAGCTTTGCATAAATTTTGTTACTCATTAATTCTAGTTATTGTTAATACACTGCCAAATCTTTTACATAAATCAGTATCACTTAAACAATCTATTAGAATATTAAAGTTTTTATATTTAAATCTACATGTAATTTATAAATTTTAAAATGTATTTACTGCAAAATGTAACCAACACATTTGGTTTGTATTTGTGCCATCTTTTCCATAGTTTTTTAATGCGATGTTTTTGTGTGTTATCGAGAAGGTGATATCTACGGTATAGATTTTTTTGTCTCTTTGAAAATTGAGCCTCATCGATATACTCTTCTCCAGTTTGTGTATTTTGTGTAATTCCTGTTTTAGTATTTAAGAATTATCGTTTGTACAATTTTTAAAGTACAGTAAATATTTTTTACAAACCGTTTGTTAGTAAATTATTTAAGTCCTTGAAAATTTTATTAAATTTATAACAAATTTTAAATTTAAAACTGTTTTACCTACACTTAGTTTTCTTTGTTTAATATTTTATTACTCTTGTTGCAAATATTTCAAGGTTTTACAATTGAAATGCATCAATGGCTCAAATTAATTTATTTAATTTTTGTCCAATCAAATAATACAATGACTTTGCAATGTTTTGAGAGGTACAATGCGTAGATTTGCAGAGTTTAATGCACATTTACGATCGTCAATTCTAACCCTTTAAAATTTTGAACAATGTTATTTAGTGATTGTCAAATACTCAGTTTAGTTTTACATTCTACCACCTTTTTAATGGTTAACTGTGGAAAGTTTAACATTATTTTTTACCTCTCTTTAAGCACACCGTGTACTGTAATCCAATTTCTAAGGAATAATATTATTTTAGCACTAAAAAGTTTTAAAGGAAGAAAGGTATATAGGAAAGTATTACTAATAACCCGACCGAAAAGAACATGTATATAGAACATGTAAAGCATGTATTTTCATTATTGAAATTATAGCCGTAGTGAAACACGATCAAATAACTAATTAAAACTATACTATAATACACGGAGTGTCTGAAGGGATGTGTGTTCGACGATCTCGAAATCTAGTGGGTAGATTTTGCTTTAACTTTGCATCTAAGAGTGTTTTGCCCCAAATAAGTTTTGACTATTTTGACGAATTTTGACTATAATTAAGTTTAAAAATCGTAATTTTTAACATTGTTCTTATGAGTTGCTATCTTGGTAACGAAATAACAACTAAAAGTAAACAAAATAAAGGAACATTATCGTAAGGAATTTTTAACAACTGTTAACTGTAAAGAGTCTAGTGTAAATTTAATAGCTTGATTACCATGGCACTATAAGAAAAGTGCATTAAAACCATCGAGAAAGGTATGGTTAACCTAGTACATAAAACTATTTAGTTTTCAATGAATGAAATAGGAAGTAGTTAATAAAACAAGTAAGCTATTAATAAGTAGTTAATGAAATAAGAAATAGTTTGAACAGAGTAGTTTTTGATGAAATTGATATTCAAGTTTCTTGGATCACTTTTGATGTTGTGTCAATAACCAATTAAATTCAAAGTCCCATCTGTTTAATTTATTTAATTGACAAGTAAGACTTTTAATTTGTCAATAAACTATACTTAACCATTAACTTGTTTTATTATTGATCAAATTAAACATAATTTTTATATGTTACAAACTCTAAATATATCTAATACAATGATATATTATAGCAAAACAAAGTTTTGCCTTGAACTAAATCACTAAATGCATTGGATGAGAGGTCTATTCACGGTAGTGTATGGTCAATGGTTTTACATTCATTTTGAAAAATAACTAGTTAATAAGTGTAACAATTACACTTACCCAAAGTTAGTAACACATCCAACTTCGTAAACCCGCGGACATGAGCCGCGGCTTTTCTCCATATGGTGTAGGTTGTTAGAAAATGTCGTTTATTTATTATAGATTATTTGTATTGTTCTTGTCCCTGTACATTGATAGGTTTGCAGCCATCCAGATATATTTTTAAAGTTCATTTTATTCCATTAAGTCAACAAAAATGTTATTCACTTTTACCTTATCTACCTTGTTAATGGTTTACCGGTATATTCAGGTCTGTAATAAATCTGAACAAACAGCTCTATTGTACTTTGAGAAGCTGAATACAACAAAAATCTCGGGTCAAGCGTTTATTCACGAACACGGCAGTGAACATCACCTGTAGATCTGCATCTATCGTAGAAATTCGATTCACATTATGATGATGTTACAATTCGATTAAACATATTAACGTAATAAACTGATAGTCCGCCAGAACTCGTTAAAATGTAACAATAGAAGAAAACAAACAATAAGCGTTCCGAGCAAAACATGAAACAAAAAATTTAATGTTTTATAATTTATTTATTTACCTTTTGGAAATAGTGCAAAAATGCCAAGTGGCCAACAGGTATTGGTAAGACATTAAAATGTTTAAAAAAATATTTTTGCCTATTTTACTAAACTCTTATGGGAAAGAAATGAAGATGAATACCACTACAAGTAGTTTCTTCCCCTAATTTGTGTTTGCACCACCGCTATCTGGTGGCGAGTCGCGCAATAAGCTATGGAGCTTGTATCTTGTTTTGGCAGAACGTCAAGATCCAAGACGGCTGTTCTTTCAGATCATTGTAAATTATTGAAAGCAATACCATTGACGGAAAATGAGAGGTTATAACTTAAATTATTTAGAACTAAATAAAAAATCAAGTCTTTAATTTTTTTTTTTTGCGACAGTCATCTATGTAATTACTGTATCATTGGATGGAATCTCAGTGGTAAGAAAGATTTACACACATAATTTTAATTTAAAAAATCATTAATATCGTTGATACGTCAATTCATTCCACAAATTTCCACTACTCTATGCAAAGCAGCAGACTGACTCTCTTTCGAGATCTCTGCGGCTTCATAATATCTTGTACTATTGACCACATATTCACTATGTGTTTATTTAGTTTAATACACTTCTTTTAAGCTAGGTTTACACGTGAGAGCTCTTCACTCTCGGAGAGTTATTAGTTAACTCTCATAAAAATCCCTGACAGTTGTTGATAGACTCACAGAAAACTGTCTGGGATTACCCATATTGGGAATTTTGCTGGTTGTGTACCTCTGCGAATACCTCCTGAGAGTACGAAACTCTCTGAGAGTGAAAAACCCTAACGTGTAAACCTAGCTTTAGAACGAAAGTGTTTAAAACCGATTTCCGGCGATGGGCTCCATTACGGAGTATATGTAAACTAGAAAGGGTGTACCATAAGCAAATCAATTACACCAAAGCCTGATTTGGGATTATGTTTAAGTTGTGAAGATGTTTTTTAAGCATTGTTAACTGAGTAGAAAATTATAACATCGATAGCAGAGACTTTGGCACAAAATTAAAATGGTATAAGTTACGGTGAAAAACAAATGCATTAGGTGAGAAGTGTACTAACGGAGTTAATATAGGTAATGTCTATACGAAGGATTGTTCAACTTTAAGATTTTCACTTCGGAACCCTTTTGTTCGAACATTTTGAGCAGTTCAAAGGTGAAATATTTATAGTAGCCTATTTATAATATCAAATTATTCCTTCATGAATATGTATTAAATTACTATGTTAAGTTGCTCTTATATGACCTTGATTTGGCTAGGTTTTAATGTTTAATTACAAGTTTTGTTTGCTTGGAGTTAAAATAAATGATACAATTAATTTGCTTTTAATTACAATCTTGAGTAAGGTTTAAATAGTTGTAAATTCATGTAATAAGTTTAATACATTCATGACTATTACTAAATACCGACGAGAATGTAGGCTATAGGTTAAGATCTTGCATGTTTGGTATTTTCTATTCTTGATTATTACTGTATGTGTAATTGTATTAATGTACTGAAATTGTGAATACCGTTGGTAAATAAATAAACACATCACTTACCCAAAGGAAATTTTGCGATGAAAGACTAAATCCACTTATATCAATAAAAAATTGTTATTATGGTCGTTGTAATTGGTATTGCCAAGCCCAATACAAAACGTATTTTGGCCTGTTAAAAAATGTTTTAAAACTATTAATGATTTCCATGGAAACTGATTGAAACAACCAAATCAACAAATCGGTCTTATTATACTCGTGTATAAATACCCCTGTCAATATTGTGTTATGTTAACTTCCAAAATGAAATAATGTAAGCTACTGACATTTTAGATTATGAATATTATTCATCATTGATTCGTACTTAAAATATTGTTTTTCATACTTCGGGTATCTTCTAAAGGAAAACCTAAACATTGCTAACATGGTGGTCTGATTGCAATAATTAAAGTTTACCGAGGAAAGTAATCCTTTGTGCCCAAAGTATCACTTCGATATGCTTATGTATTCAATTTCACAAATACAATGTAACTTCCTGGAATCGGACGAATTTGAAACAGTTGTATCGTTATTGCAGGAGTTAGTTGGATTTCTGTTATTTCGCTGTCATACGCATGTCTTTACTATTAAATTTAAATTTCTAAGTAGGTAGTCATTTGTATGAAAATGCAATACACTATTTGGGTTTTTTATACAATTCTCACGTAAGAAATTGTAAATTTACTATCTTCTATAGGTATATAATAGGCAAGCAGGTTTTTGTTTTCCCTCCTTTTTCTCAGCTTGAGAGCGTCGTATGAGAAAACTGCGCATACCCTTAGAAAGGTGGTGTCTTAGATGAGCAGAATCCCATTATAATTCACATCATCCTTCAGGGCTACACCCACAGCCTTTCAAAGTGTCAATCTTACTCTTATAAAGGAAGAATAGTTTGTTGAATCATTAGACAGCTTTTGTAATAACAACTGTTAGAAAAACAGAAAGAACGTATGTTTCCGATATAAAATATTATTTGGAAACTTCATTGATCCAGATCAATTGAAGTTTTTAGTCGAATTTTGATCAGGAGAAGATCTCTGGTAAAAAAATGCCACAGCAAAACATATCTTTATTCAAAAGTTGAAGATCATTTGGAATGACACTCTTCCAAGCTGAGACACAATGTTCAGGTAAGATTTCATACATTAAAAACAACAGAAACAAATAATCCAAACTGTAAGTCGATTTATATAAGAAGAGTTTATTCATTGATTTAAAAAAATTTAAATTAGAGAATTTTTGCAACATACGGTAAATCTTACGATAAACGCTAAACGCTATTTTTAAGTTGGCAAATTTAAGCATATTATGTTACGCAGGATGGTTCAACTGTATGAGTGGTGTCTAATGGTTACTA
Source organism: Neoaliturus tenellus (assembly GCA_030545055.2). Classification (NCBI taxonomy): domain Eukaryota; kingdom Metazoa; phylum Arthropoda; class Insecta; order Hemiptera; family Cicadellidae; genus Neoaliturus; species Neoaliturus tenellus. Next base: position 119,161,980 of record CM061537.1, read on the forward strand.
TTGATCACTTTTCAACGAGCTTTTTACCTTCAATCGGCAAAAATACCTAAATCCGCCATTAATTAAATAGCGTTTAGCGTTTACCGTATTGATTTACCGTATGTGCAAAAACTCTCTATTATCATAAAACTTACTTACCTCTAAAATTTAATGTCCATTAAACAGAAGTTCAAAACGAAGTCATAGAAATTTTACACATGAACCTATTCTGTACTTAGATCGTTATTTTCATTTTTAGTTATTGATTATGACAAAAAAGGTTGAAATAGTAAGAAAAGTCTGTGATAATAAACTTTAATTAAGTGAAAATGCGTCTAACTCAAACGGCACTAAGTAGTTTTATTCTGTTTTAAATTAATTTTTTTAATACATTAACACATAAATTCACAAGTAAAAATATCTAGTTGATGCTACAGATTAAATTTGTGGGCTTCACATACAAATAATCTTCGTGAGTCGTTACTATTGCAAGAATAAATTATAACTGACAGTTTAAAATAAACATTTTTGCTTTTTTGATAACCAATTAACTTTCTATTGACCAAAAACACTTTGTTATTGACCAAAAACAACTTTGTTATTGACCAAAAACAAAAAATAAAGTTCTATTGACGTTGTACCTAAAGTGTTTATTTTTTATTTTGGAACTTTCCTTTGTTTTACCAGTATTCGAATGTTTCAAATTGTGGATTAGTATTAATCATTTTACACGATTAAATATTTAACCAATATTTAACTTAAATGAAAGGTAATTCACAAATATAATGTACAAGAAAACCCAAATCAACTGGCATTAATCAAATATCATGCAAAAATGAAACACTTATTTTGGTTGAATCCACCCAACTGTATACACGCAATCTGTATTATGCAACATTTTATTTTACATTCAACATTTTACAGCTTACCAGGCAATAACTTAAAAGTCGCTTGATATAAATTCCTCCTGGCACCCTGCAACTCCTGGGCGGAATCCACCATGACCGTGCCAAACCGTCCACCCCGGAACTTTATCTGCTCATCAGCACATACCGGCGGCTTATTTATTTTCAATCTCCCACACCATTAGTCGGGGCATCACGGTCCAAGTGGGTCAAATCTGTTAATTAAATAAATCAGCCGGACAGGTGGTAATTGGCGAGGCCGCCAGTCAGCGGCGGCGCGGAGGTGTTGAAACATTCTTGATTTATGATTGGTCGGTTAATTGGCTCGGTAATGAGTAAAACTCAATAACCAGTAGCTGCTCACTCCGACGCGTTTATGATACCTGACTGGGACCAGACTGGAGCGAGTAAAACTCAATAACCAGTAGCTGCTCACTCCGACGCGTGTATGATACCTGGCTGGGACCAGACTGGAGAGTAAGACTCAATATCCTGCAGCTTCTGACTTCGACGCGTTTATGATACCTGACTGGGGCCAGACTGGAGCGAGTAAGACTCAATAACCAGTAGCTGCTGACTCCGACACGCTTATGATACCTGTCTGGGACCAGAGTGGAGCGAGTAAGACTCAATAACCAGTAGCTGCTGACTCCGACACGCTTATGATACCTGACTAAGAGTAGACTGAGGCGAGTAAGACTCAATAACTAGCAGCTGCAGACTCCGACGCGCTTATGATCCTTGACCAAAAGCAGACTGGAACGAGTAAGATTTAATAACTAGCAGCTGCAGACTACGACACGCTTATGATCCCTGACTAAGAGCAGACTGGAACAAGTAAAACTTAATAACTAGCAGCTGCAGACTACGACACGCTTATGATCCCTGACCAAGAGCAGACTGGAACAAGTAAGACTTAATAACTAGCAGCTGCAGACTACGACACGCTTATGATCCCTGACTAAGAGCAGACTGGAACAAGTAAGACTTAATAACTAGCAGCTGCAGACTACGACACGCTTATGATCCCTGACTAAGAGCAGACTGGAACAAGTAAGACTTAATAACTAGCAGCTGCAGATTCCGACGCGCTTATGATCCCTGACTAAGAGCAGACTGGAGCGAGTAAGACTCAATAACTAGCAGCTGCAGACTCCGACGCGTTTATGATCCCTGAATAAGAGCAGACTGAAGAGAGTAAGTCTACAATGAATATAGACGGCGAATGTAAAACGTGTTTGATAACTGTCTTAGCCCAGACTAGAGCGAGTAAGACTCAATATCCAGAAGCTGCTTACCTACTCCGACGCTCTTATGGAACCTGGTTGGGGGCAAAGGCAAGTGAGTAAAACTCAGTAAACAGAAGCTACTAACTCCGACGCGGTTATGATTCCAGGTTTCAGTGACAGTATAGAGCGAGTAAGATTCAGTAGCTAGAAGTTTTGGACTCCAACCCTTATATAGAGTCGCGTTCATGATAGCTGGTTTTGGTCAGAGTGGAGCAAATAAGAGTCAGTACCCATAAGTCGTAAAATCCGAAGCATTTTTAATCCTGGTTGGGGTCATACCGAAGTGAGTAAAACCTAGTAACCAGAAGCTGCTAGCTAGCAGCTTCAAGCGGAGCTCCGACTAACACCTCCTAGAGTAGTAATTCTGGGAGGCATTAGTTCAACGCAGTTATGATTCCTGGTTTGGTTCAGACTTTAACGAGTAAAACTATGTAACCAGGATGACTGCAGTCTCTCGACAGGTGAGCTAGATCGCATAAGAGTAATGATACCAATTTCTGCAACAACCGTGGTTGTCTTCAGCGATCATATAGCTTTTAAAAGTGTTTTTAAAAATGAACATTAATATTTTGTTGCCTACAAGTGTTGCCAACGTTGCAGGAAACAGTAATTGTCCTAGTTTGCGATTCAGATTGTTTGTCTTAACCGTTTCTTCAGCAAGCAATTGAAAAAGTACACAAGGGTAGAATTTATGACTTTATATTCACCATTGATAGTTGGTAATTTGCTGTTTGACCGATGTTTTTTTTTATGAACTAACAAGCCAAATGTAAAATAAAGTAATGTGGTGTCTTTAAGATAAATATCATACTCATAATAACATTGATTTACCCACTATTCAATCAGTTGTGTAATAATAAATCTTAAACTTAATTTGACTTCACTTTTGAGTTTTAACGCTTCATATTAGGAACACAAATGAAAAAAAATTACAGCTCATACGTCCAGAACCTATATTGTTCAGTAACAAGTCTAGTACGCCCTACCATTGAGCATGACTCTGTGGTATGGACACCTTACCAGTTAGGCCATATAAACTCCATTGAAAATGTGCAAACACGTCTCATAAGACTAATTGGAGTGCGAAAAGGGTACCGATTTAGAAAAGTCCCAGTTGCAGAACTCTAGGCGCACCTTGGTCTTCAACAACTTCAGCAGAGGCGAACCTTTAACGACCTAATCTTTCTTCAGTTAATATTCCTATAAACTGTAAGGGAGCCGGATTATTGTATTGAACATTTTTTTTTCAAAAAGATAATATCAATATTTTGCGTTTTAGTCGATTTTAGAATTGATTGACACCAATTTTGGACTAGCATTGTAGTTATATTAGATTTTCTGATAGGTCGGTTTTTAACTTCTTGATATATTAATGCCTACTCATCTGCATATCAAAAACAGGAGGAATTTTTATTTCCAAGATAGAATGGGTAGTCGTTTATAAATAAAAAAATAGTGGTCCTAAACAAGATCCCTGTGGGATACTAACCTTAACATTTAATATAGAATTTTCACAACTAACATTAAAATATTGAGTCCTGTCTTCAAAGTAAGACTTTATAAAATTTAAAGTATCCTTTCCAAATATATAATATTTTAGTTTTTGTTCTTAAAATGTTGTGATCAACTGTGTTTAATTCTTTCGACACTTCAAATGATCGAAAGCAAAACTGTTTACTTTCTTCGATTTTATTTATCGCATCTTTAACAAATTTGCTAACAGCAATATTTGCATTCAGTTCTTTCCTAAATCCAAATTGATTTTAATTGAATAGTTTATTCTCATTAAAAAATTATAAATTTTAATATACATTATTTTTCATTACTTTTGCTATTACTGACACAATGGAAATTTGTTTAAAATTACAATATTCAATCTTACCACCTTTGTATATTGGTATGACTTTCACTTGTTTGCAAATTTTGGGAACTTTTTTATCCAGTCTGTTGTAAAATAAAATTGTCATAACTTCACAGACTTCTTTTGAGATCAATTTCAAAATTTTTGGTCTAAGACCAAACGTATATCTGGACAGTTGCTAGATTTTTAACTCAGTATTATACTAAAAAATTCCTCAACAGTAACATAATTAATTTCAAACTTATTACCCTCATTTTTCTTGAATGTTTCTAAAAAGTTAGTTTAAAATCATAGGAGGTATTATTTGGATATTTTTTATTACATTCTTCGCGCTGCTTAAAAATTTTAAATTTTAAATCATCTGCATCTAAAAGTCCCTTATATAAGCCTATACTGTTCACTTTTATCACACCAGCTCCTGTAATATTTTTGATCACATTCCATACAGCTTTTGATCTATTGTTTTGATTTATTTCAATAGTGTGACTGTTTTATTTTTTTGCTGTTTTTTAAATTTTATTTATGTATTTAACTATTTATGTATTTATTATTCAAGTAATTATCAATGTAATTTAAATTTCATTTATGTATTTAAAAATACATTGAGAACCAGTCTTTTTTAATTTCTTGTATACCCTCAACCATTTTCCTTTAAAATTTCCTCAAATAATTTTTATACATGTTATTTATTTAATTTTAGTGCAATGTTTTATTTGTTTAAAGAAAATCTATATTTAATATCTCAATGATTTAACCAGTATAATTTCTCCTCAAATTGTTTATGATACATATTAAACTAACTTGTTTTATACATCATCTTCTTAAATATCTTTGTTTTATAATTAGATATGTCCTGACATGTTTAATTTCTATAAAGTCTTTATTTAATGGACTTTTATTTTATATTTCAATATCAAACTTAACGATTGTAGCACTATGGTCATAACTGAGAGATTATTCAATACATTTCCTTGGAATTTATTTCGAGATAGACTTGTGAATATATTATCTATGCAGCTGCTTTCATCCTTAAAAATTATTAACTTTTGTCATATTTATTACAGAGTTATTATTTTTGTGACACAATTTAGGGTTGATAATTAAATTTCTAATCATATTTGAGTATGTAATTTTTCCAATTGTGTTCAAATGAAGACCATGTGAGTATAGAACATTCTTCTCATGCCTGTCAATGGTAAAAACTGAGCGTGTTTATAATCAATTACTTTAAATTAACTTAACCTTTAATTATAATATATATTTCATATTTTTCCGTTTAAAAATGGACAGTCAAATCTGAAGGTAATACTAGAAACTATAACGTTTGTATTTTTTGATGCTTCAAGTGTTTTAGTGAGTTCTTTATTCATAACATCTAAACTATCATTTACATTTACCGGTATATCATTAGTTCCACCTTAAAGTATTAGGAAATCGCTGTTCGTCATCTTACTTGCCTCTGATTGCGCATTTTGTGCTATATCTATAAATTTTCCATTTCGTTTGATAAAACTTTTTACTTTTTGTATAAAATTTTTCACTAACAAGATTATTTATATTATGACCATTACTATCCCCATCAAGATCTCAATTTTATAAAAAGGAGAATTTTTAAGTCCAATATTTCTTTTTAATCCCCATTAATGTAATTTTGTGCCATTTCTTCGTCATATGAATTTTACTTTGACAACCACTAATTTCATTAAGTATGTTATGTGATAAAATTGGCGTTTGAAAATCTTGATTTGTTGTTGATTTGTATGAATTTGTTACTGTTAGTTGTGAAAATTCCACAGGATTCAATAACGGTTTTACAGGATTTAATGTTAAGGTTGGTGTCCCACAGGGATGTTGTTTAGGACCACTATTTTTTCATATATTTATAAACAATAAATTAGATTTATATTTTATCTTGACAATAATAATTCCTCCTGTTTTATATACAGATGACTTAGGAATTAATGTATCAGTAAATTAAAAAAAATGTAATAGTATAAAATTGAAATATAATAACAATGCTAGTAAAAAATTGGTGTCAGTCAAATCACTTAAGTTAAAATATGACTAAAACACAACATATTGAAATGAGCTTTTCGAAGAATTTTTTTCCCTACAATGCTTACAATTTTTATAGTTCATTTTATAGTTCATTGTTTTATTTTATAGTTCAACAATAAGTCATATCCAGCATCCAGCAGGCAACAATCACCATCTCAAATTATGTTACTTAACTATCAATAAAAAAAGACTATACGTAAACAGAAATTACAGGGGATAAATGTGTGACAACAAGACAAAAATACCACTGTTAAAAATAAATACATGCTAAATGAACATGAATGTATTTACTGCAAGTGTGCTACTACGGCTTGGAAACCGGCAAGATAACCATATTTTCATTTGAAATTCACTACAAAATGATACGTATGACAGGGTACACTTTTATTAATTGTAACTGCCTCATAAAGGGGCATAAAACTTGTAGTATATTCATTGGGCATTTTCAAGATATTTACTTCTCTTTTTGAGGATGATTTATAAAACCGTTTGAGGATATTTAAAGGACATTTTGAGGCCTCCACACTCCAAGACCTAGTGTCCCGACCCTCACACCTGCGACTGGCCGTCCAGGTGATCGCGCTCCGCCAGTTACCTCCATTACACAGATTACGCTTACTTACTGCAGATCCGACCCATGGCAGCAAACCTGGGTGGTCCGCCATCCGCTGCAGCTTCGGCTAATTCTTGATTTTATGACACGGCTGCAATTTCCCCATCTTGAATATCCTCCGAGTAAGTGAGCCTGGAAAGTAGTTTTGACTCATTAATACTACTCGGAGTTATATGAAAGAATCTGGTAGTAGAGACGAAGTTACTTGGCAGAAACTTTGATTTTGTCGATTGATTTGCGATTGGCATTTTAAAATCTTTGAAAAATGAAATATGTGTGAAATCTTTGCAGATCAAGCGAATATAGAAACAAATTGAATGAGTGAATATTTCTCAGTGTGAATTGTCAACTAACAGTCTTCTTATAATCAACAAGGCCAAAGTCTTTCTTTATTTATATTGTAAAGTCTAGTTAGGCTTAGTTTTAATTAGCTATGTATAAGACATACAATAACATAATTAATATAAACGAGCTATTCTAATGAGATTTTTCGATTCAAAAGTAGAATAATAAAACAAAACGCATCCATGTACAATAATTGGCTAGGTGGCTTGGTGGTTATAGAAACAGCCTTTCAATACGGAGGTCGCTGAAGGTTGTTGGCTCATATCTAAGAAAACTAAAAACGCTTTTTAGAGGTTTGAAACTGGATCCAGCTACCTTATTCATTGGACTATTAATGGACTATTTAAAAAAATGATCAGCTGGTCTTTATCAGAAACAAATTTACACCTCATGATCTAATTGATCAAGCTCATCATACCTACTCTCTAATTAGTCATATTCCACTACTTATTATGCGCACCACATTGCATTGGAGTCGTAATGTCAAAATATCAAAACATATATGTTTGTTATGTCAAAAATTAATAAAACATGTTGGTAGGTTTTTTAAACCCAGTTAGTTTATGTTCGCAGTAGGTAGTATATTATGTAGCTACTGTTTTAAAAACGATATTATTATATTAATCTTTTCAATGAAGCATAACTTATCTAATAACAAAGGTTTTGTTTGTTAATTAAGATAGGCTAGATAGTTTTATATAATTTGTATTCTTCAGCTAAGGCAACACCAAAGTGTAAGTGGTCACAGCTCCAATCGTAGGTTCCATGTAGCTGTCTCACAAATAACAGTTGCAGCAGCAGTACAGCACCGGTAGCGCCGTGTCACTGTTGGCGTGTTCCAAGTTCCGGTGCGAGTAACAGGTTCCTCTGTCACGGTTACATATCCACGCCCCCGTCCTCTTTGGCAGCTCTCCTCGATCCTGCCACAAGAACACGACGGTGAGCAAAGCTGCTGCATGCCTTCGGGCTTACGGGCAATTCGTTAACAGAAAGACAGTGAACATTAACATTACTGAAGATTAAACAGAAAAATAGTGAAGTTTTAATTAAAACGTTTTTTAAAATCACTTTTGGAATTAATAAAATAGTTTTAAAACTTAGAAATTTGCCTAAATATACATGAAGCTTAAAATGGTTGTGTCTTATTTGCGGACAGTAAAGATTGCGGACAAGGGCAAAACCTTCCAGATTGTGGACAACCCAAAAATTTAGTGGAATGCACTAATTAGATTTGTCCAGTTTGCGGACACATATTTTAATCCTGTCATAAAAACCATTTACCCAAGGAAGCAGGTAGTAAACGCACACTGTAGATGTTTGTGTTATTATAATTTTTATTTCATGTTGTTTACATGACGCATATTGAAAAAAATTAACAAAAAGGAAAAAGAAAAAAATTAAACAAATCTAATAATTGTTACTAGTAAGTGCTAAGGTTACTTAAATGTATATCCAATCTTTAATTTTCTTAGTTTCTCTTTATCAAGAAAATTCGTCCTAACCTAACCTAACCAACCTAACCTAACCTAACCTATTAAAAATATGTAATTGGCTTGACAATCTCAGTAGGGGAAAAATTTACATCATGCACCGAGACCTGTCCGCAAACTGGAATCCTCCCACCCTAAGGGCCTTGTTTACCCCCCTCGTAAAACCAGACATGTCCGCAAACTGGACTGTCTGCAAATAGGACTGTCCGCAAATAGGAGGACACCGCTTAAAATTAGTTGTGTACAATAGTTTATTAGCAAAATTAGTTTAACTTGACCTATTACTAACTAGACCAAAACAGTAATAACATGGACTGCTATGAAGGAAACTATTTAAACACATTACAAACTGGGATGGAAACATTAGTTTAAGGTTAAGAGGTATTAATTCTTTTTACATTGTATTATGCATTATGTGAGAAATAGTTATTTTCGAAACTAAAAATTGCTATGTTTACTTTCAAGAAATATAGTTAGCTATCTTTTTTATAGTTTCTAGAAAACAACACCTCACTGTTCAGTTTCAATAATAGGCCTTTCAAAAATAATCAATAATTTTGAAATTCGAAAAGACATTTTTATTTATTTATTGTAATAATGTACAGCACGTATTTAGTATGAAAAATTCACAAAAATACTTGAATGTCAAATGACAAGTACTAATCTGTAAGATTTTTAAGTGAGTTGAATCTTTATTGTGAGATGTATAGAAAGACAGTCATTAATGAAAGCAAATCAAACTGCATCCAAAGTCGTCGAGGGCACCAACACTTATAATGGAAGGCAAACGACTTCATCAGATTAGCTGTTGATGCACTACAATAAGTGTTAATAATAAAAAAGGAAAAATATCAGTTCCTAGACTGAATGTTGGGGAACTCCACTTTTAACCAAATATTTTTCAGTTTCAAGGTAAGAAAACCCTTAAGGACAACACTTTGTAGAACAAAATTTTTTTAAGGTCTAAAAAGTGAATATGATTAGCCTACAATGTGGGTGAAAATTAACTAGGTATTAACAAACTCTTACAAATTCTGTAATAATGATGCTTATGTATTACAAAAACCATTTACATGTGTTTATTTACATGTGTTGGTTACATCAGGAAACTTGGGAATCGGTTAAATGTCAGTATAGGCACCGTTGTTGTCAACCAACGTACTCAAACGATCAAAGATAAACTTTACACTCTTCCGAATAGAAGCAATTTCAAAATTATTGATAACATCTTGTCAATGAGCCAATCATTTACTGCAGATTTCTTACAAAAATGAACTGAGGAGTTATTAAATGTTATAAATTGCTCAGTATTACGACTTGATAGCCAGCACAAAATAAGTCAAATTAGTTTTCGGTACAAAGTTACTTTTCACCCATCCCGTGGGCCTATATTGGGCTTTATTTGTTACTTTAATGTTAGAGCTCACGGTATTGAAGAATTGATTGACATCTGAAAATGTTCGAGTGCGAGGAAACTCACCTTCTTCAAAAGGTAATCTTTTAAAACTGAACTGATTAAACACACTGATGAATTTCAAGATCACCCCTCCATGTACAACCTCCTGTAATACTTCAAAACCAATTTAGTCCCTTGTACCCCAATCACTGCTCCAAACATCCATCCTTCTTCTAGTAAACATCAGATTACAAATTAGACTGGATTTCTCGCCTACACCGACACCAGAATCCATTGAGATCGACTTACCGGCAAACCTGGAGTCCAGGTGGCACAGTAAATTAAATAAACAAGCCGACAATACTGATAATTATCCTGTGATGGGCCCATTAGCTGTATAAACATGGTAAGCCGATTGGCCAGTGGGGGGCGTAAGCTGCTGATATAGCACGCTGATGTAGGGGGGCGTCGGGCAGTGTCATGTCGTTAGCGGTTTGGGCACTCCAACTTATAGTCTATTCTCCATTGTGTCTGTGACATATTTAATGCCATTGTTCGTACAGTCACTCCCTCGTCCGGTAGCTGTACCGAAAAGAAGACTTTTCATGTGAAATGTGTAAGTCACCTATTTCTTTTATGGATCATACTTTTTTTCTAGTGAAGGAAATAATTTATTTTCTACCACGGATTTGGGAAACAAAAGTCATATTGATTGTGGGTGAAATATGACTTTATCTTATGTCAGAGGAAATAATTCAAACACAACTAGGGTAGGAAAAATCACGAAAACATAATAAATTACTGTGGATGTTAATAGCAAGGTTAAAATCCAACAACGGACTTGTCAACTACTGCATGTCACCTACTGTGAATGGTTGAATGTGTAGGCTATTGCAAATTGTTTTTATAATTGTTACTTTTGTATTATTTATTTTCATCATACTACATAGATATCACCTGTTTTCGACCCTCGCTTTTACCGACGAAACATCTGTTTTGCCGGCCTAGGCTTGCAAAATTTTCCGGCCTAGGGTGGTAATGGAAACGGTAGCAGAAAAATCTAGATTATAAGAAGGTAAGTTACAACAACAACAACAACAAATAACAAATCAGTGTCGTAGTTGGTAGTTCACCTGATAACAACTGTTAAATATATATAAAGTAGATGGAAAAATAGAACTTTTCCCTTGGACTCAGCTGTAGTTGTCACCTACCAGAGTATTCTAGTTTCGGTGGCCTTGGATGATATGAAGTTGTTGCCTAGCAACCAGAAACACAAGCAGTACATCTCGCTAGGTTAGTTGAAGTTGAGGTTATTTTTTGTTTGTTATGAACGAAAAAGTAATTTTTTCACTTGTTTATAATTTATTGAATTGTGTCGTGTGATGAAAAATATTGCTCGTAACTCGGACCGAAAGCGTTTTGTCAACCCTCGATCGTATTAAGTTCTCGACTTCGTCTCGAACTTGAAACACGATCTCGGGGCCGGAAAAAACGCCACTTTCGACCCTTGTGACGAAATATACTATTTATGTTTTCATATGTTTATAAGTTAAAAATATGGCTATAGTAATGTAATTAAGATGAGCCAAAACTGAATGTTGAGATCATATACTATGTTGGTGATATTTTCAAATGTTATAGTGTATGCCTCGGCTTCAGCAAGTGCACTTATTAATATAAAGTTAGGGGACCTCTGAACTTGGTGAAGCCTTTTTTATGCACACAAATGAATAAATTATTTTTTTTTTTTTTTTGTGATAGGTGAAGGCCAACTTGCAAGTTCGAATTATATTTGGAACAAAAGTATGCAATTCAAAAATAGATCAGGCCTACTAAACAACATTGAGGTCGAAAGGTGTATAGTATTGTTATTATTAAAAATTTTAGAACAAACACCAAATATAATAGCTGCGCAACCCATGAATTTAAAACCCTTAAATGACCCAAGGTCGATACAAACTTAGAATAAAACTATTCTATCGTCGCTCTAATAAAAAACACGACACTACAACGAGTAGCTGGAGAAACAATAGAACATAAAACCGAACCCTGCCTGAGGTTATGTAACAATAAGCAAATATTATGTAGTGCAGGCCGCGTACTGAGGGGGAGGGGCCACGGCCGGCCCTGACACTGTGAATAGTTACACAATCACCCAGCATTGTGGGCACAACACATCGGGATGTGTGCAACTACAACGCCACGCGGTTACGGGACACATCGGTCACGAAGCGACGAGCTTTCGAAAAGCGGGAAATGCAAGAGGAATAGCAAACAGTCATGGTTTTCAGTCAGGAGCGTAACACCATCGGGGTGATATATGGTGATATCCTGAAATTCACTAAAAGAATAAATATTTAAACAACTATGTTGATCTAAAAGCATACAATGGCTCCAAAAATTTATTTAAACCGTAAATATTACTCTTCAAAGTATCCTCCATCACTTCTTTTGGGTAACAACAACCCTAACAAAAACTTAATATGTTCTGAGTGGAAATATTTTCGTTTAAGTGATGCATTTCTTTTATGTGACAATATTGTATGTTATATCACGTTTTGAATACCATAAAGTGGCCTTCATGATGCACGTTTACCGTTAATGATTGTTTACACAAAATACCTACATTATTATTTAAAAGCAATTCTAAATGCAATATTATGGTTTGTTGTAGAGGAAGAATGGGAATGTGACATGACTAGTCTTTAGCCAAAAGAGAGGCTGGAAATGTGACATAACCTGCTATTAGACAAAGGAGAGGCTGGAGATTGTAACTGCCTAATAGCAAAAGGAAAAGTTGGAGATACTATTAAACAGTTTAATAGCTAAGGAGGAGTTTGGAGATGTGAAATAACTGTCCAGTAGCCAAAGAAGAGGCTGGTTATGTGGTGTCACCGGCTAGTAGCAACAGCAAAGTTTTCAGATCCAACTTCACCGGCGTGTACCCTTAGGAATGGCTAAGCATGTGACGTCACCCTCAAGTAGCTTCAGATGTAACGTCACTGGCATGTAGCCCCGTGAGAGGCTGGCAGGGGTGTAGCGTCACTCAAGTAGATCTGCTGCTGGTCACGTGACGTCACTGTCTGGTATCCTCAGAGATGTGAATTCACTGAATGGAGATAAGTCCCCATGAAAGCTTTGTCATGTGACATAACTATCGAGTAGCCCCGCTACAGTCTTGTCACGTGATGTCACCAGTGAGTAGCCCCAGGACAACAACAAACTTGACTCAAATCATTATCTGGTAAAAAAGGCTCTCAGATGCATCTTCAGGGTTCACCCTCGTACATCTTGTCGGGATGATTTTAAAACTTTGTTTGTTCTAACAGTGCCTAGTTTGTATTTGTTGGAAGTAGCCTGTTACACTAAGTCAAACAGTCTTGAATCACAAACTCGGTAGATATAATACTAGATTTAAGAACACCTTTGAAATCCAACATAAAATGACACTTTTTGAGAAAAAAAACCTGTTTACTTATGGCGGATATTTTTTTCTTCAAAAACTACATACCACCTTACATTAGATTTCAAAAAAAATTGTCAAACTTTAGGGGTGAACTTAAAAACCTTTTATTAAATCAGACGTTCAACAACTTGAACGAATTTTACGAGTTTTGTCAATGCTAACCCAAAAATTCATAAAACTGGTTGGTCCTGATCCAAACAAACAAATAAACAACAGCAACAGTAGCATTAACTTTTTATCAGTGATTAACGGATCCAATGTCACCTGGGGCCAACTGAATTACCTTCTAAGTACCAAGTACCAAGTAGGAGAGCCTTGTAACGTAACGTAACCACCAGCGAGTAGCCCCAGGAGAGCCTTGTCAAGTGACGTCACCTTCAGTGAGTACCTTCAAGAGAGAATTGTCACGTGACTTCATCATCAGCGAGTAGCCCCAGGAGAGCCTTGTAACGTGACGTTACTTTCGAGTTACCCCGGGAGAGTCTTGTTACACCCACGTTACTTTAGGAAAGCCCCGGGACAGCCTTGTCACTTGACGTCACCCTCGAGTAGCCCCTGAGAGCCTTTTTACGTAAAGTCACTTTTGAGTAGCTCCGGCAGCACCTTGTCACGTGACTTCACTTTTGAGTAACCCTGGGACATCCTTGTCAAGAAATTTCAAACTCGAGTAGCCCCGGGAGAGTATTGTCCCGTGACGTCACTTTCGAGTAACCTCGGGACAGTCTTCTCACGTGACATCGCTCTCGAGTAGACATGAGAGAGCCTTATGACATGACGTCATCCTCGAGTAGCCCTGTTAGAGCCTTTTCACGTGGCATCACCCTCGAGCAAACCTGGGAAAGTCTTGTCACGTTACGTCATCCTCGAGTTGCTAAGGGAGAGCATTGTCACGTGACGTTGTCCTCGAGTAGCTCAGGGAGAGCCTAGTCACGCGACGTCACTTTCGAGTAGCCCAGGAGAGCCTTGTCAAGTCACGTCATCTTCGAATAGCTCTGGGAGAACCCTTGTCACGTGACGTCATCCTCGAGGAGCTCAGGGAGAGACTTGTCACGTGACGTCATCCTCGAGTAGCTCAGGGAGAGCCTTGTCACGTGACGTCATCCTCGAGTAGCTCAGGGAGAGCCTTGTCACATGACGTCATCTTCGAGTAGCTCAGGGAGAGCCTTGTCACGCGACGTCATCCTCGAGTAGCTCAGGGAGAGCCTTGTCACGTGACGTCATCCCCGAGTAGCTCAGGAAGAGCCTTGTCACGCGACGTCATCCTCGAGTAGCCCTGTGAGAGCATTGTCACGTGACGTCAACCCCGAGTAGCTCAGGGAGAGCCTTGTCACGTGACGTCATCCCCGAGTAGCTCAGGAAGAGCCTTGTCACGCGACGTCATCCTCGAGTAGCCCTGTGAGAGCCTTGTCACATGACGTCATCCTCGAGTAGCCCTAGGAGAGACTTGCCACGTGACATCATCCTCGAGTAGCCCTGTGAGAGCCTTGTCACGTGATGTCATCCTCGAGTAGCTCAGGGAGAGCCTTGTCACGTGACGTCATCCTCGAGTATCCCTGTGAGAGCCTTGTCACGTGACATCATCCTCGAGTAGCCCTGTGAGAGCCTTGTCACGTGACATCATCCTCGAGTAGCCCTGTGAGAGCCTTGTCACGTGACACCATTATCGAGTAGCCCTGTGAGAGCCTTGTCACGTGACGTCATCCTCGAGTAGCCCTGGGAGAGCCTTGTCACGTGACATCATCCTCGAGTAGCCCTGTGAGAGCCTTGTCACGTGACGTCATCCTCGAGTAGCCCAAGGAGAGACTTGTCACGTGACATCATCCTCGAGTAGACCTGTGAGAGCCTTGTCACGTGACATCATCCTCGAGTAGCTCAGGGAGAGCCTTGTCACATGACGTCATCTTCGAGTAGCTCAGGGAGAGACTTGTCACGTGACGTCATCCCCGAGTAGCTCAGGAAGAGCCTTGTCACATGACGTCATCTTCGAGTAGCTCAGGGAGAGCCTTGTCACGCGACGTCATCCTCGAGTAGATCAGGGAGAGCCTTGTCACGCGACGTCATCCTCTAGTAGCTTAGGGAAAGCCTTGTCACGTGACGTCATCCCCGAGTAGCTCAGGGAGAGCCTTGTCACGTGACGTCATCCCCGAGTAGCTCAGGAAGAGCCTTGTCACGCGACGTCATCCTCGAGTAGCCCTGTGAGAGCCTTGTCACGTGACGTCATCCCCGAGTAGCTCAGGGAGAGCCTTGTCACGTGACGTCATCCCCGAGTAGCTCAGGAAGAGCCTTGTCACGCGACGTCATCCTCGAGTAGCCCTGTGAGAGCCTTGTCACATGACGTCATCCTCGAGTAGCCCTAGGAGAGACTTGTCACGTGACATCATCCTCGAGTAGCCCTGTGAGAGCCTTGTCACGTGACGTCATCCTCGAGTAGCTCAGGGAGAGCCTTGTCACGTGACGTCATCCTCGAGTATCCCTGTGAGAGCCTTGTCACGTGACATCATCCTCGAGTAGCCCTGTGAGAGCCTTGTCACGTGACATCATCCTCGAGTAGCCACGTGAGAGCCTTGTCACGTGACACCATTATCGAGTAGCCCTGTGAGAGCCTTGTCACGTGACATCATCCCCGAGTAGCCCTGTGAGAGCCTTGTCACGTGACGTCATCCTCGAGTAGCCCTAGGAGAGACTTGTCACGTGACATCATCCTCGAGTAGCCCTGTGAGAGCCTTGTCACGTGACATCATCCTCGAGTAGCCTTGTGAGAGCCTTGTCACGTGATGTCATCCTCGAGTAGCCCTGGGAGAGCCTTGTCACGAGACATTCATCCTCAAGTAGCCCTGGGAGAGCCTTGTCACGTGACGTCATCCTCGAGTAGCCCTAGGAGAGACTTGTCACGTGACATCATCCTCGAGTAGCCCTGTGAGAGCCTTGTCACATGACGTCATCCTCGAGTAAACCTGTGAGAGCCTTGTCACATGACGTCATCCTCGAGTAGCCCTAGGAGAGACTTGTCACGTGACATTATCCTCGAGTAGCCCTGTGAAAGCCTTGTCACGTGACGTCATCCTCGAGTAGCTCAGGGAGAGCCTTGTCACGTGACGTCATTCTCGAGTAGCCCCGTGAGAGCCTTGTCACGTGACATCATCCTCGAGTAGCCCTGGGAGAGCCTTGTAACGTGACCTCACCCTCGAGTAGATCCGTAAGAGCCTTGTCACGAGACATTCATCCTCGAGTAGCCCCGGGAGAGAATTGTCACGTGACGTCATCCTCGAGTAGCCCTAGGAGAGACTTGTCACGTGACATCATCCTCGAGTAGCCCTGTGAGAGCCTTGTCACATGACGTCATCCTCGAGTAGCCCAAGGAGAGACTTGTCACGTGACATCATCCTCGAGTAGCCCTGTGAGAGCCTTGTCACGTGACATCACCCTCGAGTAGCTCAGGGAGAGCCTTGTCACGTGACATCATCCTCTAGTAGCTCAGGGAGAGCCTTGTCACGTGACATCATCCTCGAGTAGCTCAGGGAGAGCCTTGTCACTTGACATCATCCTCGAGTAGCCCCGGGAGAGACTTGTCACGTGACATCATCCTCGAGTAGCTCAGGGAGAGCCTTGTCACGTGACATCACCCTCGAGTAGCCCTGGGAGAGCCTTGTCACGTGACATCATCCTCGAGTAGCCCCAGGAGAGCCTTGTTAAGTAACATCACCCTCGAGTAGCCCCGGGAGAGCCTTGTCACGTGACATCATCATCAAGTAGCCCAGGGAGACCCTTGTCACGTGACATCACCCTCGAGTAGCTATGGGAGAGCCTTGTCACGTGACATCACCCTCGAGTAGACCTGGGAGAGCCTTGTCACGTGACATCATCCTCGAGTAGCCCCAGGAGAGCCTTGTTAAGTGACATCACCCTCGAGTAGCCCTGGGAGAGCCTTGTCACGTGACATCATCCTCGAGTAGCTCAGGGAGAGCCTTGTCACGTGAAATCACCCTCGAGTAGCCCTGTGAGAGCCTTGTCACGTGACATCACCCTCGAGTAGCCCTGGGAGAGCCTTGTCACGTGACATCACCCTCGAGTAGCCCTGGGAGAGCCTTGTCACGTGACATCATCCTTGAGTAGCTCAGGGAGAGCCTTGTTACGTGACATCACCCTCGAGTAGCCCTAGGAGAGCCTTGTCAAGTGACATCACCCTCGAGTAGCCCTGGGAGAGCCTTGTCACGTGACATCTCCCTCGAGTAGCCCTGGGAGATGCTTGTCACGTGACATCACCCTCGAGTAGCCCCGGGAGAGCCCTATCACGTGACATGATCCTCGAGTAGCTCTGGGAGATCCTTGTCACGTCGAGTAGCCCTGGAAGAACCTTGTCACGTGAGATCACCTTAGGGTAGCCCTGGACAACTTTATCACGTGACCCTCGTGTATCCCCGGGAGAGCCATGTCATGTGACTTCATCCTCGAGTAGCCCTTGGAGAGCCTTGTCACTTGACATCACCCTCGAGTAGCCCCGAGAGAGCCTTGTCACGTGATGTCATCCTCGAGTAGCTCTGGGAGATCCTTGTCACGTGAGATCACCTTTGAGTAGCCCTGGACAGCTTTATCACGTGACCCTCGTGTATCCCTGGGAGAGCCATGTCATGTGACGTCATCCTCGAGTAGCCCTGGGAGAGCCTTGTCACGTGACATCAACCTCGTGTAGCCCTGGGATAGCCTTGTCACGTGACATCAACCTCGTGTAGCCCTTTGAGAGCCTTGTTTCATGACATAATTGTTTATTAAACACAGAAATGTCTGGTGATGTGACGTTACTGTTGGGTAGCCCCGAGAGAGTATTGTCACGTGACATCAACCTCGTGTAGCCCTTTGAGAGCCTTGTCACATGACATCAACCCTTCTTAGCTCCGGGACAGCCTTGTCACTTGACATCACCCTCGCGTAGCCCTGGGAGAGCCTTGTCACGTGACATCAACATCGTGTAGCCCTTTGAGAGCCTTGTCACATGACATCAACCCCTCTTAGCTCCGGGACAGCCTTGTCACTTGACTACACCCTCGCGTAGCCCTGGGAGAGCCTTGTCACGTGACATCAACATCGTGTAGCCCTTTGAGAGCCTTGTCACATGACATCAACCCCTCTTAGCTCCGGGACAGCCTTGTCACTTGACTACACCCTCGCGTAGCCCTGGGAGAGCCTTGTCACTTGACATCAACCCCTCTTAGCTCCTGGACAGCCTTGTCACTTGACATCACCCTCGCGTAGCCCTGGGAGAGCCTTGTCAAGTGGCATCAACCCCTCTTAGCTCCGGGACAGCCTTGTCACTTGACATCGCCCTCGAGTAGCCCTGGGAGAGTCTTGTCACGTGACATCACCCTCGAGTAGCCCTGGGAGAGCCTTGTCACGTGACATCACCCTCGAGTAGCCCTGGGAGAGCCTTGTCATGTGACGTCATACTCGAGTAGCTCTTTTAGAGCCTCGTTTCATGACATAATTGTCTAGTAAACACAGAAATGTCTGGTGATGTGACGTCACTGTCGTGTCCCCCTGGAGAGACCAGTCACGTGACGTCACGACCCCCGGCGGTGGCCTATTGTCCGGCAGCCGCGCCTCATCTGTATGCGGCCTTACGCCACTTGCATGCAATTACACGTCGTTAGCAGTAATGGAGCGATCGCCACGACCCGCGTCACGTGACCATGGGTCACGCGTGACTCACCCCGTGGCCACAACACAACACGTGGGCTGATTGAAACCTCGAGGAGATGAGACGACCGCCGCCGTTATAGGTCTACCGGCGCCGCGTACCTTGTTGAGGGGAAGAAGGATAGGTTGTGTCTAGGTAGGGAATCAAGCTTTGTCTCAAAGTGAAAGTTATATGAATCTAAATAGTACCAAACATGCATTTTTTATGTGTATTTTACATTGATTTTGGCATTTTCGTCATTTAATAGTCCTTGGGTTTTTAACATACTTGTCTTAGAGGTTAAGGGATTCATGTCACTATATTTTGGTTCTGTAAACCAAACCTGCCCACAAGTAAAAATAAGTATACGAAATTTACCTTATTAAATACAATGTATTAACATCTATATATATAATACGTGATGCCCCTTTTTTGTTAACGCTTCTCCTCCCTTATTTCTGGACCAATTTAAAGTTTGAGGTGTCAAAAGAATGGTCTCAGTTCGTAGTTTGCAATAAGGTTTTAGATTTTTGATATTTAATTCTGAAGCTCACTGGAAGCTCTCAAGTTCATTTTTTGTCCATAAGATTAACATGGGGGGCAATTTATTTTGAATTGCTAAATAAACAGCTGTTGATAGTTGAACAAACAAACACATATGTTAAAAGCTGAATAGAAGCAAGGAATCTAAAACAAATGAAGACAAATAATCTCTTTATTTATTTTAGATTTCTTGAATAGAAGCAAATTGAACTGGTACAAAAATATCAACACAATTTCATACTTTAATACGAGGAGTGTCTAATCTGGGGATTTAACCTTTTCTCAAAATGAGCAGGTATATTTTGCTTAAAAATTTTATTCACGCGTATTTGGTTCACAAAAATAATTTTTGTAACTTAAACCTGGAAAAATTCATTTTTTCCGAAACAAATTTTGGAAATTGAAATTTTTGACCTTATTGGTTGTCCGACTGGTATTGAAACAATAATGAAAGGTAGCAAATACTAAAATAGAACACCAAATTTGTGTGTATGGGTTTTCAAACTGCTGTAAACTATAAGGAAAAGGGATAGTTGGTTGTAAGTGTAATAACCTTTTTATTTACTATTATAGTATAAACATGTTTTATGCCCAATGCTACACATATTTAAAAAAAAAACCTGTGTAAAAGACAACATTTAAAAGTTTTTTACCTCCAGTATAGAAAACAAGCTTTATTACAAAAATGGTTTTTATAAAGAAAAATGTTATCTTTTGATAAAAATGCCATATACCATATACCAAAATAAAAATGCCACTAAAAACAAAATGGACCACACTAACAAAGATGTAGATTCTCCTAATTTATTTGATTTCTTTATTTAAATTTTGTAATGTCATGGAAAGTTAAGTTAAAGAGGATACAGGCATAAATAGTAATGTGGACTCCTACACTATGTCATTGACTACCTCATACAGTAGTACTACAAAAACAACCGCAGTGAGTGCTGCATAACTCATACAGGACCGGGGAGTAATGAAATGTTGATTTTTATTCTTTTGCCATTTACGTTTTATTTTTTATGAACTATATGTGGATCCAACATCTGTGAATTTATTTAAAATTTTATAGGAGGGTTAGGACAAAGGCCCTAAGACGGCCCTATATCGGCAAAAGAACAACTACGTAATCTCAGCTAATTTAGACCTAAAAGAACGAGCACCACATCTCAGCACTATCACATTGGGAAGTGGGAGAATTGGTAATGAAGATCGATCTGATTTTCACTATAGCGACATTTTTTCAAAGTATTACCATGGATCAAGGTTTGATCACCCGGTACTCTAATAAATGCAGCGCATTGCGCTGCACGGGCCCCCTAGTAATACTAGATATCGTGTACTGGTCAAAATCAGACCAAAAATTTTCCTAAATTTGGACCTAATTAGTTAAAAAATGTTCCAATGAAACATCTGTTTTTCTTAATTTGCTAGAACTTTTTAGTAAAACAGCTGTCTATTGATTCAATCAGTTACACCTCTTCAATAAGATTAACAGTGCAATTTTGAAAGCCTTTAGGGTGTAGCCCTGGGGGCCGATATCAATTACAAATGGGATTCTGCCATAGAACTCTATACAGTTCTATGGAATCTGCTCATCTACAGGGCATTACGGTGTGCCAATATTTCTCCTACGATGCACACAAGCTGAGAAAAGAGGAGGAAAATAAACATGCTTGCTTATCGATATAAAGATTGGAATACTTATACAGAGAATCCGTTCAATTTATTAAGTTTCAGTTTAATTAATGTTATATCGAAAAAATCCAACCTCTTGAAATAACATCTCAAGTAATTCAACAATTCACACATTATTTGTCACTTTTAATTGTTTCTGAAACCACCAGAGCTTATCATTAACTCCAACCAACAACAAATGGCCCCATTTCAACTAGAAAAAAAATAAGACAACAAACACCTCCGGTATCACACCATTACTCGCAGCTCCGTCGCCTGGAGCGCTGGTCGCAAATCGCTCGGGATGATTAACTGCGGGTATCTGCCGCGTGGAGGCAGTTTCTCAACAATTACCGTAAAATCAGCAATAAAGTGAATCTACTGTAATGACATCCGGAGTGGCTGCGGCGCCTCCCACACAGAGGTAGCGCACTCGCGCCCACGCGACACTGCATGGCGTGACGCAGGGATGCAACCGCCGCGATTTATGCTGATTCCAGATTAGGTTGGCAACACTGCGATCGGTATCAGCTGATAGTCATCTCAGCTGATTTATATGAGCGGGAAGCTGCGGGGATGAGTAACTTGGTGGTGAGAGAGAAATTTTTAATGACAAGTAATAAGGTGGATTTAAAAAAAAAATGTGTCAGCCCCAGCACGGACAGCCTAGATGAAGACAAATTGATGGTTATTTATTTTTTGTAAGTCTTCACAATTAAAATTTGTCATAAACTTAACTGTTTACAGATGGTTTCATAATAAGAGGTTCTCAGATGAATGAAACCATCCACATTGCAGATAGGGAATAACAGATTCAGTGGAAGGCCTTATCTTTTCAGCCGTTATCTTATCTCGCGTCTCCGTGTTCTAGCCAGTCCATTGGTGTTTCTGTTATCATATTTCCGAGACACTTACAATTTCATTTTACATTCTACATTTTACATTCATACATTCTCATTCTTCATTCATACATTCTACATTCATTCTTCATTTTACATTCTAGACATTATGATGTCTATTACTATATTAATGCAGTCTAAAATAACTGAACTTAACTAAATCAGTGTAGTTGTCAATTGACTGCTAGTAACGCACACGTGATAAGGTAACGGTTGATAATAAAAGGTGTTAACATGTGGAACTAAAATTTCCATGTGCTGTGCACCATGTATATGTTTTCCATCTATTTGTGGACCTCTTAATCCACCAAAACGTACTTCGCAAAAGCATATTCAGGTCTCAGGTAACTTTAATAGTGGAATGCACTCTTCTAAAAAGAACCAGAAAAAATAATGACATACACATTAATAGCTTGTTAAGTTTATTTACCATCAAGCATATGGGAAAGACACATTTTACTTAAATACTATTTACGTACACAATATAACTGTTGTCATTTTTTATGAATATGTTGTATTTTACAACTAACATGCATATAATCTTTTACTCTATTTTGTTCTACCTACTAAATTTAAATTTTACTAAAACTAGTAAAACTTAATATTTAGTTGTTTTACCACTAATTGAAGTTGTTAATATAATATTTGGGCTTGCTGCATGATCCATATTGTTTTTAGTGGTACGACAACCCAGCAGTCATTGAAGAGAGGCTTTCTTTCCACGACGAGGCTCCACCGCAAAAACCATGCGAGAAGACTTTTTCACATTACAAGATTTGTTTTTGAAAAATATATATATAAATGATTTTTTTGCCATAAAACATGAACTAGCGACGCCATAAAAGTGTGTCGTTAACGTTAATAACTTTTATAGACTTAAAGGATTAATGTATACGTATGAAACTTGTTTGGACCTAAGGTTTATCTATAATCCATCGATTCTTAAAAAAGAACTATCGCATTTAATGAATGTCATTCTAACAGCATTTTTTTTTATTGCATTTGTTTAAACGAAATAACGACTAAAAATTCATTTCAGAAGAATAAAACGACGAATGAAATCGATGCATTCACAGGAAACAATCGATTTCAAAGAAGTAAGAGCTGTCCGTTAATTGGTGTTCGGGTTTACAAAAGCTGGCGGCCGCGCAGTGAGTGAGGGAGTGCGGGACTCTGCGTTTTGCCGCCAATTAGGAAAATACCGGGAATTAATTAAACACCGATAAACAGCCTTTTAGGCCAATCACGGTTCCCACGTTATCTTTGTTAATTGGCGACGACGCTTTTACCGGTCGAATCGGTGCGATAAATTTGTTTCAAAGCGTTTTAACGCGCGTTTCCAACACTTTGGTAAGAACCAATATTTATGAGGGTTAATTTTAGCGAATTTCCCTATAGGGAATGCGCTGTTACGGTAGTAGCCATGGTAAGACCTAAGCCCGGGACCATGTTACTTTTTCATTTTGAGGTCCCCAAAAGCCAAAAACATCGTTCGTTCATTTTCATTTTATATATATATATATATATATATATATATATATATATATATATATATATATATATATATAAAGTTCTTAAGTTGTGTGTGTGTGTGTGTGTGTGTGTGTGTGTGTGTGTGTGTGTGTGTGTGTGTGTGTGTGTGTGTGTGTGTGTGTGTGTGTCCGTGGTACTGATAACTTTTGACAGCGACCTCTGATTTTGATGAAATTTGGTATGAAGGTGTAGGACCAGATCTATTTTCATGAGTTCACAAACCAGCATGATCGGGTTATGGGAACGGGGTTTTATGGGGTTTCAAAAGGGGGGAAAATGGGTTTCTTGTATTTTTGGAGCATAATTATCAAAATTCAACAATTTTAACTAAAACCATTTAAAAGAGCTTAAAAAACAAACAATTTAGTATTTGGAATTTTTAACTTGGCTTAACAGGTTACGGATAAAAGCCAAAAATAAGTTTTCCATGTTAATCTTATGGGAAATCAACGAAACCCTGGATCTCGCTTATTTATTGGAATAACTTGGTAAAATTTGGTGTACATTCACTTGGTAGGGTGCAACTGATATTTGCTTACAACACCCATATGGCGGCAAACCTACGTACTCACCCCTATGGGGTTTATGGGGAAAATGAAAAAGTGCCGAATATTGATACAGTTTGACATTTACCTAACGTAACTATTACATTTCCTAACAAAACTAATATTTTCTAACAACATCCCAAGGCAGCAAACCTACATACCTATTCCTATGGTGGTTATGGGGAAAATACAATATCTCAAAATCGTTTGGAAATTCGCTGAGTAAGCAGTTCTGCCGCGACGGGGGGTATTTATTTTTGAAACGTTTCAACATGGCCAAAAAAATGTAAAATTATGTGTATTTCTTAAGTTGTAACTAACTCAAACTTATTTCTATAAAATTATTTTAGTATATTGTAAGTAAAAAGTAAAACAACTAATATTTAGCTTTCAACCATTTGAGCTATAAATATACCTCTAAACTTTATGATTACATAAACCAGAAATCAAATTCTACTAATATACCGTTCTAATATTCTTACTTTAACCACGTATACATAGTAGAATTATAAATATAAATTATTACTACCTATTTAATTTTTTCTAAAGAGTCATAATTGCACTTAAGATAAAAACAATGAGTAGTGTAATTTTCCACGATTTCAACGGATTTTCTTTCATTGCAAGAATACAAAACCTTTGCTTTGATTATAATAAATACTAACAAAAGTTATGAATAAATAATCCTTAAATATTTTCAATGAAATTTCATAACATATAAATAAAACAGTTATGTATCTTGTCTAGATGCCTCCGAAGTTTTAGTAACTTAACTAATGTGTAAAAATCATATAAATATTAATTTAAAACGTGAAAAGGTACACAAGTACCATCGCAAGCTAGGAAACCCTTTTGAAAATGTAATCTATCAACAACATAAAATGTTATATCTTAGAGAATAAATGTTAGTGTAAAATGTTACTTGTTTCTAGCCGTACCAAAGTAACTAGAGCTTGGGAGATTAGATCACGATCTTTATCCTTTGTCCCAATGTGGTTATACAGCAAAGAACATTTATCGGTTTCAGTTTTATTTTATTTCTTGTTTGATCGGAAATTAAATCCTCCCACACGTAAATGATTAATATCATAGCTGCTTTTATACAGTGCAGCCTCCATAAGCTTAGATCTCAGAATTTTATTGCCCCCTTAAAAGGTTTCATCGTTTTCAAGGTGCAAGGTTTCATATTACGGTACGTTCGTCATCGTTTTTAATAAAACTTTCAAAACATTCAATACAATAAGTATTAAAATGTATTTTATGTCTGACAGTGTTCACTAGAATATACAATTACAGAGTAATTATAATTGAAGCAATAAATATTGCTTCAATCTTTCAAGGACTGTTAAATTAAAACTGATATTTCAACAAGCTTGAGACTAGTCATCCGAAACTTTCAAATCTATTAAAATTCTATTAACATTTTTACAAGAGAATAACTTAGTTATAATAATATTTTGAAAGACTCCCAAAACAGTTGCCATCGTATAGCGAGGTCACACGCACTTCTGCTCATGTTTATTGATCAGAGTACGAATTTAAATTTAGGATTTACCGTTCATCCACACCATATACCACACACTGTGGCCGAAACTCTCATTAAAATGTATGGAGCAGTATTGTATTTTGATGTGTTTATTATAGAAGTTTTAATGAGGTTGTATTTGAGTTTCTCTCCGACCTGGGAAGTAATCTGTCTTCATTGGGAATCGAAATAGTACCTATATCATTATAACTAAAAAGCTGTTTGAAAAATAATACAAATTGATATAGTTTTGAAAGAATTGACTTTAAATTACGTCATAAACCCCAATGAATATTTTAATCAAATTTATCATACCTGATAAAAAAAATTGTCAACAAACTTTAAACGGTTACTCGTACGAGTTACTAATATTTATTGTACTGTCTTTAATCACACTAACTATTTTAAATACAACACATAAAAAAATAATGAGTAGACTCAAAAAGAGGAATTTATTTGGAAAAAAAAACTTATTGGTAGGCTATATTAACTCATATATTTCCTTTAAAGTACGGCACCCTTTATAAAACCAAATAATGTTTGGTGGAACGATTGATGTTTCCTACCTCGTATTCAACCACCAAAATAAAGAGACCGGAGCTTTAAATTCCGTCATCTCTTATAACAAATAAAAAATTTGTCTTTCTCATAAAAAATTTGACTTATAGAAAATAATCACCATTGCAAACTTCTGGTTAAAATTATTCACTCTATGTGTTCGTGGAAATCTATAGTTGCCATTGCAGTTGAGACTCTATCAATCCCTGACCGCCAGTGGAGTCGAGCGTCTCCTGAGTAGTGAAGAGCAAAAAGTTATTTTTCGATAACAGTTATAAATGTTATTTATTACATTACCGTTTTAAATTAACTGTTATTTTATACCAGTTGAAAGTATCGTTCTCATTGAACGTGTCTCGTAATTCGTTATCCAGTAACAGTTCTTTATAACCGTTCAACTGTCAATGCTAACCGTTCCTAAAAACGTTGGAGCTTATTCTTTAAGAGGAATAATTTATATAAAGAAGTTATTTTTATGGTTATAAAAAAACATTTATTGTGAAACTAAATATATTGTTCTTATTACGTCAAATCAAGGTAATTTTCACAAAGATTACAAACAGGTCACAATCACGTTGTTATTCCAAGGATGGAAATGGATAGAACAAGTGCAGAACCAGCCCGGGAAATGACGCGTGTGAAGTAATTAAGAGTCCTTATTCTTCATCGTGGTTCCTAAACGTTGCCAAATATCGCTATCAGCTCTCCAGTTATTAGTTGTTAAGAAACTGTCTAGATGGCAATCGTTCTTCCTCCTAGTCGTTAACACGAGAACTGTTAGTTATTCCGTTATTAGAGAACTATATAAATGATAATCATTCCTGTTCCCTAAGTCGTTCTGTCGTAGTCTTTATTTGTGAATTGATAACGTTTTAGTCAGTAACTGTTACACAAATCTGTTACTATTATAACAGTTATTTTTCAGTAACTGTTACAAAATAACGCATAAAAATAACTACTCTCCACCTCCAGCTACTAGGGAGGTGTGGTCAGAGCCGGAGCATCATATCAAGGTCCCGATTTGAGGTTACAGCTATGGCCCAAGTTTATGGGTCCATTCTCCATTGTGCCAGAGGTGGGGACATGTTTAACTGCCATTGTCGTTGTCGTTTCAGCTCCTGCACTGACCAACCTCCGGGGGTTCCAATGCGGCATCGGATTTATTTCAGTTATTCGGTACAAACCAGTTTTGAAATATTGGATTGAATAATATAAAGGAGGTTGTATTTCATTGATAATTTTACAGCTTGTAATGAAGTGAGAAATATATTTCAACTTTTTCTATGCTTTTGTGTGCAGTAGACCTTGAATTAAATCAATGAATCAATGAATTTTATAAGTTTTAATGTTGTTCTATTAATTTTTCACTAAAACGCTTTGTGTGAAGGAAGAAAGAGTATTAATTATTTACAACGATTGTGGGAAATTAAAATAATTTTTAATGTTTTTTTTAAATGACGTTCTTAAGTATTTCGAATAAAACAATTAACATAGAATGACATAAAGTTATTTTCAATTACAGTATACATAAGATTGTGATTTACCACGCATGGTTAATTAGAAAATTGTAATATTCAAAAATTAATATATTTGCTTCACTGAGTCGCTTCCCTGAATAAGCTTATTATCTTACGCTCCAAAACAAAACTATTTATACGGGCAAAATTTTTATTCTTTCAGAGGATTTTTAATTTTTGGTTGAATATAGAGGTTCGGTCACAAGGAATCGATTGGAATTAGTCCCTTGACGGGAAAAAATCCGGGTTTTGCCCTACAGTCTTTCAAAGTTAGTAAGTTATCCTTATGGATATTTTGTGTATCTGGGTATACTAGATTGAACAAAAATCAGCTGGTAACTGTTATAACGCGGTTAAACCAATACTGAGTTAATTATTGAGTCTTTAGCAAATAATTAACGTACAACTGACTTGAGCCTAGAGATCACTGCACAAGGTCTGCACCTGGATCCAGGAACTAGACTGCCGCTCCTCCGGCTTCTTGGGTTGGGGCTTCTTATCATAAGGACAAAGGTCAAGTCCAGTTACTAAATTATTGTCTCAACTTGCATGTTAGCTGACTAATGAAATAATACTTAATTCTTGCAGAATTAAATAAAAGAAACCCAATTTCAATATTAAAAATAAATAATAATATATCCTATACTCTTATACGAGCAATGTTTGCTTGTTTGCTTGCTTGCTTGCTTGCACAATTATCTCAAAAACGGCTCCGACGATTTCCTTCAAATTTTGGAATATGGGGGTTTTGGCCACCAGAAATCGATTGGAGCTGGTCCCATAGCTGGGAAAAATCCGGTTTTCGCGCTAGAGCCCTTCAAAGATCCCATGTTATCCTAATGGAAATTTTTTAACTGAACAAAAATCAGCTGATAACTGTAGATAAAATAAACCAATGTGTTACATCTTTAACCTGTGGTTTTAGGAAAATCATACCAATGTGCAGCAAACCTTCCGCCTGGCGAGTGAGCGGAGCGAACGAGCTTTGTGTGAGAAACGAAAGTAATAATTTTACCGAGCTTAAGCTCGGTCCCCCTGGTACTTTCTTGATTATAACAGTAACCATAGAAATAAACCAACGAGTTACATGTGAACAAACACATTTATACCAAAGCGCATCACCTAATTGCTTGGCGAGTAAGCGAAGCAAACAATCTCGTCTTAAATACGAAGAGTGTTTTAGAGATCTTAAATAACACTTAAATAAGTGTTATGACAACTTCGTTCCCTGTACCCAATGTAAACTTCGCTTCAGTGTAAACCAGTTGTAAAGTAGTCCTGGGATAATACACACATTACTGTAAGAATGTTGCATTCTGTTGTATACTTTCAAAAGGTGCGTTTTCACCAGAGATTGACAACTTAAAGTTATTGACTTTAGCCATATGGATATAACAGTAAAAGTGAACAACTTTTGACTAATAAATAGTGTATAATTTACCTTAATGTCTTCAATCCTGTAGTATTCTCAAAAGATTACTATAGTTTCGAGGTTTCCTACCTCATTTTCAAATCTTCAATTATAAAAATATCATATCATTGCTGAACAACTTGAACAGCAATGATATGATATTTTATCATTGAAGATTTGAAAATGAGATAGTAAACCTCGAAACTATAGTAATCTTTTGAGAATACTACAGGATTGAAGACGTTAAGGTAAATTAGCCTATTTACTAATTATTTAAATTACTATTTAAATTACTATTTAAATTACTATTTATTTGTCTAATCAATCCAGGAGGCATTACCATGAATAAACTTTTGACTGTCAACCTATGGTGTAAACGCCTCTTTACCGGATTATATTTTATGGCAAAAAATCCATCACCATACTCATTACCATAATTTAAACCAATACTCATACACTGAAGTAAAACAGCAAAACTTAATTTTTCACTAAGTCTTAAGTGAGCTCAAACAACTTTCAAAAGTCTATTCTACACATCCTAAACATTTTAAATGCCCTCGATGACATGATAGGCATTCCCGATAACACCTGTCATATCAATCAAGTGACAAATTCTAATCCGCCGGCGCGGCGCCACATCACCCAGCCCCCAAGACAAAGACGACTGTTGCGGTCCTTGGATCGTTTGGCACAATGCTGAATAAATCCTAATTAACTAAACAATAACACGGGGCGTGTCTGGTGATGATGAAACGAAACGTCAGACTCGCCACATCATCAGGGCGACTCGAGGATTATGGGGCCGTTAACTGGACGGTGCACGATTGTCACAGAGATTTGGGGCCGAGGAGCGGTTTACAGGTTAAGGGTGCGCTCTACCTCGGCGTCAAAATCGTCGAGCGAGACTGTTAACTGCCGCTATACGCGGAAACTCACATTTTGGAAAATATATGACGGGTGATTTTAAATTTTGTTACTTTAATGCTTTTTTTGGTTTCAGTGCGAAATCGATCGGTGGTCTAATAACGATGTTTTTGAAATTGCAGACCTTTCGCATCTCCCTTCTTGCATCGTTATCTATGAACTTTTTACCAATCTTATTGCAGATTCTTGTTCTTAAGATTATATTGTACTCACGTATCGTCTTATTTTTTCTTAAAATTTTTTTTTTTAATACGTTAAAACTTGATTCAAAAACGCTTATTTCAACAATATTAGCAAGCACCCTGCTTAGTAATTTAAATTAATATCGAAATTTTAAGACGATAGCCGAGTACAAAATTATATTACGAAAAGAATGACACCAAAATATTTTAAATCGGTTTACAACTGGGGCGACAAACAGGGAGATTCTAAACCCTTGCATCCGCGCGCGGCAGATGGGTAGAGCGCACCCTTAACATTCATTATGGATGTATTTGCCATTAACCTGTTAGGGAAAACACAAAATATAATTTTATATAAGTTAGATTGAATGCTAATGGATTAAAGCGAAGGGTAACTGATTGAATGGCAATCACAGTACTTAAGAGTAAGGAGTACTTGCGCCATTTCGGTATTTTGTCCGATAAGAACAATGTTAAATTTGAAACATTATTGTGAGTTTGTTTTTCGTCTGAAAATTACAAACTTGGTGTCATTTTAAATGTTACCATAGTATCTTTAATTAGACGTGATTGAAAATTAATAAAAAATCATCCACTTGAATAACGAATAAAAATAATGTATATTATCACAATTTTCAAACCATGTTAAACAATTATTGGGAGGTTTTATTAAAAATATATTCACCTCATATGAATCGCCACACCATTGAGTTACGGCTACACATAGCAGGAAAGGATACGGAAAGGAAACGGAAAGGACACGGACAAAATTCTGATGGGGTGGCTACATATATCGGAATACAGACAGGACATTTCTGAGTCGGAAGGGTGCGCGCACAGCCGTCCGACAGTGCTCATCCCGCCGGCCGCCACACTCACTACACAGAGCTACAATCAGAATTTTCTGATAGTGTCGGAAGGGGTGGCTACACATGCCAGGACGGGATACGGACAGGACACGACAGTGGCGAAGAATGCTCGTCTGGCGATCCATCCGACACGGCGAATGTCCTGTCCGATTCCTTTCCGTGTCCTTTCCTGCTATGTGTAACCGCTCCCATTTGATAACACAGGGAGAATTCATCAGAAACTGTCCTGTCCGTGTCTTTTCCGTGTAATTTCCTGCTATGTGTAGCCGCACCTTTATGGTGAACATATATAAGTTTCATGCGAATCCGATGTCGAGATAGTGTTTCAAAGATACCTATGATTGACATTGTTGTTATGGGACTAAAAATCAAGATGGTGGAGGTACTGCAGACTTTTAAGAAGCTGGTATTCCCGAATGACTTTACAGGATTTCATCAGTCTGAAATAGTAGCCTACAAACCTTTGTCAAATAGTTATTTATACAGAGAATTTTTTATTTCCCACTTTATCAAGCCCTTGACAGGGACATTTGCGACGAAATATTTGTGATTAATTTTTGTGGCAATGGTCTGTACAATCTGGGAGAAAATACCGTAAAATTTCAACGGAAATACCCCACTACTAATCGAGGTGTCAACAAAATTCTTTAGTTTGGCAAGTTCTCATAAAATTTTCACAATTGTAATTTCAAACATGTAAAATGACAAGTTTTCATGAATCATCTCCCTACAAGGTAAGACAGCTAATTGAACTTACAATGTTATTTAGGTGGCTGACTTTTTAAAAAAAATCTACTCAGCAGCTCATTTTTCATATAAATTAGTCTTCAATTTCTTTTCCTTCAAGATCCTTTACCATTGTTGCTTTCCGCTGTCACAATTGAATGATTTTCCCACTTGCCATCTTCTCTAAGATTTTTATTTCTGTACTTTTCTGAATTCTAAAATTTTGAATAAGTCTTCAAACACTATATTGTCTTGGCGTCCCTGTAGAAATAATTTTTTAACTGGAAAAATTTAAAAGGGTTGGTCCGTAATCAGAGTTCACCGGTTTTATTTTACAAATTCTTTCCCAAAATAACATGAATGCTTGAAACTGTTGTTCAATAAAAAACTATGATTTTCACAGTCCCAGACTGGTAAAAATGAATTAGTTGAATTAATAAGGACCCCCTATTAATTAGAAGGGATCAGATGTAGGCCTACACAAAATTGAACCGCCCAACCAAAATGTTCATTGAAAATTGGAAAAGTTTCTCGGCACAATCCCTAAGTAAATAATCCTACACTCTCATCGATTACAGCACATTACTCTGCAGCTCCAGTAGGTTTCACCGGCTACAATACACACATATCATATAATCCGGCGGCGGCGGTGGTGGCGGTATATCTGTGTGATTGTACCGTCGCATCCGGTGACCCACCCCCGCGCCGCCCACCCGTCATCCGGCCACCTGATCATCCGGACCTGACTGGGGAAACCGACCACACTTGAGCTTACGTACTTTTATAGTAAATATTACAAGTAGGAAACGCATAACGGCTTTCTAAATGTATGCTGTAAAACATGTTTTTAGACATGAAGTGTTATAGATTTATCATTACACAGTTGGTTGGATGAACGGATGAAGTAATATCGCTACGGGTACGCCAATTCTCTAACGACATCATTTTTTACTCTATTTTACACATGAGAAATATTAGTTATTAACAAAAAATTATATAATCATTAAATTATGAATTATC
Organism: Neoaliturus tenellus; assembly: GCA_030545055.2. NCBI lineage: Eukaryota > Metazoa > Arthropoda > Insecta > Hemiptera > Cicadellidae > Neoaliturus > Neoaliturus tenellus. The sequence goes on from CM061537.1 coordinate 119,194,985, forward strand.
ATTCAAGCTAAAATATTCAACCACATAAATTCTATCCTTGTGCATACTTTTAAATTCCATAGTGTAGTAACGGTTAAGACGAAAAATCTCCCAACAATTGGAAAAATATAGTTTTTTTTTTCTTTTTTTTTTTTTTTTTTTTTTTTTTTTTTTTAGATTTTACTACTCTTGCAGGTAACAAAGAGTAAAATCATGATTTTTCTAACACTTTTAACCTGTTCCATACTGTTTGGCGACTACTACGGTTGTCGTCAAGTTAGCATCATCCCTCTTACGGAATCTAGTTCACCTTTCCTAAGACTAGAGTCTTCTTGACGACTAGCAATCAATGGAAACTTTTAGGACTTAATTTTTAGTCTTATATATTGTTGCATACTTTATTTCATTCTATATTCTAGACCTGATCCTTCATACATGTTCGACTTTAAAAAACGCCCTGGTAGCGGTGGGGCTTACAAAGTGACTAAGTTATTTTCGACAAAATATGAATGCACAACTTATCTTCACTTTAAAAGTACTATGGTAGAAACGAATGGAGTAAACATATTAAGTCATTTCTCAGTGAAGTGTTCAATCTGCTAGCCGTAGTTTTCAACTTTATTTATTATATAAGGTTTAAAAATACCTATCCTTTTATAACTTAAATTAAAGTTTAGTCTTACACGTAGCCTAATATACGTGAAAATATAGTATTACATAATTCGTCCATGATAATAGATACATAAATATTAACAAATAAGACAGATGAGACAGCGCAATTCTTTATATAACAATAAGAAATATATACAATAAAACATATATAATAAGAGATATACAGATATATACAGAGAATTTTTTATATAAGAGATATATATAAAAAAAGATCAAAGTATCGAATAATACTAGATACTTCAGAGAAAAAAGAAGAAAATTGGGGTTAGATGTGAAGCGTTGCACTCAAATTGATAAAAATTGGAAAATTTATTTATGCACTTCCAACTATAATTATTTTACTAATTTTATTGTAAATTTTTCGGTACTTGATTAATCTAGTACCAAGTATATTTTTAAATTGTTGTTTTGAACATCTTTTAGCACTCTTTAAATCAATAAATCACTATTTTGAGACAGGGACCTAGAGTAAACAAGTCATTTTTCATATATTTTTAGATTCAATATGACATCGTTTTTGCAGCACCAAAAACTGCAATACCATAGTGGTAACAAGCTTAAAACATTTTGATATTTAAAAACAAATAAAATAAATGGCTGTTCATCTGTAATGCAAACTTATACAAACTGGCAAGCAACCTGCAAGACATAACATAGACGTAGAGGGTAGAAGACAAGGAAATTTAGAGATTGTTATAAATTAATACCGGCGGCTGAGAAATGAGTGTAAATGATCCAGTTAATCGATGATTCAGGACATCGGTTTATCGATAAAATCAATTTCAGATCAAGTCATAAACTGGGGATATGATTAGACCAATAAAACTGGCAAGAAGTATTTCGAGCGCTAAAGGACGTTAAACGAGTCTCTTAATTTACATACTGAAATATAATAACTATATTAACGGATCGAATGATATTACGAAACTGGTTTAATGTGGATCAAGAGAAGTTACACTGAGTAGGTGTCACTGCTCCTGTGTTTATAGAGGAGTGGAATTTTTATTGCTTCTAATATTTATACTTCTCCGTTATAAAACTTTCCCCGCGCTTCGTCAGTGAAATTCAACAGCTTTTATATTGTTGTTGAGTAATTCGCACTATAAGCGGGATGACGATGCTTTCGTATTAATATTACTCTGTATTGTAATTTACTTATTTGTTTTGAATATACTATCACTTTTTAAAATGTTAATATAATTTTTAGTTCGTTGTTTTTATGCACATGTTAAATGTCCTTGAAACTTTAATTTTGCAAAATCTAAGTTTTATTTCTGAAACATTAAACGTTGGCTACCAAACGTCTCACATATGTGACGTAATGTTAAAAGAAAACCTTAAATGTAGACCAGCGTCACATATATGTGTCGCTCAAGGTGTTTCCAGTGTACCGATGACACATATATGGGACGCTCAGGTCAAATCCAGTGTACCGACGACACATATATGGGACGCAGTCACGGTTCAGTTAGATGACTCGCCACGCCCATTTGGTCTACTGAATGGATCTAAAACCTGTTTATCGGTCTATAGGAATGTGTGGCACACATGTGTGTCGCTTGGTCTCTGGATACGACCTCAATTTTTATTTTTTACAGATTTTCAAATTTGACCATCTTGTCTGCTCACATGTTGCCATTAGTGTTTGTTTACTACACATTCCAGATGACGTTATTTATTGCGTGACACATTGTGCTGTATATTTTAGTATTTTTTAGTGTAGTAAAACTATTTTTCATTTATTTTCCAGCCATCCAACTCATGACACATATGTGAGACAGTCGGAGTAGTGGGAAAAAGCCACTCCTGGCACAGATCAGCTGCCCCCCGAGCCACGTGCCGTGGCAGCTGGTGCCAGCTGTTATGTCACATAGCTTCCGGTGGGGGTTAGAGGGTATATATGAGATGCTGTAGTTATATGTTATGCCATATAGGTCGGGGTGGAGATGGCGATAGTGTTGGCGTTAGGGTGAAGTGAATTTGAGCATAAAATTAAAAGTTAGTTTAAAATTGAAATTCGTCGGTGTTAACGAAACTCTAACAGTTGAAGAAAAATTAAGAGTTAGTTCAAAATTGAAATTCAAACTTATAACTGGGATGTGGAAAATATGTCAAGGTCATCCAGAGTAAGTTTTTAAAAATTCTATCCAACTATCACCAGAAATAGTTTTAAGTTGAAGTAGTTGGTGATAGCGGGATAATTCATTCGTGCCATGGGAGAGGTGTTTATCGTTTGAAAGTTGGCGATCGAATGAGAAATGCCGCCTAGGGAGAGGGCTTATAAAACGGCAACCTCCCCCCACCACCCCTTCCCCCACTCCTTTAGACCAATAACCGGTCGCCGACACTATGTGGTAAAACTGAACCAGACATGGCGGCCGCCATGGATAATTCTAACCTCAAACCTTAGTTTTGCATTGGTGAGCATGCGCCACCCCCACTCCTTTACCTTTCTTTTATATTTTTAAAACCGAACAGTTGTCCGGGCAGCTGCCCCTATGGGCAGATGTTCGGGCAAGTGTTGGGGGCAGAAATGTTGAAATATTGGGGTGGAGATGGCGATAGCGTTGGTGGTCGGTTAAACTGAATTTGCGAATAAAGTAACTAGGGTTGAACTAAAAGTGTACATAAATTAAAAGTTAGTTGAAAACTGAAATTTGACGGTGTTAACAAAACTCTTAATAGTTGAACAAAATTAAAAGTTAGTTTAAAACTGAAATTCAAATTTATAAATGGGATCTGGAAAGTATGTCAAGGTCATCCAGAGTAAGTTTTAAAAAAGCCTATCCAACTACCACCAGAAATAGTTCTAAGTTGAACTAGTTGGTGATAGTAGGATAGGTTGAAGTAACTTTTGAATTTTATTAGTGAACATACAATTAATGTGCAACAGCAGAGTTTAAACAAGTTGAACTTTTGTGATGAATTACAGAGTTGTAAATGCAAACACCGACGACGATGAGAAGGTAAATGCAGAGTCCCCAGATGATGTATTTGAAAAGCTTGAACAAATGTAACATTTCGAGTTGGTTTTCCCGTTCCATTTCCAATCGTTTAATTTCCAATTTCAATTTATCCTCTTCCATTCTAGTTACGAAGGGAACTTCATCCATCATATCCATCATGATTGTGTTAGTGTTTGAAATTTTAGTGATGTTGATAGTTCAGAAGTTGAAGACGGAATGAGAAGTGAAAGGGAGAAATGTTAGTTAAATAAAGAAGTGGTGGGGGGAAGACATTGCTCTTAATTATTACCATCAGTAGTGTCAGATGGTGCAGGAGTTAGATTTAGTAAACTGTCTTCGTCCGAACTTTCAACCTTATCACAAATAGGACAATCGTATGTTATTTCCAAATACATTTTGATGGTTGTAAAATTATCTACAAGTTCTTGTAAAATATTAAAAATGTCTTGTAACTCTTCTTTAGAGTTTATTTCAAAACTAGAATTCATTCGGGCCAATGGAGAGTTGTTCATTGTTGGAGAGTTGGTGATGGAATGAGGATCGGCGCATAGGGAGGGGGCTTATATAATGGTGACCTTGAGCAGGCATCTAGGGAGGGGGGCTGTCTAGGGAGGGGGCTTTTATATGGGGAACCTTGAGCTTATGATTGAATAAAATGTTTAGTTCTTCTTCTTCATCTTTTAATTCAATTATTTGAACCAAAGTAGTTGTTTCATCTTCTTCACTCGATGAAGAAAACAATTCACCAGGATTTAAATATTGAACTACAATTCTGAACCATCTTATAGGATATTCGTCAATGATAGAAAGTAAGTTTTGAAACAATTCTTCCATCTCCTCCCTGTCAGTTATTATATGTTCAAACTTGATAAATTTGTTTTCCATGTTGTTAGTTAGAGTGTTGGAAGTGGAATGATTTAATATTATATAAAAATTAGAACTAGTGGTGGGGGAAATCTCAAGGTCATCCAAATGAAGTTTTAAAAAAGAGTGTAAAACTGAAATTACACATTTGATGGTTCTACAGGATCGGAATACCAATCTGATCTGTATTTACATCTTTTTATCATATGTGTACAAAAATCATCTTGATGAGACTTGGTGTGTTGACAATGAGCAAGATCTAGAGGGTGAAATTTGAAACATCTTTGAGGACAACATGTATGAAAATATCTTGATTTGTAAAATTTGAAAGTTCGCAATTCCGGTGGTGGTAGTTGTTTTGTTTTGCATTTGCAATAACAAGATCCGAAGAATTCACATTTAGTACAAGCTAACCCATCCACCATCATTGGTCTTAAATCTGTACACTGTTGTTCACAACAGTAACGAGGTTTGTACTTGTATTTTTGCTCTTCCATGTTGATGCTGCGGAGTCCAGTGAAAGAATAAGAGTGTATAGTGTTGAATAGCGAGTTTTATATACTATGAAAAGTGGTGGGGGTAATTTCAAGGTCATCCAAATGGAGTTTTAAAAAATTATACCTTACTAATGTAAGGAATGTTGATACTTAAGAAGTTTGTTTCTTTTTGTTTTCTTCAGACTTTTTATCTTTCTCAGCTTTAGCCATAGCAACTAGTTCTTCTATTGATAGCGGATGTACTTCAGGAAATTTCAAAATTAATTTAGCTTGGTATCCTTCTTTAGCTAATACATCTATATCTTTAGTCATTTGTTCAACAGTGTTGTAATCTTTTCCATAGATTTTTCCATCAAGTTGAATCATCATTCTGTACAACATTTTCTTAAATAGGTCTTGTCGTGGTGAGAGCTGAGAAGCAAATGATTATTTATTCAAGTATTACATCCTTTTTATTAACTCACATTCAACACGTGATTCTTTAGTTGTAGTTTTGTTTGTCAAAAGTTATTCAACATTGGTAATATTTTTGGAACTTGATGTTATGTTGACCAGTAGGCGATGAAGAAGTTGTAGGTTGTGTAGAAATAAATATTTCATCATCGCAATATTTTGTTTTAGTGAACATCCTTGTATTAGTAGCACTAACATCAACAGTTAAGTGATAACCACCGGTAAGTAAAACTCGCATTTCGTTGGTTAAATCTTCGAGTTGTTCAAAAGTTGTAATGGTGTTGGTATCATAAGATGCACACTTGACTTTGAGAGACATATTTAGTTTTTTATATTAAGCAATAGAGTGAGCGAGATGTGTACGGTACGAAAGGTAGTCGTAGACTGATGAACTTCACAAGTAGATTTCTGCTTTTATCATCACACAAAATTGGGTCAAGGTCATTCCGTGGAATTTTAAAAAAAGCAACATATTGTAATGTACAAAGACATTACAATATGTTGCTTTTTATTTTTTTGTTTTATATCATATTTATTGAGAAACAATTACAAACAAATATTTACAATGTTATGTACAAACTAATCAATATTAGGTGTTACATGAATTGTAAGTTCAGTAGAGTTATTTCCACTTGGTCCATGCGAAACCAAATAGAGTGCACAGGGTTGAACTACACGAAGATCTTCATTTTGAAGAAGTTGTACAAAACGTGTAGGTAGGAAGATTTGAAACTTCGGTTCGTCACCAACTGTATACGGTGCCTCGCGCAATGTGCAATTAATAGCATCACCTACTGAAGTTTCCATTTTCTTGATCGTATGAATGATGTAATGTTTTTCTTCTTTTAGTTCAGAACATTTCTTCGTAGGTAGAATTGATGATTTAGAATGAGCGTTGAACTGATCGACCAAATTTTGCCATTTTGTCATTTGCAGAACCAAAGTTCTGCGATGCCATCTTGATGTTATTGTTAATTTTCTTGTAAATAAGAATGTCCGTTGGAGATGTTGTCTCTTCGGAGGTTCGAGTAATACTCATGCTGTGTCATGGTAGCGCTCTCACTTTTATAGTCGACACTACCCCCACCACTTTTTTGAAGGAAACTATTCAAGCGGTAGGCATTCTTTAAAGCGCACTGCGACCTTCGATGTTTAAAACTTTTTGATGAAATACAAAGTTCGTTGAAGTAGCATTGGAAATCTTTATCAATTATTGCATTAATCACTTCGTTGCTTGTAAATGATTGTATCCAATTTGCTTTTTCCAATCCTCTTGTGTAGATAATTTTAAACTCTTTGCAATAATGATTCATAATGTGCGGCATCATGTTATAATTAATGAAACCTTCATCCCATCTTAAGTTGTGAAAATGTTTGTTCAACCATTTGTTTGTAACTTTCGCTTTAGTTGTTAGTCTATTAAATGGTACTGGAGGTTTGAACAAATAATGATAAACTACTGATGTGTTCATGTCCAAGATTACTAATTCTTTAATAATAAAATTACCATCATTTCCTCGGAAAGCTTGAAATTCAATTATACCTCTTTTAACTTCCATTATGTGTGGTGCATTAGAAAACGAAACCCGTTTATTCATGATGAAGTCTTATTAACAACTGACTTAAAAATTGAATGAGCCGACGTTTATAACAGACAGGATTGTTCTTCTTCTTTCACTTCTTGTGCCACTTCATCGATATTAAAATTGGTGGGATAGTTGTTTAATTGTCTCCACATTTCAACTTCTTGAGGTATTCTATTAAAGATTGAAGTATCCACGGGACCGTATAAAATTGGAACAAAAGGTTGTTTGTCCAATGTATCGATTAGATAGTCTTTAATTATTGCTCTTGAAAATATTTGTTGTTTCAAATATCTGGTGACGGGACCGGTAGTACAACTTAAAGTGTAAAATTCTTCTTTAGTAAAATATAATTTAACATTGTGGGTAGTTAAATCTCTGAAGCGAACAATTTGTCCTCCACGATGTTTTACTATATCAACTTCAATATTTGATTCCAATAAACTTAATCTTGTTCTTCTTCCAAATGTGTTGTTACTTAAATAGCACTCTAAAAGATGTAAATGTTTCATGAGAGATTCCCAAGTAGTTTCACTGAAAGTAACCATTTTGTTTCCATGATTTAAAATAACAATTGGTGAATAATCCATTGATTTTAAAATTCCAACTGATATACTTTTTGTCATGCATGAAGAAATTGGGTAGATAATCCGAAGAAATACTTCTGTTAAAATATTGGTTGTAATGTTAACTTCAACCTTCTTCTTTTTTACTTTTTTTCAGCTTCTTCTTCTTCTCTCTTCTTATGTTTGTTAAACTTTAGGAACTCGTCCATTTCTCGTTCAACTTGTTTTTATATATCTGAACTATTATCATCCATTAGAGGTGTATTTTCTTCTCCGTTAGTAGAATTCATCTTGCGAATGATGTTTCCCATACGACGGTTGAAGATAGAATGAAGTTTCCACTAATTATTTTCTCGCTTTTATATTTTTCGTAAAATCCTTGAAATTTATACAATTACATAATTGTTTGTTTTCAACTTGTCTTTCACAAATGAAATTCTAACCTCAAAAATTGAAGCAGATAATTCTAACCTCAAAAATTTGCAGTCGTTGTACAATTCTTCTTAAAGTACATTCTTCACAATTCCGGTCAGCGGTGTGTAAGTAACTATTTTATCATGTAGAATTAGACAGTATGCCGAAGTTCCATCCGCTACTGGTTCTTCAAATTCCATTTCAATTTTTATATCCACACTTGATGATTTTACCGATTCATTTTGTTTTGAACAATCGATTACAATTATTGGAGCCTTGGAATAATACTGGTCAGGTGATAATAGTGGTGTATTAGTTTTTCCATAATATGATGATTGAAATCTTGCATACATATCGTATAAAATGGAAAAACGTTTTTTGCTGAACATGACATTCAAATTGTCATAGGGAAAGAATTGAGAGTTTAGGAAAACTTTACAATTCTTTATTTTACAGTGATCAAATTGACCAGCATTTGCAGTGATAACATCTTTTCGCTTAGTTTGAAAACCGAGTATTATGTACCTTGCTCGTTCCAAGTAAGTTGATGTCTTGACGGTCCATGTTTGTCGTTCTGTCTGAGGTAGTGTAGGGTATTAATGAAATTCCCAACTTCGGAATGGCATCACAATATCACGGTCAGATTTCAACTTTCTCAATAATAGGATTCTATGTTCATCAGCTAATCTTACATGAGGTACTCTCCAAACAACTTTATCCAACTGTAGTTGCCATTCCAGTTTATCTTCCGTAGTTGCAGGGTCTGCAAGTATCAAGTCCTTATTAGTTGAAGATCTGAGTAATACTAATTCTTGTTTGACATTTATTATTACCCGTTTGTAATCTTCAGCGAATCCCAAAAGCAATCGTAAAGGTACATGAAAATCAAAGTGACCGTTGGAAGCTGGTGTTATAGTGTCTTTATCGGGGGCAACCCATCCGGCGGTGACTATTGAATTCTTCTCATGCGGTGTTAATGATGTTAATCCTTTCAATGTCGTTGTTAAACCAACCTTTTTTGTTGAATCAACCGTCACCCCTGATATTTCATATCTTATTTCATCAAAAAGATATGCCATCGGGTTATTTATAAAAGGAACTGTTGAAGCAGTTTTTCCATCCAATTTTAATACCCGTCCTTCGATGTACAAGTAACTTTCACACGGTAAAGTGTAAATATCTTGTTGTTGAATGGGGATCCTTATTTCATCATTATTGTTTAATTTTGATGAAGTGTAAGGGTTGTGCGTGTGATATTCCTTCTCCCATAGTGTTTCGTCGAACGTTGGTCCTTGAGATATATCCAGGATATCCATCGCTGTTAAGTTTCAATCCAATCTTCTGTAGAAAACGAATGTTGTCCGATGTTAACTCTTCCAATGTTGAGGAGCTACTGAGCTCCCGACTCTTCCGTTGCGGTTTAAATGATAATCCCATGTTGACTTTTATGTTGCTGCTCTGATGTGTATCCGTATAGTAATTGTTTCTCCTCTAAAGTCAACACTATGACCGTCTTGATCCAATATGTTCAGTATGATGTCTGAAATGAAACTGGTGTTTAACGGTAGGTATATCAAGTTTTGTGGCTTCTCAACAATTTTAAAACCGGGAGCCACTGTTGGATAAAATGTATGTAAAATATGTTGATTAACTCCATCTCTATACGATCCGTGTATAATGTTGCACGTGACATCGATACTATTTACTTTCAATATTGTTACAGTTGAATCACCTGAATGAGTAGTTCCAGGAGTTAAGATTTTCTTTTTTGTATCTGTAAATCCAAGTAAACTGCCAATCGACTGTTCCAAGCTGACATCAATATAATATTTTGAAGTTATTTCTGCTTTTAAAGTATTATTGTTTCCTTTAACGGTAATATTGTCTTCTCCGAGTTGTTTCTGTAATAATTGGTTTATATCATCAATTTCATAAGCTCCAGTAGGAAATGTAATTATTTTCAATTCTGAGTATTTTCCTGTAGCATCCTTAGTTTCATAATAATGTAGTAAATTGTTCTTCCCTTCCGTAACATTGGGAATTGAGTTGTAGGTAGTCAAATCAAGTAATGCCGCTTCCCATAATCGTTCCTTGGATAGACGCAATGCTGGGAACAGCGTACTTTTCAATGTGGATGAATTTCCACTCAATGACACTGTATACGATGACATCTTAAAGCTGACTGACACTTTTTGCTAGAAACTCCAAACATAAATGCCCACATATTTCAGTATTGTTAGGTTGTTCTTTTTTGTAATTGTAAAAAATGTTTTTTGAGTTTCGAAAATAATGTTGAAGTTCTTTTGGCGGTGGTAGATTGCCAAAACTGTCAAAGTAGTAAACGGTTTGTCCAAGCTTTTTATAGCATACCCAATGAGTACCTGGACCATAGGTGGAATCCAAATTTACTATTCCAGTTTCATTTTTCCATATTTTAGTTGGTAATGCATCTTTCATAAAAACTCCTCGAAAGAATGGTATTTTCAAACATTTCACATAATCATTTAACTGATGATTTGTTAAGGCTTTATTTGGAATTATCAATTGACTCTTCTTATTTAGTACACACGGTATGGTCTTAGGTATAAACCTGCTCCATTTTTTACCATTTGCCAAACAGAAGTCTTCTTTACATTTACCTTATGAGTTCTACGACGTCCTTTTTTAATGTTTCCACCTCTTTTGGGAGCGCCTTTCTTTGCAGGTCTTCCTCTGCGACGTTTTCCACCACCTAACTTTGCTTTCGTCTTCATGGCTGTAGTTACTGCCCAAGCCGATGCTTTTTCTGCAATACTTGCGTCACTTGATTTTACTCTTTGCCAAGCTTTTTCCGCTAGAATTTTATCTGCTATTGATCTATTTGTTGAATCTTTATACTTTGAATATGCTATATCCTGTTCCTTGCAAGCTTGATCTAATTTATTAATTCCAGGATCTCCTCTTGCTAAACGCTTTGCCAACTTAGTTCCAGGTCCACAATATTGATAACCTCCGGGCAGATGTAATTCGTATGGTAAAGCGTCTATCGTTCGATTTACAACAGCACCAACTGGAATCCGTCTGAGCAGGGATAATGCAGCTGATGTTATACCACGTCCTCTCTTGCCGCTGTCTTGACGATGACTGAGCGATACGGTCTTCATTATGTTGTCTTATATAACTGGCGTGTTTACTCCACGAGATACTTTACACAAATGAATAACTTGTGCAAAATCTTTTATATTTAAAGACTTAGTTATTCAAATTAATTATATACTGATTTATAATTCTATTTTTAATCCAAGCTTCTCGTTCATCGGGTTGAATCATCACATGACTCGTTGTACTAGCTATATGTATGTGGGTATCAATAAGTAAATTACCCACTATTCTTATTAAACAATCTAAAGTTACAGCATCTTTGGGATGTTGAGGATCTTGTAACTGCATAATACGTTTATCATTACAAGTATATGCGGTTGAATCACTTTTTGATGTTGTTATGACTTGTCCAATAGTAGCAGCATCATTTGAATCTTCACCTGGTAAAATATTAATTATTTTCTTCATCTTTGCATCATATTTGGTCCCAAAGTGTTTATCCCAAGTTATTGTTTGTTTCAATGTAACACAATCATCTTCTTCATAACCAGGATAAATATTTTTTATTCTTCTATTACGACCATCGTATGTATCTAATCTACCCTCACTTGCAATTAATGTTTGTACCATAAGAGGTACATCTGAATCTTTTCTACCAAATCTTCCATTTGTTATTGTTTTATGTCCTGCATCCCATTCATCATTTTTTCCTTGCATTAAATCAAACTTTTTATTTCCATGTATAAATTTATCTCCCCGCTTTAACACGGCATCTTCATGTTTTACAAAATTTGATGTTTCCTTTTTTAACTCTTTAGATAATTGTTCCATAGTAACAGCATCTTTTGGTTGAGAACCAAACTTTACATTTGTCAATATTTTACCATGACAATCGATTCCATTAACATCTTGTAAAATACAGTTGTCCTTGATGTATTTTAGGTTTACAGCATCACCGTCTTCCTTTGGGTATCCAATGTCATTTATAATAAATTTATAAAAAGAAAATCCATGTTCAGTTTTTTCCGGTATTATAGAATGTAAATATTCTTTATTAACTGAATCTTTATCATTTTTGGGATTTCCCATGTTGGTTATTCTATAATTTCCAGCATCATACGTTTGTCCATCTTTTAAGTTGTTACCCCATTGCAATTTTAAAGTATTTGAAAGTTCAGATGATAAGTACTCTTTAGTAATTGCATCAGAACCTTCAGTTGGTTTACCAACATTAATTATTCTATGTGATTTAACATCGTAAGTATTCTTATGTAATTTCAATGATGTTGAAGTAGCTTCTTTTACTGTCTTCAAATTTGCTCCATCAGTATCTTCTTCTGGATCTTTAACTAGTTTTAAACGTTTATTACTTATGCTATAGTCACCTTCAGGTGTTTGCGGTAATCCACTTCTTTTTCTGTCTTCTCCAACTTGCACTCCTAACGCGGAGTACCGTCCGAACTTGTCGACGCTCATGTTAGAACTGATACGTCTTACGCTTGCAACTCTTTTATATCCGCGGACAATTATACAACTATACCACGATTCCTAAGTTCATCAACTAGAGCCACCCATTCATTATTCAAACCCGTATGACCGGCTTCCATGGCTTCATGCAATAGTCTCATTCGGTCAACCAATTTATTGATGTCGTTGTAGTAAATCACATTTGTATTGTATAGATTTTTCATCAATCCTTTACCAGAGGTTGAAGTATCTCCTTTACTCTTTTTACCATGTTGTTCAAGAAGTGATAAATCCATAAGTGATAAAGATTTTCTTTTCATTGGTTGTCTCACCGCTGGAGCAGTACGTAATGTGGGCAATTTTCGTGGAGGAAACAACTTTTTTTATAACAATGTTATATTTTGTTGCACGTGAACGATTAATCATTGCATCCTTTAAGTAGTTTCTCTTATGAGCGTTAGTATTTTGTAAAATCTCTTTAAAAACACTTAAATCTTTGGATGAATATCTTAGTGGTATATTTTTAAAAATTAATTCATATAATCCTTTTGTTCCTTTATATCTATGCTCACCAATAATGATGTAATCGTCTTGAGTTATTTCAAGCTTTGAATCACCAATCTTTAATTCATTCCCATCAATTCTTGCTCCGTATATGTGTGATCTACTCAAATTCGGGTTTGATTTCATGTCATGTAGCATTTTCATTATATATTTTCTTCCAAGAGGTCCATGTTGTAATATATCGCTACTCAATTGAGTTAAATTTGGAATAGATTGTTCAGCTTCAGGTATTGGCTGTTCTTCTCCCTTTTCAACAATTGGTTCTTCTTCTTCTTTTGCTTCTTCTTGCTCACTAGCACTTGTGTATGAATCATCATCTTCTTCTTTTTTTAATGCTTGTACTTCTTGTTTAGAAACTGGTAGTAAAACATCTCCTTCATAACGAGGTTTACCAATAGTTTCTGATATCTGTTTTAAAGGTTCCGTAATAGGTTTAAATGTAGTCTCTAGAAATTCTTCTCTTTCACTTAAACCCATCCTCAATGCACGATTCTTCATCCTAATAGAATCACTGAGTGATTTTATTTCTTTCAATAGTTTTTCTTGATTCACCATGTTTACACTGTGAAGTTCAACGTGTAACTAGATGTAGCATCGGTAGTTCAACGCATAAATACAAATTTATCCAACCCTATACGATATCTACCATTTTTAATATCTTCTTCCTTCATAATAACGAGAAAGCTATATTTCTCATTCCATGCTTTGCCACACATCTCTTTAAATTTTTCAAATGGCATATCCGCATTTACATGATCATTATATATATGCTTTAAATTTGTTTCATCTTGCTTGAAGATGATCAACATATTTGCATTGTCTCTTATAAGTTGTTTTGGAATTTTACTGTATGTTTGACCAATATAAATGCTATCAATATTATGATGTCTTCCCATAGCAAAATAATTCCTTATTGTGTCATGATTTTCACAAGAAACATCGTCAAATATAAAAATAGAAAATGGTTTTGCTTCATTTGGTTGCATAATTGTTTCACTGGCATTAAACTTGTAAAACTTCACTTCAGGTACATTTGCAAGTACTTTATCCAATAATTGATATTTTGGTTGTTGCAATGATTTTGAAAAAATGTATATATTGTTAAAACGCAATCCCTTAGGATTAGTTATAAGGTTAAAAACAACATTAGTTTTTCCACAATTTGAAGGACCAGTTATTAGACATCTTATCGTATTTGGTAGTAATTCACCATGTTTTCCATGATTTAACTTATCATTGTCAACTGTCAATTCATCAATGTTATTGATATTAAATCGATCTTTTTGTTGTACAATCTCCATCTTGTATAAAGGTTAAACACACAATGAGCTATTAAACAATTATACTAAGTCTTTTGAAGGAATCCAAGAGTCTTCACTTTTATCAAACCCTAACCACCGGACTTTAACCATATCCTTTTTCCTTTGTAAAATCTTCTCGACAAGATATACATCACCAACTGTTGATTTCAACAATTCGTGTCCGTAGAATCCACCTTGAAGTAATTCACCCTTGTTATCCTTTAATAAATAGGTTTCAGGTATAGTTGGTTGCACTTTATAAATTGTAAATACTTCATTAGTCCAATTTGGTAGATATCTTTTACTAAATACACCTTTGTATTTGCTTATACGAACTTTATCGTTGACCTTGAACTTCTTTGGTTGCAATTTTTCCAATTTCGGTGTTGTATTATTTTTAATGCGTTGTAATACAATTTTGGCATTAGCACTATTTACCTGGATAGGTTTCATTCCAATGGTACGATGATATTTGTTGTTATACTCTTTTATAAGTTGTGGTAATATGTCATACCACACGTATGATCCTCGTTTTGAAAATTGTTTATACATCGCACCTTTTAATGTTCTATTGAATCTTTCAATTATTGAAGCTTTAACTTCAGAATTTGTAGAATAATGATTTATTTGATATTTCTTCATCAAAGCTCCAAAGTCTTTATTAAAATATTCTTTTCCATCATCGGTCTGTAGATGTTTAATTTTAAATTTATTTCTTTGTATTGTGGTTTCCATAGCTTTTGTAACACTTTTACCAGTCTTATCCTTCAATGGTAAAGCGTCAGCTATTTTAGTAAAACAGTCTATAATTGTTAAAATATATGTAAATCCTTTGTTTAATTTACTGTGCTGTATCATTTCAATGAGATCAGCTTGATAAAGATCATTCATTCCTTTAATGATTGTACTTCTTCTTGGAAATCTTCTTCTTGCTGGTTTATGTAGTTCATTTACAATCTTGTCCTTCACACTTTCCATCTTCAGATGTTGCTTGTACACCGCATGTAAAAATACTGATCCATAGAATAGTTTATTCTCATTTATATAGTTTAAATATAGGTCAAGGCCATTTCATATTAGTGTAAAAAAGAGGGAACATGGCATTGGGCTTGCCATGTCCCCTCTTCTTTACGGAAAGGAAAAAGGAAGAAGGTAGAGGACGAAGAATAGGTTTACTGGTCGATAGGGTTTAGAGAGTAGTGGCCGAATGGTAAAGTATTAATTTTATCTTCTAAAATATGGCGCTTGTCATCTTTGTAGCTTAATGCCCACTTTGTTTGTTTGACACTAAAAAGTTGATGATTATAACTTCTAATAGTGTTGAACGTTGCAGTTGTTTCAACATTTTCAAACAAACATCTTTTATAATGTTTAAACTGTACATTCTTCTTCAGAAAAGAAGTTTTTATTCCTTTGGCCTTCTTCGTGACTTGATGTTCATTCCTCTCATTTATGTACAGTTGAAACGAATACAGTTTGGACATTAATGCTACAATTTCCATCATTGGCACACCATTCGTTTCATCTTTAAATTTTCCCAATACTTTCTTGTTTCTGTCATAGTCGTAATTTGGATGATCCTTAGGATAATCGGAAAAGTCAAAATCATCTTTATATATAAAGGTGCGTAGATCTTCATACATGTCATTTGTTTTAATCCAGTAAATTAGTGCATCCGTATCCATATATGCAATACCAATGTTCTCTCTTCCATAATAGTTAACCATCTTCTTATAATGAAACTCGTACATATGTATTTTTGAAATATCCAAGATTGACATTCCAAGATACAAAGGACGATCCATTTCAACTGACTTCTTGTTCATGGAAATAACAACTAGATTTTCATTAATAATTACAGATGAACCAAAGTTTGGTTGTTGCACCAATTTCTGTAATTTTACTGGATCAGTTACCAATTTGATATCCTTATGTTTTCTTTTGTTTTCCAAAGTCTTGCCAAATATTGCGTTATTCATTAATTTGAAAAAATCTTTTTGAAAACTTGATGTAGCGG
Source organism: Neoaliturus tenellus (assembly GCA_030545055.2). Classification (NCBI taxonomy): domain Eukaryota; kingdom Metazoa; phylum Arthropoda; class Insecta; order Hemiptera; family Cicadellidae; genus Neoaliturus; species Neoaliturus tenellus. The sequence goes on from CM061537.1 coordinate 119,211,409, forward strand.
TGGCTCTTCTTCTTGTGTTGTTGTCGATGTAAGGTTTTAACCAACAAGATTGAGAAAATTGTAGTACTCGATTAATTTTTGTAATTCTCAATCCTAAGTCTAAAGCTTGTTGTATCATCCAGTAGTGTCCAACATATCGAGACTTGTCGGTTAAAGTCATCATTAATTTCGGCCATCTTCCAGTAGGGGAAATTTCAGTCTTTGGAAGAAGTGGTAAATCGTAATGATGATCGTGAAGATGTTCAGGATATTCAAAATCAACATCAAAAATGTAACCAGTTTCACCATGCTTTGGTAAATCCATAATGTTTCCAATCGATTCTGGATCTATCCATTTAAAATTATCATATGGAAGGGGATTTGACATTGCCCATCCGTATAAGTTATTTGCATCGAAATAACCTAGGAATGTTGTTGGTTTTGATGCATTATAATCGGGCAGATACTTGTTATTCGCCTTAACATGTCTGGTTACACTTTGTGTTAATCCCCCTCGAACTCCTGATTCTAACATTAAAACCATATCTACATCAGTAAGAAGTTGTAATTTACAATTTGTTTCTTTCAACATGGCTTGCCATGCTAGTCCAGGTGAAGTGTATGAATGAAGAGGGTCCAATCCATATGCTGCAAAACACGTATTTCTAAATTCTTCCATTATATCACATAGTAAAGTTACATCTAATTTAACATAAAAATCTGAATATTCTCCCAATGTTCTAAATCCTAATTCGTTCCATACTCTACATGCATGATCATAGTCCTCTTGAGATATATCCATGTCGTAAAGTTTACTTTTGAATTCTTCTTTTGCTGGAAGTGATGTTTCATTGAATTTTTCTAAACTGTCTATGTAATCATATGGGAAAACACCTTTCCGAAGTACCAGATCCAGTTTGTCGCTATTTACAATCTTCTTTGTTTCGACAAAATCTTGTTTCCTTAAATTTTCAGAAAGTTTGGACAAACTCGACGGCATAAATCGGTAGGAATCCAAGAATCTTAGTTTGACGTTTCCAACTGTTTTGGAAAAACTTATGAATTTTTCTGAAGTTTCAGCCAACACATCTATTGAACCGTTGTCTCTTCCTAATTCAGGTATTATAAAATGAGCATCATACCCACTGAGGTTATGCAGAACCACAGGAATAAATAGTGGTAAACGATAGCTCAAGTTGCATTTATTACAAGCAGCACCCCTATAATAACCTGTGAGGTTGGTCATGATCTTTAACTTTATAATTCTCAATAGTAAAATCATTTTTGCACAAGAAACAGCGAGTTGCATTTTCATGTTGAATTTCTTCTTCTTCATCCATCGGTTTCATTGGTACAATATTTGTATATAATCTTTGCATATTTCCAGCTATTGAATATAAGTGATCAAGAAATATTTTTTCCGCATTTTCACCACGATATACTAAAGGTTCTGAAGTTAATCCATATCTGTTTAAATGTTCTTCTGATAATGTTGATTTGACCATTAAACAAAAACTGTTTGGTTTGTGCATTTGATACTTGACACTTTTTCGAGCTTCACAATTTTCATCTTCAACAGGAACAAGTGTTGATTCAAAGTCTGCATACACAACTAGAGGGATACGGTATTGATGATAAACCTTTTCAAATGTAACAAATGCTTTGCTTTCCGAAGGTAAATTAATCTTTGCTTCATAATTATTGTTACATAACCTTTTGTGCTCTTGTAGCCATTCTCTTCCATGTACTCCATCTCGTTTAAAATTAAAACATCTCTTACAAATTAACTTTCTGTGTCGATCTTTAGAAAGTTGCTTGTTAACAAGAGAGTCGAATTTTTTTATGTACACATAGTGAGACACATCACCTCTTGTTAGTAATAGTAGATCCGTATGATCTGGTAGCTCTTCTTTTGCCACACGTAAAGGATACACTTTGTTTGAACTATCTAATGCAAAAACATTAATAGACGTGCCAGGATTTTTCTTCTCAAATCTTGATATATCTTTTACAGAAACAGGGTATGTTATTCCTTGAAAATTATACCTGTGTCTTTCATTTTCATATTCTTGGTTGGGTCTATGTGCATTTCGTAATACAAATTTTGATGTTATCGCATAGCGAAAACATTCGTTATCTTCATTCTTGACATTAATACAAGATTTTGTATCTTCAATTCTTTTTGGCAGAGGAATGTAACTAGATCCCATTAGTCCATATCCATGTTTGTGAACCCTTATATCTAATCCTTCAATACTTGTAAGACTCCATCCAGATCCTCTTCCTTCGTGTTCCTGAATTTTGGTTAATATTTCTTCTATACAGTTCTCAACTACTGAATCAATGTCTGAACTTTCCATGATAGTTTGGTTTTTTGTTATGAATCCTCTTGGTGATAATTCTTCTTGTACATTTATAAACATAGCTTCTAGTAGTAAACCAAATTTAAGAAAGTTTAATCTTTTCAATTCTTCTTTTAAAGTTTTACTTATGATTGGTTTTGCTTCTCTAATAAATTCTTCTAGCTTCAAGTTTTCATTTTGAATCTTATGATGCATTACTACTTTACCAGGTAATGCAAATACTTGTAGATTCGGTAAAGTAGTTGAAGATGTTGCTGTTATTTCATCTTGTTCATCTTGTTCTTCTTGTTCTTCTTGTTGTTCTTGTTCTTGTTCTTGTTCTTGTTGTTCTTGTTTTTCTTCTGGGTTGTTGTGAATTAGTTCTTTATGACAGTCTAATAGAATTTCATCGTGAAACCATTCTGAACATTTATCACAACTATACATGTTGAGATGTTTACTCTTCGAAATTTCGCCAAGAAATGAAATGGGCTCTCATGTTCCTCCTTTTATAACGGTTCCCCCACCACTATTTCATCTTCTTCACTATCCAAAGAAATCAAACGTTTTGAACAAAAATATTAACCGTCTACAAACTAATTGTTAATTCGTGTTCTTTATTCCCATTGGAGTTTTAGTATATACTTCTTTATATTCGAGCTTTAACAAACTTTCCCCCACCCAACTAATTCTAGTTACTTTTAGGTAGAAATGGTTAGAGCACAGACACTTAGTTAAACTAAATTTGAGCATAAATTAACTAGAGTTGAACTAAAAATTTGCATAAATTAAAAGTTAGTTCAAAACTAACATTCCACAGTATTAAAAAACTCTAACAGTTGAACAAAAATAAACGTTAGTTCAAAACTGAAATTCAACAGTGTTAACCAAATTCTAACAGTCGAACAAATAGGTCAAGGTAATCCAATTTAACGTGAGAACGAGGAATAGAGCACTAAGTGGCATGTTAGTCCATTACCACAAAGTGATCTATTCCTCGCTCTCTATTCTACATCTACTTTTTTGGGTTTACTTATTTATATTAAAATGTTCAAATTTTACTATATAGAATGTCCATTCTTGCTTTTCAATTCTTCGATTGTTTTTAGCAATTGTAACAAATATTTATTAGTGTTCACCAAAGTCTTTATTTTGATACATCCAATTTCAATAGAAGGTATTATAAGTTGTAATTTTATAAGTTCAATCTTTTCTTTCTTGCGAATTTCTCTCTTTATTATGTTGTTCCTTATTTTTGCTGAAGATTTAAACTCCATGTTGTTTCTGCTAAAGCCACAATAATAAAAGTCTCTTCAAACAACCTGCATTTATACACATTCCCCCACCATTTTATAATCCCCACTCCTTTCCCCCTTCTTTATAGAATTTGAAAGGGATAAGGTGTAGGGTGGGGGAAGGGTAATTTTGTTATTACACTAGTTGTGCAAGAAAATAGCCGCCAGTGTCCACACCTTGTTCATAGCACTCCATCATAGATTGTGCCCACTGCAACATGCGGTCTCTATCATTTGGTGTGACAAGGAAAGAATGACTATCACCATACAATATAAAAGAGTCAATTCGTACATAACATCCTGAGTCCAACCATTTATTAGCTTCAGCCATAAACTTTTCTATTGTATCAAATGGAAATTGTGGATCAATTGCTATAACTTTACGTTCTTCACTAAGTTCAACAGTATAATCATCATCGTCCTCATCATCTTCACTTTCACTGTTGTTACTTAAAGTGTCTTCAGATTGTTCAAAAACATCAGAAATTTCAGAAGAATTAAAATTTTCATTCAGATGAGGAGGCATTTTGAAGCAAGAAATATTGTAAACAGCAGAGACGAAACGACAAGAGCGGCGTGTAGAAGCAAAATGAAGGAGTGACCAACGCTCGCTCCGCTTTTATAATAGTATGCAAATGAGGGGTAAGAGCTGACCGTGACCAGACATCCACCCAAAGGAGTGGGGGGAAGTACTTTTCTTACTACTCGGATGGAAGTAGGTTAGTGGGTCACAAGACTTAGAGTATTAAAAAATAATGGGGGAGAAACACAACGCTATAACGCATTGTGTTTCTCCCCCATTATTTTTTAAGCAACAATTTGGAAAAAAACTATGTGAATTTACTTTCTACGCCCCCACCTTGTAATACCATCCACTTTGTGTCTGAGGAGATAGTCTTTAGAGTCTAACTCATAAACAGATTTCTCTTTGCGCAAGGATTCAATTACTTTAATATTATATTTTTCGCCGTTACAACTTGCCAAAATGTGTTCGTTGTCAATAACACTTTCAAATAAATAAACACAACCTCTCTTAAGCCTATTTCCTTTCACACCAATAATTTTGGATTGGTATTCAATAGTAGGGGTTTCTGTCAGTTGTGGTTCAGAAAGGTGTTTCACGACATGTACACGTCAAAAACTTTCGTTTTTAACACATTTCCTCCCACAAGCTGATCCTTTCTTAATTCCCCTAGTGAGCACTTCAGGGCAAGTAGTGGGACGTCTAAATGCCCTACGACGCTCTTCTTGTAATGATTGAAATTGCTCTGAAGGAGCAGGTTTAGGGGCAGGTTTAGGAGCTGGTTTAGGAGCTGGTTTAGAGGAATCAGTTTTGTGATAGGTATGATCTTCAGGTGTAGTAAGTGGTGGGGTAGGAGGCAATGGTGATAGTAGGATGATGGGTGTACTAAAGCGATGAACAATAGTTTCAATTGAAGGGGTATTAATACGGGGAACTGGCTTCTGCGGTGGTGGCATCATAGTTGATGGTGGTGCGGAGTCCTTTGAAGGCGAAGGTGAAGGTGGTGAAAAAATACTGCGAAGTCTAGAAGTGTTGGTTGGCGGAAGAATAGCTCCAGAAGTTGAAGGTAGAGATGCAAGTTGATTCTTGTAGCAATCAGGAAGGTTTTTAAGGCGAAGAGTTTTCTTAGGTGCAGTCGTAGTAGAAATTGAAGTTGAAGTAGAAGTAGCAGAAGTAGTAGTTGGCAGAGACGACATGGTTAGAACTCCGAGTACACAGCGTGATGTCTGGAATCAGAATGAAACACTAGCCACAGTCGCCGCGTCTTTTATAACAATATGCAAATGAGAGGGGTAGCAGCTGGCCGAGACTGATTATTGACCTGGGAGGTGGGGGAAAAGGGGAAAGAGAAGGTATTTATTTCAAATAATTCGCATAACTTTTGACTAAAATAAGATAACCAAATTCTTCTTTTACCAAAATGTTTGTCTTACATAGACCTTTTCAATGATGTATCGCTTGTCCAAATCCGTCAATCCGTTATCAAGTTATAGCCATTTTAATTTTTCAGGTCATGACCGGTCATTCACCCAGAGTAGTGGGGGAAGGAGTAGGGGTAGGAGTGGGGGAAGGGGGGGGATCGACTCCATTTTTTCGGGGGGGGGGGAATCGACTCCATTTTTTCGGGGGGGGGAATCGACTCCATTTTTTCGGGGGGGTGGAGGGGGGAAGGGGGGGGGGGGAAGGGGGGGGGTCGTTGACCCTTCCAAAAGTGGGTCAAGGTCATTCAAGATTTATAATGATCCAAGGTGATGGGAACAGTAATACTGTTCCCACCACCCTGTTTGCCTAGCGGTTCCCACTCCCAACCCACTAGTTACGTTCTGCAAGGGAGGTCCCTGGGCCGTCCGCATCAAAGCGTAACTTCCCGTCCGCATCAAAGCGTAACCATTAATTTCAGGGAAACTGGAACAGTTAATGCAGAAACGCAACTCTAACCCCACCCAAACTAATCCCACCCATCATATTCCTAAACAAAATGCAAAAAAGTCCGGCTTGCAGATGTCCCACCCATTTTAAATGAAGTTCAACTGAACTTCTGAATTTACAATTAATCTACCCCCTAACATCTAGCTGTAAGGCAAAACAACATTAATTATTAGTACCAACACTTAAAACTAACAACACATCATTATTAAAAACCAAATAATTCAACACAACCAAATACCTTCATTATTCTTAAATTTAATACACCTTAATGCTTAAAACCTCTTAAAAATTAATACACCTTAATGCTAAAAACCTCTTAAAAATTAATACACCTTAATGCTAAACCAAACTTAAAACTAACATCGCAATGCGCAATTTATTTCTTAAATTAAATACAACTAAACACACACACACACACACACACATACCACATTGCATTAAAAAACGCAACATAGTATAAGAAGTTCAAATATATATAGGCCTACTATATATTTGAAACCTCTTGCTGAGTCGCCAACAACCTTTCGCTATGAAAGTTTGTTGACGACTGACGCTAAGATCAGGCTCGTATTGCTCCTCGGATTCTCGAGTAGTGGGGGAAGTTGTTTCACTCCAGTACAGTGTTCAATCCAGTCCAGTTCGCAGCAGTGTAAAAGGAAGGCAAAGGAGTGGGGAGCGGCTGATGCGCAACAACACAAAACCAAGGTTTGAGGTTAGAATTATCCATGTGCAGTAGCGCTAAAGTGAGTAATACAGGACTAGGCGCATGCGCATAGCATAGACTAATTCCGATCCGGAGAACTCGTTGCATGCGCAGCAGGTTTGAGGTTAGAATTATCCATGGCAGCTGCCATGTTTAGCCTAGAAGGAGTAGGGAAAGGTGGTGACCGGCCATTGACCCGGAGGAGTGGGGGAAGGAATGGGGGAAGGGGGGGGCTCCATTTTTTCGGGGGAGGGGGGGGGGTCATTGACCTTTCCGGTCATTGCCCCAAAACCCCCTACTACTCAGGTGAAAGTCGGTCATCAGCGGCAGCTGCCCGGAGTAATTCCTATAAAAACCAGGTAGTTGGCTCGGGCATCTGCCCAGGGAAGTGGGCCGCTGCTAGGCTATAAAACTAGACTGCTCATTTGCGCCGCGACCATTAACTTACTGGCTTTCATGTTGATTGCATCGTTATAGCTACTACATTATTTACGTTCATTTACTTCTAACCTTACCACATAGTGTTTCATTACTACATATTGTTTAGTTAATTCTAACCTATAACACTATTTTGTTAGTACATGACATTCTGTTTCATTTATCTCTTTATAACATATTTTATTTCTCAGTCTTCTTTTGACTTCAACATATAACACACCTCCTGTAATGGTTGCGCAGAGTTTAAAATTTAAACTGTTGCGAACACAACACATATTACAAAATAATTCTAAACTTTCAGTTTCAAAGTCTAAAACTAATTTAAGTAAAGTAAGAAAGCGGTACAGTTTTAACCCATTATACTTTTCGACAACTTCGCGGGTTAATGTTGATAATAGTATTATTCATGACATCTTGCATTATATGTTACACTTCAACAATTTTCAACTTGTTACACCTATCGACTGTGTTCAACAAGTTTTTTTATTTTACCCCCACTATTCCTTATATAAGTGCTCTCACCACAATTCCTACTTTATATTCCTCTATTCTTTACAGCTGAGCTAAGATTTGAGGTTAGAATTATCCATGGCGGCCGCCATGTCTGGTTCAGTTTTACCACATAGTGTCGGCGACCGGTTATTGGTCTAAAGGAGTGGGGGAAGGGGTGGTGGGGGGAGGTTGCCGTTTTATAAGCCCTCTCCCTAGGCGGCATTTTTCATTCGATCGCCAACTTTCAAACGATAAACACCTCTCCTATGGCACGAATGAATTATCCCGCTATCACCAACTACTTCAACTTAAAACTATTTCTGGTGATAGTTGGATAGAATTTTTAAAAACTTACTCTGGATGACCTTGACATATTTTCCACATCCCAGTTATAAGTTTGAATTTCAATTTTGAACTAACTCTTAATTTTTCTTCAACTGTTAGAGTTTCGTTAACACCGACGAATTTCAATTTTAAACTAACTTTTAATTTTATGCTCAAATTCACTTCACCCTAACGCCAACACTATCGCCATCTCCACCCCGACCTATATGGCATAACATATAACTACAGCATCTTATATATACCCTCTAACCCCCACCGGAAGCTATGTGACATAGCAGCTGGCACCAGCTGCCACGGCACGTGGCTCGGGGGGCAGCTGATCTGTGCCAGGAGTGGCTTTTTCCCACTACTAGTCGGGCTATAGCAAAGAAACATAATACAAAATATTACTATATACCAACGTCACACATATGTGACGCAATAAAAATGCTAAAATAGTACAAAATAAAATTTTTGTTCAAACTTTTATGAGCAAATATATATATTACACATCAAATTATATAAAAATAGTAAAACAAAATTTTCGGTCTCTGGGTTAGGGTTTGTAACAATGACTCGGTCTGTGGTGAGAGTATCGAGTACTAGGATCGGTCTGCTGGGAACTTCCGGCGACCCGAATTTCCGACCGTCGTTAGCCAACGTGTTAAAAATGGTATTTTGATAGTAAGATTTTACTCCATACCATTGCCTATAAATAGCCTAATACATTGTACATGTGTGTGATGTAATTAAAGATTTTTTGCAATTTACATTCTAAATTTATGTGTCAATGTTACGAAAATAATTATAAAGTAACCACTTGTAAAAATTTTATCTATACTTTTTATTACATAACGTTAATTTAAGTTACGGGTTTTCAAGTTGAATTTAGAATTGAAAAAACAAATGTCTATAACACTCAATAATACAATTACTTATACTACAAAGCATTCAGAAGGTAAATATACGAAAAGATGGGAAAGGGCATTCGATTTTTACCGGACACATTGATCATCATCTGGCCCAAAGAGAGAATAACTAGGAGATATAATTCTCTTAAGAGAAGATGTTTCTTAGTTTCTCATTTTCTTATAAGGGATATAGAGATTTCTTTGGGCCTGATGATGATCAATTCAAATTGATCAGATTTAAGTTGTCCAATTTTAATTGTTGTAAAAATTTAATTATTACGATTTAAATTTTAAGTTAACACATTAACATAATATCCCACTATCAAACAAAACTGTGCTACTGAAAACAATGCACCGCACACTATTAGGAGAACCAGAGTTTTTAACTATTTTAAATTTTCATGATTTACTCTAATGCAATGATTTTTAATCCTGATCAGTTGTTTATGCCCGGTCACAATTTAACAACGCCTTACATCTCAGTCCAATATGGTGTAGAGAAGATGGACTTCAAAGTCGTAACTCAGTAAAAAATCTATTAACAATTAATAATAAACTGTAATATCTAATCACTAGGTATACAATGCAGTTGTCTGCTTGCAATATTGAGCGGAGCGACTATTTTTTAAATCAATAATAGCAAATGTTTTATTGGTAATTCAAGTGAGCTCGTTCGCTGCGCTCACTCACCTTTTGGGTCGGCTCATTCGCTGCACACACTCGTCGCCAGATTTAAGGTTGTTCGCCGCGCTTACTCGCCACAAGTCTGCAATACTCTAATAATTTTTGATTACGCAGGTTTGCTGCAACGGGGTATTATATGTTTACAAGATATTAAATGGTGCGTCGTCCAAGATTTTGGACTTCCTCTCCGTAAACGTGGCATTTCATTCACTTACAAAGGTAAACAAACCACTAAAATAAACAAAATAACAATTTCACATAAAACTACTGTATTCACAAACAGCTGATAGTAACAGTCTGCTGTTAAATCTGATCCTAATGACAGCTGTATAATCAACACACAGTAAACAAACCAAATAAAATATTTTTCCTATTGAAATAACATGGTAACTTTAAAGAGCCGTAGGGCAGAACCCTTATGTCCGATTTGGACCATTTCAGATTTATACCTTCCCATAGATGGTTACTATGACCGAGCAAAATTTCGTGAGGATCACTCCAGCCGTTCAGGAGGAGTACTTGTAAATAAAAAGCCAGAGTGTGGTATAGGAGCTTCGCTCGCTTCGCTCGCTCCGCTCAATAAAGAGTCGATATAAAAATATTAATAAAAGAAGGGATAGGGGCCTATTTAAAAAATTCTTTTTTTTTCAAAATGGGTTATCTTACAACAACTAAAGAGATCATTTAACACAAATTGTAAGTAATAATTTTATCGAATATCATAATTTAGATACTATATTTTGTAATAAATCGTATGCTATTGATTATTTAACAAAAATTCTATGCTAATAATCTATAATCAATAAAATAATAAAATTAAATATTAAATCTAAATTTTAGTGCAACTATACGATAATGTGAAAATAGAAGGGGAACGTTGAACTTAAACTTTGTTTAAAAACATTTATTTTCAATTATATATGAATTTCACATACAATTTATTAATCGTGAAAGGAAAAGTGACTGAACTGCCGCGGTTAACAGAAGCCGGGAGTGACACATGATACGACACCGGGACTGCCGGCGCGGCGCGGCGCCACGCTACTGCCACTCGCTAGCTGTATACGGCCGGTGCTGCGCCACGCTACTGCCACTCGCTAGCTGTATACGGCCGGTACTGCGCCACGCTACTGCCACTCGCTAGCTGTATACGGCCGGCGCTGCACCACGCTACTGCCACTCGCTAGCTGTATACGGTCGGCGCTGCACCACGCTACTGCCACTCGCTAGCTGTATACGGCCGGTGCTGCGCCACGCTACTGCCACTCGCTAGCTGTATACGGCCGGTGCTGCGCCACGCTACTGCCACTCGCTAGCTGTATACTGCCGGCACGGCGCCACGCTACTGCCACTCGCTAGCTGTATACGGCCAGTGCTGCGCCACGCTACTGCCACTCGCTAGCTGTATACTGCCGGCACGGCGCCACGCTACTGCCACTCGCTAGCTGTATACGGCCGTTGCTGCGCCACGCTACTGCCACTCGCTAGCTGTATACGGCCGGCGCGGCGCCACGCTACTGCCACTCGCTAGCTGTATACGGCCAGTGCTGCGCCACGCTACTGCCACTCGCTAGCTGTATACGGCCAGTGCTGCGCCACGCTACTGCCACTCGCTAGCTGTATACTGCCGGCACGGCGCCACGCTACTGCCACTCGCTAGCTGTATACGGCCGTTGCTGCGCCACGCTACTGCCACTCGCTAGCTGTATACGGCCGGCGCGGCGCCACGCTACTGACACTCGCTAGCTGTATACGGCCGATGCTGCGCCACGCTACTGCCACTCGCTAGCTGTATACGGCCGGTGCTGCGCCACGCTACTGCCACTCGCTAGCTGTATACGGCCAGTGCTGCGCCACGCTACTGCCACTCGCTAGCTGTATACGGCCGGTGCTGCGCCACGCTACTGCCACTCACTAGCTGTATACGGTCGGCGCTGCACCACGCTACTGCCACTCGCCAGTTGTATACGGCCGGCTCTGCACCACGCTACTGCCACTCGCTAGCTGTATACGGCCGGTGCTGCGCCACGCTACTGCCACTCGCTAGCTGTATACTGCCGGCACGGCGCCACGCTACTGCCACTCGCTAGCTGTATACGGCCGTTGCTGCGCCACGCTACTGCCACTCGCTAGCTGTATACGGCCGGCGCGGCGCCACGCTACTGCCACTCGCCAGCTGTATACGGCCGGCGCGGCGCCACGCTACTGACACTCGCTAGCTGTATACTGCCGGCACGGCACCACGCTACTGCCACTTGCTAGCTGTATACGGCCGGTGCTGCGCCACGCTACTGCCACTCGCTAGCTGTATACGACCGGCGCGGCGCCACGCTACTGCCACTCGCTAGCTGTATACGACCGGCGCGGCGCCACGCTACTGCCACTCGCCAGCTGTATACGGCCGACGCGGCGCCACGCTACTGACACTCGCTAGCTTCAGCTTCCGGCGCCATTTGCATAACTGATGATCAGCGTCCGTTTTGTAATTGCAACAGAGTTCATTTAGTTTAACTGCTCAGGAACTCAAAGACCATCATGAGTTATTTTGTTTGCTTAGAATTAATTTATTAAATGTTAAAAACTCACAACTGCGAAAGTTTACTTGTCACCTCGACTTTAAAATTAATTGTGAACTGGATTTAAAATATGTTATCTACGACAATTGGCAATAATGTTTATGCAAATGGAGATTTAGTATAGACGGTCAATTGTTTTGCAATACCTACTTCAAAGTATAGAAAAAATGTAACTTACTTAGTAGCCATTAGCCAGTAACCATTGTTTTTATTCTACGATGTAGGTAGTTGGATATTTCCTGTTGAACTAAAAAAAATAAATAAGTTTTTATGCGGTCTCTAGAATAGTGAAAAGAGAATGATTGGCTTAACAATTCATAAATGATTCTACAAGATGTTGTTCTTGGTATTCTGTGTAAATTAATTAGATTTTTTCTCACAAGAGGATACTTGGCTAGAATCTCCCCTATTCTGACTATCTCCATAAAACCTTTAGGAAGAGTCCAATAATTAAGTTTACGTATTGAAACCCCACCAAACATGTCCTTCAAAGGAAAGACACTTGTTTACGTTAAACGAAGTTCAACCTTGTTGGTACTCGCACAGGACTTTCATGAACAGTATTGAGTTTTACAATGTCCCTTTTTACGACATAAGAGTTTAAAAATACCAAGCATCACTTGATACAGGACTTATACCCTTTATACGACTAATTATTCAAAAGACAGACCAGTTTCTAGACTTAACACACTTGGAATTAAAGTTCTAGCATATAGGAGATTTTTCGACAGCAAGATCAGTCATTGCAAGTCCAAGTTCTTGGCACCATCAGTTCTTGTTAAGATAGAATTTCTTTGGCTAGAAAGGCTTGGCTAGAGATAGTATATTGAGTATTTCTAATCTTATGTATTTTTTCAATTATTTATTGTACAACGCAACATACGCGTAAAAACCAGTTACAATTTTTCAGGCAATATCACCACGATTGGTATTACTATGTCTATCCTTGTTATCTTCTAGAAAATTAGTTCTATATGTCTATGCATTTGTTAAATCGAATCTTTACTTTGCACCAAAATGCCTGTAATTTGCTCAACGTAGTTATCCACGTGAACTATTGATATTCAAAACACGGTTTCTTCCATTATTGTCTACGGTGTGTTTTTTGTAAAGGTTATCTAGTTTTGTGATTTTCTTTGTGATATTCACCAGTGTATCACCAGGGACCAGGGACATCCTTATGGGGAAGTGAGAAAGAGCATCCTCAAAACACAGATACTGTAACACCACCATGATCTAATTTTTAGTGAAGAATAATAATAAACTAATGTTAATAGGTTGAATGGAAAGAGATGAGTAGAAAATTTTGAGACGTTTGTTATGTATTGTTTTTTTGATTTTTAAAAATTCCCTCATTTCGAAATTTGAGATGTAGAAAGAAGCACCCCCCCCCCCTTTCCATGGCAATTAGGGATGTAATCCTAGCATCAGCGCTTTATTTTACTATGGTATTCCGGAACAACAATTATTTTTTTTTACACGGGATGTACCTGTAGTAGTCACCTACCATTAGAATATTCTAGTTTCGGTGATCTGATGCAGGTGTTGTTATGCCATTTGTCATACATTTGTTTAAGTGACGTCAAGAGCACATGTTGTGGTTATGTAACTTGTTCTCGTAACTTCACCACCATATTGTACAATTGCAGATTGAAAAAAATTTATAATACAATATGATAAACTGTTATTGCAGAAAAAGTTTTCGTATATCAAAGATTTGGTCAAACTAAAAATATTGTACAATTTCTGTAACAAAATCAGTCTTTAAAGAAAAATTTTCCTTATAATTTTAGGATAAATTTTTAAAATCACTATTCAAATTTAATAAAACCTATTTATTTTGTGCTTTTCTCAAGACATTTTCCTTTTTTCTATCGCCAGTCAATCTCTCAACGTAGGCCTACCCCCGCGGTCCGTCAACAAAATGGGCATGAATTTAGTTTTGTTCATTTTTAAAGTAAAAACATTTATCAAACTATTTTTGTCTTTATAATGTCCATAGTAAATGTTATAAATAATTTATTCCAAATTAATAAAATTTTATTATTGTAAACAAACATGCTTATTTTGAAATTTAACAGGTAAAAAAGCGCTTCCCATGGCACTTAGGAGGATAATACTAGCCTCAGTGTTTTATTTTCCTATGGTTTTGTGGGTAAAACTAAAATATTTTAACATGGGATGCCCCTACTCATTTGGTTCTGTATACATTGCCCATCAGTCATATCACCTTAATTCACGCGCCATTTTTGCGTGGTGTTTCTAGAAATGTATCAAATGTAAATTACTTTTTATTTACATTATGTGTTTATTTATTTACAGTATTAAGATCAAAAAGCACGTCGCTAATGTTTTTGGATTTTCTGAAACCATATTGAAAGTTATTTGGAAATTATTGTTATCCAGATATTATGAGCTGATCTTTAACGAGTTTTCCAATATTTGAAGATGCTGAAAGGAGATAGGTTAAAAATTTGACACTCATTTGTGCATTTGAGTGAATTAATATCACAACCTTCAATATCTTGAAAACACCAGAAAAATTCCCGGCCCGTACACTATTATTTACTTTCTATGTGTATTAATGGCTTGCTGAAAGAAGAAAAATGTTATTTACGTAAAGCCTAAGACACAGACATAGCCAAGTGCTGAGCGGGGCCTACTTTCGTAGGCCCCGTGCTGAGCCAGCACAAGATTAAAATCTATCTATACTTATTTAATACGCTAAGGGTTTTATTGTCTTGAGAAGTCATCCTACAATTTTCAACCGATTTTCAAGTTTTTTGTGTCGTTGGATAGGGCTTGAGTAGTTAGATTTGGTCACTTCTGGAACAGGTCAGCTGCCCCGGAAGCCACGTGCCGGGGCACACAGCTTCCGGTCGTATATTAAATGAGGGGGAGGTATGCATAAATTAAAAGTTAGTTCAAAACTGAAATTCAATTTGATAAGTGGGTTACGGAAAGTATGTCAAGGTCATCCCGAGTAAGTTTTAAAAAAGCCTATCCCGCTACCACAGGAAATAGTTCTGAGAGTTGAACTACCCGGTGATAGCGGGATAGGCAGATTTAACTTTTGAACTTTATTCGTAAAAAACAGATACAATCAATGTGCAAAAACAAATACAATCAATGTGCAATACAGGTTGAATTCTTGTGATGAAACACGGAGTTGTAGAAGCAAACGCCGACGACGAGGATAAGGTACAGGCAGAGTCCCTAGATGACATACTTGACAAGTTTGAAGAAACGTAATATCTCGAGTTGGTTTTCGCGTTCCAATTCCAATCGTCTAATTTCCAATTTCAATTTCTCCTCTTTCATCTTTTCCTCTTCCATCCTTGTGACGAAGGAAACTTCATCCATCATATCCATCATTAGTGTTGTTTTTTGGTGTTTGAAATTTTGAAACAAGTGATGTTGATAGTTCAAATGTTGGAGACGGAATGAGAAGTGAAAGCGAGGAACGTTAGTTAAACGAAGAAGTGGTGGGGGGAAGTTGAATTACAAAGAAGTGGTGGGGGAAGTTGAATCACAAAGAAGTGGTGGGGGAAGGAGGTTGCTCACCATTTGCTTCCGTACTTGTTGTTGTCGTGTCTGATTGTAGAGGTGTAAGTGGAGTAAGATTCAGCAAACTATCTTCATCAGAACTTTCAACCTTATCACAAATAGGACAGGCGTAAGTTATTTCCAGATTCATTTTAACAGTGTTAAATTTACTAACAATTTCGTGTAAAGTATTAAATATTTCTTGCAAATCTTCTTTGGAATTTACTTCGAAACTAGAATTCATTCGTGCCAACGGAGAGTTGTTCATCGTGCGAGAGTCGGTGATTGAATGAAGATCGGTGCTTAGGAAGGAGGCTTATTTGTCGGTGAGCATGAGCTTGTTATTAAGTAAATATCTAAGTTCCTCTTCTTCGTCTTTCAATTCAAATATCTTAGCTGAAGTAGTAGTCGTTGTTTCGTCTTCACTCGATGATGAAGAAAATTGAAATATCCTAGCTGAAGTAGTAGTCGTTGTTTCGTCTTCACTCGATGATGAAGAATCACGAGGACGTAAATAGTGAACATCAAGTCTGATCCATCTCATAGGATATCTATCCATGACAGAGAGCAAATTTTGAAATATTTCCTCCAATTCTTCTCTGTCAGTTATTATATGTTGAAACTTGACGAAAGGCGATCCCATGTTGTTAGTTAGAGTGTTGGAAGTGAAATAATTCAAAGGCGGATTCAATAAGATACAAAACTTAAACTAATGGTGGGGGAAATCTAAAAGACTTATGGTGGGGGGAAGTCTAAAAAACCAATGGTGGGAGAAATCTCAAGGTCATCCAATTGAAGTTTTAAAAAAGAGTGTAAAACTGAAATTACACATTTGATGGTTCTACAGGATCGGAATACCAATCTGACCTGTATTTACATCTTTTTATCATATGTGTACAAAAATCATCTTGATGAGACTTTGTGCGTTGACAATGAGCTGGATCGAGAGGATGAAATTTGAAACATCTTACAGCATGTATGAAAATATCTTGATTTGTAAAATTTGAAAGTTCGCAATTCCGGTGGCGGTAGTTGTTTTGTTTTGCACTTGCAGTAACAAGATCCGAAAAATTCACATTTAGTGCAAGCTAACCCGTCCACCATCATTGGTCCTAAATCTGTACACTGTTGTTCACAACAGTAACGAGGTTCGTACTTGTACTTTTGTTCTTCCATGTTGACGCTACTGAGTCCAGTGAAAGAATAAGAGTGTATAGTGTTGAATAGTCAGTTTTATGTACTACAAAAAGTGGTGGGGTGTAATTTCAAGGTCATCCAAACGAAGTTTTAAAAAATTATACCTTACTAATGTAAGGAATGTTGATACTTAAGAAGTTTGTTTCTGTTTATTTTCTTCAGACTTTGTCTGTTTCTGTTTGTCTTCTTCTGCCTTTTTCTCTCTCTCCGCTTTAGCCATAGCGATAAGTTCTTCAGTCGATAGTGGATGTACTTCAGGAAATTTTAAAATTAATTTAGCTTGATATCCTTCTTTAGTTAATATATTTAAATCTTCAGTCATTTGTTCAACGGTGTTGTAATCATTTCCATAGATTTTTCCATCAAGTTCAATCATCATTCTGTATAACATCTTTAAAATTAGGTGTTGACGCAGCGAGAGTCGGGAAGCGAATGATTAGTTATACAAGTATCATTCCCTTTTTATCAACTTGACATTGATCACGTGATTCCTTAGTTTTACTTGTTAAAAGTTATTTAACATTGGTAATACTTGTGGAACTTGATGTTATGTTGACCAGTCGGCGATGAAGATGTTGTAGGTTGTGTAGAAAGAAATACTTCATCATCGCAGTATTTTGTTTTAGTAAACATCCTTACATTAGTAGCACTAACATCAACAGTTAAGTGATAACCACCGGTAAGTAAAACTCGCATTTCGTTGGTTAAATCTTCAAGTTGTTCAAAACTCGTAATGGTGTTGGTATCGTAAGATGCACACTTGACCTTTAGGGACATGTTGAAGTTTTGTATTTAGTTGTAGAGAGCGAGATGTGTATGGTACGAAAGGTAGTCGTAGACTGATGAATTTCACAAGTTGATTTTCACTTTTATTATCACACAAAATTGGGTCAAGGTCATCCCATGGAATT
Organism: Neoaliturus tenellus; assembly: GCA_030545055.2. Taxonomy (NCBI): domain Eukaryota; kingdom Metazoa; phylum Arthropoda; class Insecta; order Hemiptera; family Cicadellidae; genus Neoaliturus; species Neoaliturus tenellus. The sequence goes on from CM061537.1 coordinate 119,229,259, forward strand.
TTTAAAAAAAGCAACATATTGCTATGTACAAAGACATAATAATATGTTGCTTCTTTTATTTTTTTGTTTTATATCATCTTTATTGAGAAACCATTACAAACACATATATTTACAAAGTTATGTACAAACTAGTTAGTAGTAGGTGTTACATGAATAGTTAGTTCAGTTGAGTTGTTTCCACTCGGTCCGTGTGAAACTAAATAGAGTGCGCCAGGTTGAATAACTCGAAGATCTTCATTTTGTAGAAGTTGTACAAACCGTTTCGGTAGGAAGATTTGAAACTTCGGTTCGTCACCAACTGTATACGGCGCCTCGCTCAATGTGCAATTAATAGCATCACCAACTGAAGTGTCCATCTTCTTGATTGTATGTATGATGTAATGTTTTTCTTCTTTTAGTTCAGAACATCTCTTCGTCGGTAAGATTGTTGATTTTGAATGAGCGTTGAATTGATCAACCAAATTTTGAAGAAAGTTCTGCGATGCCATCTTGATGTTATTGTTAATCTTCTTGTTAATCTTCTTGTTAATAATAATGTCCGTCGGAGATGTTGTCTCTTCGGAGGTTCGAGTAATACTCATGCTGCGTCATGGTAGCGCTCTCACTTTTATTACCGACATTACCCCCACCATTCTGTTGAAGGAAATTATTCAAGCGGTAGGCATTCTTCAAAGCGCTCTGTGACCTTCGATGTTTAAAACTCTTTGATGAAATACAAAGTTCATTGAAGTAGAATTGGAAATCTCTATCTATTATTGCATTTATCACTTCGTTGCTTGTAAAAGATTGTATCCAATTAGCTTTTTCCAATCCTCTTGTGTAGATAGTTTTGAACTCTTTGCAGTAATGATTCATAATGTGCGGCATCATGTTATAATTAATAAAACCTTCATCCCATCTTAAGTTGTAAAAATATTTGTACAACCACTTGTTTGTAACTTTCGCTTTAGTTGTTAGTCTATTGAATGGTAATGGAGGTTTGAATAAGTAATGATAAACTACAGATGTGTTCATATCCAAAATTACTAATTCTTTTATAATAAAATTTCCATCATTTCCTCGAAAAGCTTGAAATTCAATATACCTCTTTTAACTTCCATTATATGTGGCGCATTAGAAAACGAAATCCGTTTGTTCATGATGAAGTCTCGTCAGCAACTGACTTGTATTACAAACACGATTGTTCTTCTTTAACTTCTTGCGCTTCTTCGTCGATATTAAAGTTGGTGTGATAGTTGTTCAATTGTCTCCACATATCCACTTCTTGAGGTATTCGATTAAAAATAGAAGTATCCACGGGACCGTATAAAATTGGAACGAAAGGTTGTCTGTCCAATGTATCGATTAGATAGTCTTTGATTATTGCACTTGAAAATATTAGTTGTTTCAAATATCTAGTGACGGGACCGGTAGTACAACTTAAAGTGTAAAATTCTTCTTTAGTCCAATGTAATTTTACATCATGTCTAGTTAAATCTCTGAAGCGAACCATTTGTCCTCCACGATGTTTCACTATATCAACTTCAATATTTGATTCCAATAAACTTAATCTTGTTCTTCTTCCAAATGTGTTGTTACTCAAATAGCATTCCAAAAGATGTAAATGTTTCATAAATGATTCCCAAGAAGTTTCAGTGAATGTAACCATTTTATTTCCATGATTTAAAATAACAATCGGTGAATAATGCAATGATTTTAAAATTCCAACTGAAATACTTTTCGTCATGCATGAAGAAATGGGGTAGAAAATCCGAAGAAATACTTCTGTTAAAATATTAGTTGTAATGTTAACTTCAACCTTTTTTCTTTTTACTTCTTTTTCAGCTTCTCCTTCTTCTTTTTCTTCTTCTCTCTTCTTATGTTTGTTAAACTTGAGGAACTCGTCCATTTCTCGTTCAACTTGTTTTTCTATATCTGAACTATTATCATCCATTAGAGGTGTATTTTCTTCTCCGTTAGTAGAACTCATCTTGCGAACGATGTTTCCCATACGACGGTCGAAGATATAATGAATTTTCCACTCATGATTTTCTCGCTTTTATGTTTTTCGTGGAATCCTTGAAATTTATACACTCACATAAATGTTTGTTTTTAACTTGTCTTTCACAAACGAAATTCTAACCTCAAAAATTGAGACAGATAATTCTAACCTCAAAAATCTGCAGTCGTACTAATTCTTTTTAAAGTACATTCTTCACAATTCCGGTCAGCGGTGTGTAAGTAACTATTTTATTATGTAGAATTAGACAGTATGCTGAAGTTCCATCCGCTACTGGTTGTTCAAATTCCATTTCAATTTTTATATCCACACTTGATGATTTTACCGATTCATTTTGTTTTGAACAATCGATTACAATTATCGGAGCCTTGGAATAATACTGGTCAGGTGATAATAGTGGTGTATTAGTCTTTCTATAATATGACGATTGAAATCTTGCATACATATCGTATAAAATGGAATAACGTTTTTTGCTGAACATGACATTCAAATTGTCATACGGAAAGAATTGAGAGTTTAGGAAAACTTTACAATTCTTTATTTTACAGTGATCAAATTGACCGGCATTTGCAGTGATAACATCTTTTCGCTTAGTTTGAAAACCGAGTATTATGTACCTTGCTCGTTCCAAGTAAGTTGATGTCTTGACGGTCCATGTTTGTCGTTCTGTCTGAGGTAGTGTAGGATATTCATGGAATTCCCAACTTCGGAATGGCATCACAATATCACGGTCAGATTTTAACTTTCTCAATAATACGATTCTATGTTCATCGGCCAATCTTACATGAGGTACTCTCCAAACAACTTTATCCAATTGTAGTTGCCATTCCAGTTTATCTTCCGTAGTTGAAGGGTCTGCAAGTATCAAGTCCTTGTTAGTTGAAGATCTGAGTAATACCAATTCTTGTTTGACTGTGACGTAATTCCGGGGAAGGGAAAATAGATAACGTTTCGAATAGTTTCCCCACCTCGGGAATACGTCACCGAAATAAGTGCCACAGATAATGCTCAGACGGAGCAAACGAAAATTCCAGGGGTCGATTAAATTAATTTTGGATTTGAGATAATTTTTAAGCGATGCCAATTTGAAGTTAGAAAATTAAAAAAAAAAAAAAAAAAAAAAAAAAACGCACAGGGCTCAGAACCCAACAATAGATGGAAAACGATCAATTCAATGTGTTGGGGAGGTTCATCCTTGCCCTTCGTAAAATTTGTTTGGCGTGAAATTTAGCCTATAATTTAGATTTGACTCCACAGTGACCGCGCGCAGACTGTGGAGTGTTGACGCCAATTATCTTGAAAAATGCCCTGGGGGGAAAGACGTAAGATTCGCTAAGTCGCTCGGCGTGACGGAATAAATCGGCCAATTCTAAGGTTCGCGGGATCGGTGAATAACTTTCGGCATTTAATTAAATATTTAATGGGGTTCGTAAGCTTGCCTCACCCAAAAATACAAAGTATGTCTGGGTTACTCTAGGCAGTCACGCCGATCGGACGACATGTGACAACTCGTAGTCGTAAGTAAGAAAAGGGACGATTAATTTAAATGTCGTAATTTACCGAGATAATTTTACGGGTTGTGAACAGGAATTTAGACGAATAATTGATCAATGAACTAATACGCTAACAGAATAAAGTCAAGTGACTCGACGTACCGTGGTTTTGCGAATCTAACTCCGCGGTAGACAGTCCGACGTGGATAGGCGAGGGAACGAGAGAAAGGCTACTCGTCTTCTTCGAAGGCAGGAACAGAATGATCTTTCTCCTCGTCCCCACGAGTTCGGAGCTTTCCTTCCCCCACAACGGTCGGAGGAATCAGCTGGTTAAAATGACGTCGAATTGAACTTCCGGCGTTTGACGAAAAACAGCGGGTTCACCAGCTGACGCGAAGAAGAAGAAACGTCCCAACGTCACTAACGTCAACGTCCTCCCGGTCTCAACAAACGCTCTTTGAGGTTATGTTTACGTTTTGGTACCTGTAGTTAGTTCGAGTTTCGGCAGTTACTTACGTAGATTATGGTTGAAGTAAAGGTATTGAAGTGTATTTAATGAAGGTTATTTGCTGTCAACAGTAACGGTGATTAATTATAGTGAAATCTGTGAAGTTCAATAAAATGTTGTTATGCCGGTCCTAGGGCTGGGCTGAGACACGACTTAGGCCTAGCCTAGCCTAAAGCCAACCATAGCCTATGTTCCATTTTGTAATATGTGATTTATTCTGGTGAGTATTGAGCGTTTGTTTACATAGACAGGTTATTTACCCCCCCCCCCCCCCTCAAAATATGACACCTTACACCCCCTACGAACTTCGGGCAAAAAAAAAGAAAACGAAAAAAGAAAAAAAAGCTCGTACTTGGGGCGTCTCGCCAAAAGAAGGAAGAACGAAAAATCGATTTCGGGGTGTAGGTTACACGAACGAAACAAGGAAAGAAAATGGAATTAACCTTGACCGAAGGGTCAAAAAAGGAAATCCACGCTTTATGGACCTCTCGTCCCAAAACTCAAAATGCTCCTTCTGGCGTCAATAGGGAAAAATAATAAAAGAAGATATCTCTAATCAAAACAAAGTTACATCGTGAAACGAACAAACAAAAAGATGCCTCTCTGGCGAAAACGAAAAGGAAATAAACTTCTGCGAAAGAAAGAAAACGAACCAAAAATGAAATCGAACTCCTTGGCAAACTTAACGGGCTCCATTAGCCAATAGAAAAGTGACGAAATCCATCGTCGATCTTAAACTTGGGCCAACGTCGGAAGGCGAAGTGACCCCCAAAATCACTCTGGGTCCTGCTGAGACAGCAGGAACTCCGCTTGGCCCGGACGTAGCCGCACGTACGTCCCGTCTGCCCGTAACACCCTCCAGCGCTTGTTCCGTCGTTGAGCGGCTGGGAGTTGCTGGTCTCTCACGTCTTCGAGGCGGCTTACGACGGCCCCCGGCACCCTGGGGAGGTCCCCGGGTTGTAACTTGGAGACGCGGACGGGCCTCGACCGCCGGACGTTTTGGCGCGAAGGCCGGACCCGACGTGGTCCCGTAGTGTTCGCGACACGACGCTCCGCTGCTCGCTGCAGCCGCTGACGAAGGTCCCCGTGGGCGACAGGAAGGCGACGTTGCCCAGGACGGTGGGGGTTACGGGCCACCCTCCCTCGGCCGCGGTGGATCACTCGCGGGGCTCGTCTCGGCGCTGACGACGAAGAGTCCCGGGACGCGGCAGGCGTACGCGGAGGAAGGGGCTGTCCTCCCGACGGTTGACTGGACGGCCCAGGACGTGCTTCCTGGGGAGTCGGTGGGGTGACGGGTAGGGCGTCCATCTCCGCGTCATCGATGTCCGAGCAGGTTAGCGATAACGCGTCCGCTTCCGGGCTCCCCGCTGGTTGACGCCACGAGGTCTTGTCCGTCAGGGTCACGGACCCTACCGGCAGAGGAGTTGGAGTCGGGGCCTCCGACGCCGAGGTAGACGCAGTCGACGGCGGGAACACGTCCGGGGGCGATGTCCGCGCTCGCTTCGGTGGAGGAAACAGGTCGTCCCCTAGCCGCATATCCCCGATGGCGGCGTCCAATTCGGCCAGAAGAGGGTCCTCCTGCATCGTGAATCGTTCGGGTCCTTCCGGTCCTGCGACTGTTACCGTTACCTGTCGCGCTGGGCCGGCCGGCGGTGCGCGGAGCCGGTTTTGGCCGACGGTGGACGGCTCCAAGAGCCCGAAACTCTCGCGGTCGAACCGGCCGCGGCGAAGAACGCGCGATATCGTCCGGCGGATACTGGTGGGGTCGAGAGACCGCCCCGAAAGTAGCGCGCCACGGGACAGCAGCTCGGCGTAAGCGCACACCATCACACCCGCGGACAGAGCGTCCGGGGTTTTCGGCTGGTCTCCAGGGGTCTCCAGCACCCGCCACTCTTCCGCCCGGATCTCCACCCCGTCGCCTGGCGCGAGGTACTGCAGGTAACTCTTGACGTCTTCCAGCTCGGCCCTCCTCTCGAGGTGCAGGGGGTCAAAGACCACGATGGACCGTGCTTTCGGCCGCACGGCCGCGAGGGCCCAATGGCCGAATGGGCCCACGTCCCGAAGCTCGAAGGGGAAGAGGACGAGGTCTTTTGAGAAGATCTCTCCCCCACGGGACAACATGTATGATCCTGACACTTCCCCTCTCCGCCAACCCTCCAGGAAGTCCGGCCCCACCACCCATACCTTGGGCATGCCGGCGTAGTGGCTGCGACGTTCCACGATTCGGAAGAACGCCGCCACCGCGGTTCGGGACATCGGTTGCCCACGGTTTAGGCTCTCTCGGTCTTCTGACCCCATCTTGATTAATGGTCGTAGGAAGGCCATGGAGAGGTTGGGCGAGGGAGTACTCTCTGGAGGGAGGAGACGTGCAGGGGAGGAACGTGCGGGAAGGATCGTGCAGGGAGACGTGCGTCAGGAAACGTGCGAGGAGAATGGTGGGAAGGAGTGTGCTAGGTGTCGTACAGGAAGAAGCGTGCGGGTGTCGTGCAGGAAGAAGCGAGCGGGTGTCGTGCAGGAAGAAGCGAGCGGGTGTCGTGCAGGAAGCTAAGCGTCACATGCAGCGTAGGCGTACCTGAAACAGAATAAACGGGTTAGGGCCGTCGAGTCTTGGGGTTAATCGGGTTAGCGGGTTAGTCCCGGGGTTAGCGCCTCCACCCGTTAGTCGACCGGTGACGGAACCCGCGGCTGGGGTTAACGCGCGTAGAATGGTTTCAGGTCCTTCACGTGGACCACGTGCTCGGAACCCTCCCGGACGTCGTGGACTCTATACCGGTTTACCCCCGACCTTTCCACTATCTCGCACGGTCCGTCGAACTTCGGGGCGAGTTTTCCCACGATTGCGTCGGGCGCCGAAGAAAGAGTGTGAACCCGACGTAACACCCGATCTCCTGGCCGGTACGTCACTTCTCACCGTCGGAGGTTGTAGTACCTGGCTTGCCGCTCGTACGTGGTCCTGAGGTTTTCACACACCTCAGTGTAAATCCGCCGAAAATCGCTGAGCCGCTTTTCGTGAGTTTCGTCCAGACCAGGTTCCCGTTCGCCGTCCGTAGTCGGTTGAAGCGTGGGGCCCCGGATGGCCTTCGGGACCTTCAGTTCGCGGCCGAGGACGAGTACCGCTGGCGTGTAGCCGGTGGAATCGTGGACCGCCGTGTTTAGTGTGAATTGGAACTCCCCGAGGTGAAGATCCCACGACCGATGATTCCCCTCAACGAATTGAGCTGTCATGGTCTTGACCACCCGGTTGGCACGTTCGACCGGGTTCGACTGTGGGCTGTACGGCGCTGTGTTCGTGAAGCGGATATCCCAATCGGCCGCCAAGGTCCGAAAGAGGTTCGATACGAACTGAGTCCCGTTGTCGACGATAATCGACTCCGGGGCCCCGAAACGCAGCAGCACCTCTTTCGTTTTGGCCGTGACATTCTTGGCCGTAGCGTTTCCGATGGGACACAACTCAACCCACTTGCTAAACGTGTCCTGGATCACCAGCAGGAATCGGTGGCCTCTCCCGGACCTGGGCAGAGGTCCTACGAGGTCGGCCGATACACAGTACCAGGGGCCTTTCGGGTTCCTGAAGTACATCTTCCCTGCTGGTTTAGCCTGCGCCACTTTATGCCTCTGGCAGGTATCACAGGACCGCACCTAGACCTTCACCTCTTTCCGCCACCCAGGCCAGAAATATTCCGCGCCAATCCGACGGAGCGTTTTCTTCACGCCGAGGTGCCCGGCCGTCTCATCGTCGTGGTTTTGACGTAACACCGCCTCTATCTGGTTCGGGGGTACACACATCTTCCAGAGGAGGTTATTGTCACCTCTTCTCCGGGACGAGCGATAAAGGCGGTTCGAGACGATCCGATAACGTTTGTGGCGGTTTGGGTGCGTGGTCACCGCCGCAAACAGGTGGTCGTACCACCCCAGACGCTCGGGGTCGTCAGCTGTGTCGTCCGTCGTCGCAGCTTCCGATTTCCCGTCGGGCGTATTTTCGATGGGAGTCGGCTTCCGGCTTGGGCGTTGGCCTCGTCGCTTTCGCGTCACGTTCGCGACTTCCAGAGTCGGAGAAGTTGAGTCGGCGTGGTCGGGTTGGTCACCGTAGTCAACGGGCTGTCTCGAGAGAGCGTCCGCGACTCGGTTTAAAGTTCCTTTCCGATACCGGATCTCGAAGTCGTACTGCTGCAACTCCATCACCCACCGAGCCAATCGTCCACTCTTCTCATGGAGTTTCATGAGCCATCTCAGCGCAACGTGGTCGGTTACCGCGATGAATTTGTAGCCTTCGAGGTACGGCTTGAACTTTCGGACCGCCCAAACCAACGCGAGGCACTCCTTCTCGGTCGTCGTGTAGTTCTTCTCCGGGTCCGTGAGCAAGCGACTGGCGTACGCGATGACTACTTCTTTTCCCTCCCTGTCCTGAGTTAAGGCGGCGCCTAAATCCGTATTTGAGGCGTCGACCTGAAGGACGAAGGGCACGGAGAAGTCCCTGCAAGCCAGGATGGGAGTGGAAGCGAGACGGCGTTTGAGCTCTTCGAACGACGCTTCCTGCTCCGATCCCCACCGCCACCGTGAGTTTTTCTTCAACAACTGTCTCAACGGTGCGGTTACATCGGCGAACTTATCGACGAAGCGACGATACCACGACGCGAGACCGAGAAAACTCCGAAGCATTTTGGCGTTTGAGGGGCGGGGGAACTCTTCGATGGCCCGCACCTTCTCCGGATCAGTCGAAATGCCCTCGCTGTTGACGACGTGTCCGAGGTATTTGAACTCCTTCTTGCAGAAGTTGCACTTCTCCGGGTTTAGACACAGGCCGGCCTTTCGAAGGCGTTCGAAAACCACCCGGAGAGACTGCAAGTGCTCCTCGAACGTGGCGGATACAACAACGAGATCGTCGAGGTAGGCGAAGACCTTCGGCTCTAGATCAGGTCCGATGACCTTATCGAGGAGCCTTTGGAAGGTCGCTCCGGCCGAGTGGAGGCCGAACGGCATCACCGTGAACTGGAAGAGCCCCAGTCCCGGGACCGTGAATGCCGTTATCGGTCGACTCTCCTTTGCCAACGGAACTTGCCAATAGCCCTGTTTAAGATCCAGGGTACTGATATATCGCGCCTGCCTCAGTTTCTCAAGAATCGCGTTGATTCTGGGCAGCGGATACGCGTCGGGGATAGAGCTATCGTTTACGCGGCGCATGTCGATGCAGAAACGATATTTGCCGTTGCTCTTCCTCGTCAGTACCACTGGCGAACTCCAGGGACTATCGGACGGTTCGATGATTCCGTCGCGGAGCATGGTCGCCACCTCCTCGTTGATGATCGCTTGCATCGCGGGGTTCCTTGGGTAGTAACGTTGTTTAACGGGGACTGCGTTGTCTTTGAGCCGTATCGTGTGCTCTGCCAACGTCGTCTTCCCCTCAACAGCGTCAAACAGAGGTAATTCGTGTCCCAAAAAAGCAGCAAGCCTCGTGTCTTCGTCGGTCGTCAAACAACTTAGAGCGTTTACGTCTCGGGCGTCGTTGTCGGATATCGGAGTTTCGTCTCCGAGTAGCGGGTCGTCGTCAAGCGTCGGGGCGTCGTCGTTATCGAGGCGTACTTGTATGAGGTTTAGATCCGTGATGCACCTCATACCAAGTACTACCTCTGTCGTCAATCCGGGGACGAATATGGCGTCAAGGGCATAACGTCGGCCGTTTACCTCACAGTCGACGCGATAGGAGTCGGCGACTCGGCAACTAGAGCCATCGGCCATCCGCAGCTCCACCCTCTTTACGTTGGGGTTTATGCCGCTGCTGCGGAGGTGCTCTTCTGCCCGAGGTCCTATCAGGTTGACCACGGAGCCGGTGTCGACGAGGGCCCGAAACGTCTCGCCCTCGATCGTTACGTCGGCAAAGGGTCGAGTGTCCCTGGGGTTTCTCACGGTGCCGACGGTGCCAGTGAACGCCTTTACGGCCTCGAGCCATTTTCCCCACTCCTCGGAGGTCGTGCGCTGCTTCGGGACGGGCTCAGGGGACCTCCGGCCGACTGAGTCCGGTTTCCGTTTCCCGACCTGCAACGGCATCGGCGTGTCGAGATGCCTTCCTGCTTGCACCAAAAGCATTTTAGTACTTTTGGTTTTTCGCACTCGCGGAACATGTGGCCCGTTTCATCGCAGTTCCAACAGACCGGGCCGTCGCGCTCTGGAGTCCTCGATCGGGCCCCAGCCGGGCTGGGTGACCTAGTGCTCCGGGCGTACTCTGCCTTCGCTGGCCGATCATTACGGGAGGGCGACGTGCCTCGAAGCGAGTCGTTGCGGAAAGTCACCCGCGACTTGCGTCGGTCACCCGAGGTTTCTCTCGGCTTGGAGTGAGCCTCAGGTTTGGCGACGCTCCCGAATTCATCTCGGTCCACGCCCGCGCTGTCGTAGGCCTTGTCCGCCTTCCGTTTGTGGACGTAGGCTGTTTCCGTCACCAGTGCGAGAGAAGGCGACGGCGGCGGACGAAAACTTTGACGGCTTCGCAGGTACAACTCGTAATCTTCGGCCCGCTCCATCAATCCTTCCAGGGTGCTAAAGTCACCACGACGTACCATGACCTTATATTCCGGGCGCATGTTGCAGTAGACAAGGTCGAGTTTGGCTTGTTCGGAGAAAGTGCCGCTCCGGCGGATCAGGGTTGTAATCGCCGTGACGTAATTTCGAATCGATTCGCTCTCACCCTGAGTCCGCTTACGAATTTCTTGGTCCAAATCGTGCCGATATCCCGGTGGCAGGAATTGGGCCTCGAAGCTTCGTTTGAAGTCGGCAAACGAGTGCCACTGGTCCTTGGTGTTGCGGTACCAGAGAAGCGCCATACCTTGCAACAGTTCCGGCATCACCCTCAAAGTTTCGTCTGGAGAGATCGAGTAGGCGGTGGTCAGCTCCTCCAATCTCTCCAGGAAGGAAACGGCGTCCTTCCTCCCGTCGAACCGCAAGTTCCACTTGCGAACCAAGTTGCTAAGCTTTGGAAAGTCGTATGCAGCCTTGGTTCCACCCTGAACGTGAGGGTTGAGTGCAGTGGAAACCGTAGGAGGGAAGCGAGTGTCGTAGTAGTGCGATGGCGGATCGGTCGGAAGGAAAGGCGGACCGTTCCCCGGAACCAAGTGTCGGGGCGGTTCGTCGCGCGTCATGACTGCTGGCCTCGGCAGGCCCGCGTAGGGCGTCGGCTCGCGAAACCGTTCGCTGTACGTAACGTCGGGCACGAACGTAGAACGTGCTGCCGTACGTGGTGGGGCTAAATGGAAGTCTGGGTTACGTGATAACGAATCACCCGAGACTGCCTCCTTCCTCGTAATCGATACCAGAGTCCGACGGACGGCTTCCGAGTCCGCGTTCGGCGAAAGGCCTAAGATCTCCCGGACGCTGGCAAGCTCGTGCATTATCGGCGCGGGAGGTACTAGCCATTGGGCCGCGGTGGTCGGTGGCGGCAAACTAGCAGTTTGCTTTGACGAATCCCCGTGTCGATCCTCGTCGTCGTGGTCATGTGGGCGGATGGTCGGCATTTGCGCACCCAAAGTTGGAGCTGTCCATGGCAGCGAGCCGGCAGCCCCAAATGGGTTTTTCCAAAAATCGCAGAACCGTTTCCGCAACTCGGCCACGGTACCTTCCGTGTCTAGATTAAATTTTGCCATTTCCGCGATCAATTGAGTTTTATTCAATTCGTGTATCCACCCGACGCGAGAATCCTCCAGCGGAGATTTATCCGTACCGCCCAATGGCAACTGGGTCTGGGCCGTTGTGACCGTCGCGAACGTCCCATGCACCGAGACAGACGTAGTCACTGTCTCAGTTGTCGGGACCGTCGTCGTCGTAGGGGTCGTTTTCGCGGTTTTGTCGGGGTTCTTACCACCGGCGTTGTCGCGCTCGATCACGTTGAACGCTAACAAAAGCTTTTAATTTATGCGAAGTTTTAGTTGAACCCGGTTAATTTATGCGCACATTTAGTTCAACCCCAAAATGTTGAATTTCAGTTTTGAACTAACTTTTAATTTATGCATAAATCTACTTCAAACGATTACCCCACCTCCTCCCCCCTCATTTAATATACGACCGGAAGCTGTGTGCCCCGGCACGTGGCTTCCGGGGCAGCTGACCTGTTCCAGAAGTAACCAAATCTAACTACTGGATTGGTCTGTAGTTGTTTCCGCCAAAAACTGATGAGAATCTGACGGGAAATAAAGGCGTTATCCACCATTGAAATCTCAAAATTTCCCATTTAAATAACATTGGGATTGAATAAAGCATTTTAAACATCTGTTAATAATCAGCTGTAAATACGTGCAGTTTTGGTGATTGCAGATATTCACAATATTGAATTGGTCGGACGTCAATGATTTAGAGATAAAAGTAACATTTGTGACGTCAATGATTTAGAGATAAAAGTAACATTTGTATTGTATTAAAATAAATTGTTCCATTTCGAACAACACGTTTACTATAGTCCGTTTTTTTAAACCTGATCCTTCTCGAGAAATTGGGGTGGGGGAGGAATTTAAACTGTAAACAAAACATTTAAACCGTAAACAACACATTTAAACTCGTGACAAACGTGTGTTGAGTATCAGATTTCCTCAAATAACGTTTTAAATAAGTTATAATATCTTTCAGTAACTCCTAGTCAGCTGTTATATTTTTAAGCCAAACCTATTCCTTGTTAAGAAGTAACAGTTCTAACGTAAACTGATTAAAAAACAACTGCTACCAATAATATTGTAAACTGATACACATTATGTTGTGATGTAAAATTACCAGCTGGTATGCAACAGTGGAATAAAACAAAAACAACAAAAAAACCAACAAAAAAACCAAAAGGCTTCAGCCAATAGGATAGTAGCAAGTATAAACAAGCCCCTCCCCCATCTCTCCCTCGAAGGATCAGGTTTAAAAAAAAACGGACTATATAGTCTGTTTTAGCGAATTTCCCTATAGGGAATACGCTATTACGGTAGTAGTCACGGTAAGACCTAAGCCCGGGACCATGATACTTTTTCGTTTTGAGGTCCCTAGAAGCCAAAAACACCGTTCGTTCAAATTGATATATATGTATATATATATATATGACCGTGAACACGATAACTTTCGAACGGAACCCTCGATTTTGATGAAATTTGGTACAGGGATGTAAGCCAGCATCTGCTAGGTTGAGTTCGCGAACCAGAATGATCGGACCATGGGAACGGGGTTTTATGGGGTTTCAAAAGGGTTAAAAATGGGTTTTTGGCTTTTTTACTTTTATTTATAAAATTCAACAATTTTAACTTAAACCATTTAAAAGAGCTTAAAAAACAAACAACCTAGTATTTTGAATTTTTTACCTAGCAAATGGTTATGGAGAAAATAAAAAAACTGTTTTCCATGTTAGTCTTAAGGGAAATCAACAAAACCTTCTATCTTGCTTATTTATTGACATATCTTGATAAAATTTGGTGTGTACATTCATTAGGAAGCGTTTAACTTATATTTGCTTAGAAAACCCATATGGTGACAAACCTACGTACTCACCCCTATGGGGTTTATGGGGAAAATGAAAAGAATACCATAGCCTTATAAAATTTGGTATGTACAATCACCAGGTAGGGTTTAACTTATATTTACCAACAAAACCCATATGGCGGCAAACCTACATACTCTCATCCCCATGTATTTTATGGTTAAATAGAAAATATACCAAATTTCCATTGGAAATTCGCTGAGTATGCAGGTCTGCTGCGACGGGGGTATTTTTAAACCGGATCCTTCACAAGAATATTGGGGTTCGGGAGAGATTTAAACTGTAAACAAAAATTTTAAACTGTAAACAAAACGTTTAAACTCGTGACAAACACGTTCGAGTTTTAGATTTATTCAAAAAACGATTTAAATAAGTTATAATGTCTTTCAGTAACTCTTAAGTCAGCTTTTATATTTTTAAGCCAACCCTATACCTTGTTAAAAAGTAACAGCTCTAAAATAAACTGGTTAAAAAACAACTGCTACCAATAATATTATAGAACTGATACACAATATGTTGCTATGTAAAATTACCAGCTGGTATGCAACAGTGAAATAAAAGAAAAACAAAAAAAAACAACAACAAAACAAAGAGCTTTAGCCAATGGGATATTAGCAAGGATAAACAAACCCCCCCCCACCACCATCTCTCCCTAGAAGGATCAGGTTTAAAAAAAACGGACTATAGTAAGTTTTAAGTTCAGTATCTTTGATTGTTTTCAGTTTAAAATATTAGTCCAGAGCTTAGTCATTGTCGTTGACGATAAGTGGACCAGATGCGTCAAACGCAGGTTGCTAGCAACAAAATAATTTTCTTTCACAAAATAGCTGCTTGGAGATAAATTCTATTGGCTGGAAACTTATATTTAGTGGAGTTCGTTGATTGTCTGCCAAACTTTTTGGGAATATTGGAGTTATAATTCAGCTTTATTCAATAGTTTTTTTACACTAATAGATAATGAACAAAGTATTCTTTAGGTTGAAATTTAAAAGGTTGTTTTTAAGTGTTTATTTTATTAGATTTGTGGATTCTTCTAATTATAATAATAGTTTTTGGCAAAGCCCTTCTGATAGCGCGACTTAAAAATCATGTTAAAATCCCATTTCAGAAATAAAAGGAATACATCAAAATTAAAAACTCCATAATAGCTGTAAGTTCTAGAATCAGAGAAAAGATACAATAGAAAATTTTCGTATGCAACATTAACCATTTGGACCCGCTCAAGCTCCAAATCGCTAGTTACACAACACCAATTAGACAAATGCACGTTAGATAACAATGCGATGGCGTTGTATGCACAGAAGTCGCACCAGTAGACTTTTCTTTTTTTATCTTTTATTCGTTTGGTTCCTCCACAAGAGTAAAACCCTTGTTTAGGCTCCCCCTACCCTCACGGGTAGTCCGTACCTAGCGTGAGCCTTAATTGGACCAGTCTTACGACCAGGGGAGTTATGGAACAATTGCCCTAAATCACATTAAGGCGGATTAGACCCCACAAAACCCGGAATTCACAAGGCCTGTGGTACTCAACTGGCGGTGAACCCAAATTGACCATCCGCTTTGAGTGACAGTGGCAGCACTACCCATGCTACTTCTCAGCTTTCGTTTGTGAGCAACGCCCCCAGATGAGGCTGGAGGGCCCCCCACAGCCGAAGCTGTGTGCCGAGCATACCGACAACCTCTACCCCCTCGAGTCCAACCCAATATCCGGACTGGCCGAAGCCAGGGGCTTGAACCGGATCCCGAGGTCCCCATTTTAGGTTATGGGTGGTTCCCAAGCGGAATAACTAGGTCACTGGAAACCCGCACGCCAAAGGCGCCGGCTACACTGCAACCGCACCCGAAGGCACGGAAGCCCCAGATCCCCGACATCCTGACTCATTACCTCCCTTTTGGGGGGAGCTGGAGTGAGACACCCAGTAAGCGCGCGATTGACACAAGGCCACCTCCGCCAGGGCTAGGAACAGCCGAAGCTGCCCTACTTTAGTTAATAAAGGGAGCCACGCCCGTTACCCAACTCGGTACTTTGAGCTGGGATTGGGTAGTGAACTTCCCAGTTCTAGGGGTGCAGGCCCTGAAGTACAACATACACCCCGGCACCAGTAGACTGCTGACAATCGTTGTGCCGAGTATTACATCAAGAAGATACCCAGGGCAGATAAACGTGTTCATCTCCGTCATGTTGGCCTTGCTCGCCGTCTGCATGGACTCCGTCAGCGCCTTTATCGACCCAGTGACTGCCATAGCCATTGACTTTTTCTTGTCGTTTCGATGGCTACCAATAAGATCTATTTTAGAAAGAGACTTGGAGAATTGGAGAGGACCAGGTAAAAATCTAAAAATCTGCAGACTTCGTAGGTGTGCTGAGTCTGGATGATAGACTGGGTTGGGAAGAGCAAGTAAGGAAGTTGGAAGGGTTTCTGGCTCGAGGAGTCTTGGTCCTGCGAAGGATAAGGATCTTTGGAAGTCTTAACCTCTCCAAACTTATTTATTTTTGGTCAATCGAACAACACATTTCTTATTCGATTATTTTGAGGGGAACTGCAAAGAAAAACTTCGACCATATCTTTGTCTGGGAAAAAAACAGTTCGAATAGTTTTAGGTATGTCACCTCAAATCCTCAGCAGAAATGCATTGAAAGGCTTGGACTTCTCTACATCAACAACATTTTAAACCCTTTCTTATGATTCCTAATTATTCCTGTGTACCTAGTTATTTGAACTGCAGTAAAGTGAAATAATATTATGGTCAACAAATTTACACTTTCGCCTATTTATTGTCACGCAGGAATCTTGAATCTTAAAATCCCCCCCCCCCGCTCCCCTTAGAATCACTCTCTAACTCCGCACATGGTTCTGGTTAAATATAAGAAAGTTTGGTATTGGTAAGCAAACGATAACTGTGCCTATTTCTGTTCAATAAACGATTTGAATGATTATTTTTATTTCTACAAACTAACTTTACATAAGTGTAGTTTTAAATGATTACTGATAGTCACAATATTAGATTGGTCAGAAATGATTGATTTATAACATATTTAATATTTTTAGCAAAGACATGTAGTCTCGAAGTTATTATGCTAATAGTCATTAGCATAGGCTAATAACAAAATGTATCTGAGCCCTAACTCCTTAATCAGATCTAGATAATAACGAATCTAATAGGCCCTAATCAATTCAGCTACCCAGTCAATCAATTTCATCGCTTAAAAGATCAGTGTCTAAGAAGTATCAAATAGAAAATAATATTGTACCTTAAATTCATTTGACAGAATCATAAATACAATGCCCGATAGGCGATTGCTCTAGAATAAAACTTGCTGGGATTAGTTTATTGGCTATTATAGGTTAGCTTTACAATGCCATCTACAGCCATTACTGCCGCTCCTTGCACCGTCCAATGTGCCGTATGGTGTTTATTGGTTTACAATTCCGCCACCAGGCGCACGCCACCGAGTGATGGGTTACTGTAGCTCATTCTAGCGGTGATTAGGCCAACTAGTTCGCCTGGGGTGGAGCTATTCCGTATTTATCTACAGCTCAGGTGATTGAAGGTAATTGGAAGGGATAAAACTGCGATAGTATCCACATTGAGGCTCCAGCCGGGATCTTGTGGTGATGTATGATAATTGATTAGGGAAGCGGGGGTTAGTTTAATGTCTTTACTATACCTGGATTATATCGTAATCTGCGTTCTTAGTTTTTCTTCTGACTTTTTGGTTCTAATGATGATGGATATGTTTGTTTTATGGTAGCAAACACTGTTTCAACAACCATAATACTAAAATAATAAGTATAATACCCCCCGTCGCAGCAGACCTGCGTACTCAGCGAATTTCCAAATTAGTAATAATAATTTTGGCCAGATAAACCTGTAAACCAAATATTATCACATGCCCATAAATAGGTAAATAAATGTCTATTCTCCTTATGATAAAAATATAGGGAAAGAGTATGCAGGTATGCTGCCATGGGGAACACTAAAAGTAGGTTTATAGCTTAAAAAATATAAATATATTTCGACCATATGAAGCCTTATACTTCGTTTCTTCAATATCTGTCCATTGCTAAAGGAGTTTGCATATTCTCCATATGATTAACATGGGAAAAGAGTATGCAGGTTTGCTGCCATGATAAGCATAAAAACTAGGATTTCTTTATCATAAATGGATTTATCTCAACTAAATAAAGGTGAATACCAAGTTTCATCCAAAAATATTGGTTAACAAGTGAAATATTAACACATCCTTATTATACATAAGATTAACATTGGAGCCCCAGTAGTGGAGAAACGCGGGAGCTGGCTCAGTTCAAGGTCACCTGAGCGATGACGTCATCGAGGTCAATGACCCCACCGATGACGTCATCGATGACGTCATCGATGACGCAATCGATGACGTCATCACCAATTACGTCATTCTGTGACGTCACACCCATGACGTTGCAGAAATGACGTGGCGATGACGTCATCACCCCTTACGTCACCAAGATGACGTCATCGATGTCACAAAGGTCAAGGTCACGCTGAAACCTAAAATTTTTAGGCACTTTTGCTGTTTCTCGCACTACGCTCCGAGTTTCAGTCAGGTTTCAATGACCTTGACGACTTGGAGCGAAATTAGACGAGAAACAGCAAAAGTGCCGAGGAAACTCAAAGTTTGCAACGTGACTCTGCCTAAACCGTCATGTGACACCGCTCGAGTGACCTTGAACCGATACAACTCCCGCGTTTCATCATTACTGTAACCGCGATGCGCACCCTACGACAGACACCGAGCGACTGACTGTCCGGCCCCGCGCACTCTAGGTATATTGGCTCGAGAGACTAAGACTCTAAACCGTCAGGAATGGGAGTAACTAACTGAACTTTGCAAGGAAAAGTCATTTCTTCCAATATTCTAAACAAATCTTCATCAGTAAAACTTACATTAGTCTGTTTGGTATAAAACTTAGGGTGTCCGCGCAACAGTTTACGCCACTTAGCTAAAGTCGAAACCCGCTTGACCTTGAGCGGTGGACACTGAGCAGCTAATAAAGACTTAACACGGCTAAGTTTCTTACCCAAAGTGTCTCGCGACATGGCTTCCCCTCACAAAAGTCCGCACAATACTGAGAGACTGTTGGTAGCGCAGCGCAACAGTAGTTGACTGTTGGCTGTTGGCTGTTGGCTGTAGTTGGGAAATAAATGAACCGCACCCCCCGCGGAAACGCACCCGACCTTTGGAAACGTGCTTGCCCAAGGCGCTCCACGGGAGGGGCTCACCAACGCTCTCAGGAGTTCAGAACAAAAAACAAACTTGTGGAACCAGCAATTTAATTTAACCCAAAGTTAACAGCAAAATTAACAACAGCAAAACAGAGCAAACTCGGGAACATCAAAGGTCCACAGTGATAAATTTGATAACAAAAGATTTTTTACCAGAAGTCAATGTCACCAAGGTTGGCCAACCAGAATATCGATATTCAAAATTCAAGAACAACAGTATTTAAAAAAATTCCCCCTTTCTGAAACTTTAACTTTAAAATTGGCATTGATAAATTAAATAAATAAATAAATAACAACAAATAAATTTCAATAAATAAACATAACAATTTACAAACACAAAATACACAAAAGAATTGGCGTGCCGAATTTTGAGGTTGACAAAAATTAATTCCACCCGGAGACCTGTGGCGCAGGGCGGGCTCCTAATGGGATACTAACCTAACATAGAGACTACAAATAAATAAATAAACAAATACTGTCACACATAAATAACAAAATATCACAGTTCATTGGTGGAGTGGCATATCACAGTCGTTCGTTTATGGCGTCATGGCACTGGAAAGAAGAGCGGCCTGCAGCTTCGGCAAGTGGGGACCAAGGCCATGTATGTCCCCTAGGTGGGCAGGCGGACGGACCAGGCCGGAACCATCATCTGCAGGGCATTGTCGGTGGGACCAAGTCCCCAGCTGGACCCCGAAAGGCTGCGTTGGGCAGATTAAATTACCGCATTATAGCACAAAAATCACTGGTTGAAATGTCAAAATTACTATAATTACTCTTGAAAACCCAGAGTGACGAAATTGTGCGTCTTGCAGTCACGTTCACCAACGGCACCTATGATCCTTTTCAGGACGTTGCGTCACAGCTGGTGAAAAGAAGAAAAACAACACCGAATATTCCAGAATACTGCACACAGAAAACACTGGCCAGGAAAAAAAACAACACTATAACAAATGAGGCGTGACATCACACATGGTGGGCAAAACGTCACGGCTCAACCTCCCCCTCCAAAAGGGAACCACCCGGCAAAACAAAAGGCAAACAACCTCTCCCCAAAACAAGAAGAACACTCACACCAGGAACGCTCAGGACAGTCCGAAAGCGGGGGCGTCAAGTTTTCCCAAAACCAGGGGACTACTCACCCAAAGTTTTTGTGCAGGCCTGCAAAAAGAGAAACAGGGAAAAACCAGAACAGAGTGAAGGGGACAGAAAGGTGATCAGGCTTCCTGGCCCTGCACACTTCCCGCACAGACTTCCGAGCAACTTAAGGATTTCCGCGGTAAGGCTTAAGATGACTAATGTGCACCTTCCGCAAAACCTTTCCGGTCTGGGGATCTCCCAGCCGGGCCGTCACAGGAGTGAGGAACTCCAAGATGCGGTGGGGACCTGTCCACCTGTAACACAGCTTGGCGGCTCTCTTGTCAACAGCCGAACTGGCTGGATGAGCCTTGCAGAAAACCAGATCCCCCACCTGGAAGGGTCAACTCTACCTCGGTTGTATTTCCTCCTCACAAGTTCTCTAGCCCTAATGAGATTACACCTGGCCGCTTGCCAAGTTTCCTTGACATCGGGCGTACCAGGCGGTGGCAGAAGGTCGCCAATCCTCCAAACATTTGCCAAGGGGTTGTTTGGTTTGAAGCCAAACATCAACTCGAAAGGAACCGCCTTGTGACTCTCATGGGTAGCAGTGTTGAAAGCGAATTGGATCCAAGGGAGCTCTTGATCCCAGGTTGTCTGTCTTTCAGCATGGAAAGCGATGAGAGCGGAACGAAGATTTCGGTTGAACCTCTCAGCATGAGAAGGCTGTGGGTAGTAAGGGGATGTGGTCACATGGCGGATACCGTGCCCAAAGCACATTCTTTTGAAAAGATGCGAAACAAATTGGGTTCCGTTATCGGAAACTATGGTGGCGGGAATCCCAAAGTGTTGGAACAGTTGGGTTCGAAGTACCTGAACGGTGAGCTGTGCAGTGGCATTCCTTAAGGGAAAAAGCCAGCAGAACTTGGAGAAGGCATCCACACAAACAAGCAGGAAATTGTTTCCCGACTTGCTACGTGGGAGAGGCCCAACATAGTCGATGAAAAACCTTCTCCAGAGGTCTCTCCGCCACCTCAGATGACAACAACCCTAACTTGGTATTCTGAGCGGGCTTACTGAGCGAGCACGTTTGGCAAGAACGCACCCGCCCCGCAATGTCCCGGTCCATACCCTTCCAGATGAACAGTTCCCCTAATCTTGGAGATGGTCTTGTGGATCCCTAAATGCCCACCCACAGGGGAAGAATGAAAATACTCAAAGACCATCGGAATAAGAAGACTTGGCAGCACAATTTTAGGTTTACCCCTGTTGCCGAGCTCGACAGCAGAGGGCACCCTGGGACAGAAAATAAGGGGGGTGGGCTCCCCCATTCTGGTGCCTCACCAATGATTTTAGCCAGCTCAGGATCGTTTAACTGGTGGGGAATGATATCCGAAAAGGCCAGAGGAAATTCCAGAAGCACGGCACACTCCGTCTGCTCCGCATCAGAAAGATGGTCGTCGGGGGAATGATACATCCTAGAAAGTGTGTCTGCAATGACATTCTGAGTGCCTCGTACATGTTGGACGGTAAACTTAAGGGACGAAATTTGCACCACCCAACGACCAATTTTCCCGAGCTGGCGAGGGTGCGCGAGAAGCCATGAGAGTGCCTGGTTGTCGGTCTCCAGCAAAAATTCCTTATGTTTCAAGGAACCTTCGGAACTTGTTTACACCAAAGACAACAGCCAGACACTCCAGCTCGTATACAGAAGAACTTTTCTTCTCGCAAGATGTCAAAGTTCGAGAGGCGAAAGCGATAGGCTGCCTAACACCATCTACTTCTTGGGATAACACGGCCGCAATGGCTTGTGAGGAGGCATCCGTCTGCAAAATGAACCTACGACTGAAATCCGGCATCGCCAACACAGGAGGTTGCATCACCGCCTCCTTCAAGAGCTCAAAGGACGTTCGCTGCGCTTCACCCCACTCAAACTTGGCGCCTTTCTTCCTGAGCGCATTCAAAGGTGCGGCCAACTCCGCAACATTGGGGATGAAGCGTCGATAGAAATTCACCATGCCAACAAAACCTAGCAATGCCTTTGGCGTCCTTGGGTGGAGGAAACTCCCGGATGGCTTGAGTCCTAGCGGGATCTATGCGGACGCCTTGGAGGAGACCAGATGGCCCAAGAAAGAAATTTCGGCTTGAGCGAAACTAACTTTGTCCGGATTCACGGTAAGGCCAGCCCTACGCAAACGAGTCATAACTTCCTCCAGATGAACAAGGTGGTCCTCAAAACTCTCACTGTAAACAAGAAGGTCGTCCAAGTAATTGAACACAAACTTGAACTTCACATCGTGAAAAATGGAATCAAGAAGTCGGGTGAGGGTTTGAGCTCCCACAGCTAAGCCCATGGGGACTCGTGTGAACTGATACAAGTTCCACGGAACACAGAAGGCAGTGAGAGGTCGGGACTCCACCTTCAATGGAATTTGGTGATAAGCCTGATTGAGATCAAAAAACAGAGAAATACTTGGCCTTACCGAACCAGTCGAAGGCAGAATGCAGGTCGGGGAGAGGGACGGAGTCGATTTCAATCTTGGCGTTGAGCTTGCGATAATCAATGACCATACGAGACTTTCCATTTGGTTTCGGGACAAGAAACGCTGGACTGGCATAGCTGGAATTGGAAGGTTCGATGACCCCATTTTTGAGCAGGTCATCAATGATGCCTCTGAGAGATTCCATTTTGGGTGGAGCTAACTTGTACGGATGAGAACGTACAGGACGAGTGTCCGTGAGACGAATTTCATATTCCAGCAGATTGGTAGCCCCCAACCTTGGCGTAAGCACCTCAGGGAAAAGTTTGCAAAGATCCCTGATAGCCTCAGCCTCCGTCGGAGCTAGATGCCCTAGAGGATCGGTCTTGGTACCATTCTCTGTCTCAGGCTCTACAGCAGCAGCGGCACTCAAGACCTCATCAGCAAAAGGAATGGACACTCGTCTGGAAAACCGAAAGTAACACTGACCTCGACCTAAATCCAAAATTAGGCCAGTGTGTTTGATGAAGTCCGCTCCCAGGATGATTGGAAAGCAAAGGTCCTTAGCCACAAGAAAGCTCCACACCCAGGAAAAATGCTCAATCTTTATTTTGATTTGAGCTTCGCAATTGATGACAAGAGGTGATTTAGAAGCAGTCCAGCATATAGAAGAGTTTGGCTCAGTCTGCCTGATGAAACCTCCAGAAAATAATTCTTCATAAAACGCAAGGGAGATTAGACAACGGGCGGCTCCAGAATCCACAAGGGCCTTCTGCACCGTGTCTCCAGCTAAGATGTTCAGGCGAGGGCAGACTGAGCGTGCCGCTTTGACCCCCATCGAGGCAACCCCACGCATCCCCCGCAACAGAGGCTCCTTCTCAGCAAAATCAGATCTAACTACCTCATTGAACCCCTTTGCAGCATTCCACTAGAAGTCTTAGAAAAAATTTTAACATCATCTTTTACTTTATTCCCCGAGGACTCTTGTGACAAGAACCCCCGGGTCCTCACAAGTTTTTTGGAAGGTTAGCATTCCTTCTTCCTTTTTGACAGTCACGTCTGACGTGACCAATACCACCGCATCCCCAACAGGTAGGAACACGCCTCTGCTGCTCATTGGTGGGAGACACGTGGGATACCCCGACAGAAGCCGCCGCGACACCGGGTCCTCTCCGGGGAAGATGCCCCAGGGACTGGGCCCTTTGAGAATCAGCGGCCTGGACAGTGCGTGAGAGGATAGACAATCTATCCAGGTCCGCGAAGGAAGATGGTCTTGGAGCGAAAAGCAGCCGGGATCTCTCCCCAGGATTGAGACCCACGAGAATGATGTCCACCAGCTGAGTCTCGGTAAGGTCCAACCGCAACACTCGCCCCACCATGCGGATGTCATTGGCAAACTGGCTGAGGGACTCGTTGGGTGCCTGCGGGCGGAAAACTTTCTCAACCTTCAGTCTTTCCATGACTTGGAAAGGGACAAAGAAACTCAACACATCAGCATGAAAGAAATCAAAGCTCGTTTGGCGCTTGAGGCAGTCTACCAATCTGTCACTCAACGGCTTCCTGCAAAGCGGAGCAAGAAGCTCCAACAGCATGATATCGGAGATGCCAGGATGTTCTTTAATTCTCAAAACCTTTTCCAGGAACTTGATCAGTGCCTCCACATCCAGTCCGTCAACTGGTCGAAGGTCCTGCAAGGCGGAGGAGAGAGGATGAGGCAATTTCGCAAAGGCACCGCAAAAACCCTTTTGCGGCGCATCCGCAACGGAAGCCACCGGGGTGGCGACAGACGCCGCGGGAGCGAGGAACAGGGCAGGCACCCGCAACACCCCATCCATCCCGCGGACCACCTCCTGGGCAGCCGCAGGAGGAACGGAGGTCACGGACCCCCCCGACCGGTCCAGCCCCCACAACACCAGTCTCCCCCCCAGCAGACCCCGCCGCAGCGCGCTCGAGAGCTTCCACGGCACTCTTCACAACGCCAGCAGACCGCAGGCGGTCAATGACTTGTTCAAATTCCGCACACCTACCCTCCACCCAGGTCTTATCCGTCGGCTCAAGATCCGGGACCCCGGCCAACAGACTCAACCTGGTTTGCCAGTGGAGCAGCTGAGTGAGGAGCGAGACTTTTGACCTGCCCGAGGGCAACTCACTCCAGCCCTCAAGCTCACCACTCAACTCCTCCACCCGCTCCCTACACACTTCCAACTCATCCTCCGACTTGAGGCCAACAGGCCAACTTTGAGCCTGTCCCAGAATGCCTCGGACCTGACTTCGCAGACTTCTCACATCTGGAGCAGGGGCCTCCCCACGTGACAGAACCTCAAAAATCAGCTCACCCTTCCGCAGGTGTTCCGGGACAATTCCCGACATCGTGTCCTCAGCCAGCTGCCACACAAAGAACACAGCAACACAACACAATTGCACAAAATCCTTAACCTCCTAAGGTGTCTGGGCGAAAATTCCTACGCAACCAATCTGGGGTCCAACAGAAGACGCTATCCCACTCGCCACACACACACTCCACCAAATTGAAGAACCACGCTCTGCTACCATCTGAACCGCACCCCCCGCGGAAACGCACCCGACCTTTGGAAACGTGCTTGCCCAAGGCGCTCCACGGGAGGGGCTCACCAACGCTCTCAGGAGTTCAGAACAAAAAACAAACTTGTGGAACCAGCAATTTAATTTAACCCAAAGTTAACAGCAAAATTAACAACAGCAAAACAGAGCAAACTCGGGAACATCAAAGGTCCACAGTGATAAATTTGATAACAAAAGATTTTTTACCAGAAGTCAATGTCACCAAGGTTGGCCAACCAGAATATCGATATTCAAAATTCAAGAACAACAGTATTTAAAAAAATTCCCCCTTTCTGAAACTTTAACTTTAAAATTGGCATTGATAAATTAAATAAATAAATAAATAACAACAAATAAATTTCAATAAATAAACATAACAATTTACAAACACAAAATACACAAAAGAATTGGCGTGCCGAATTTTGAGGTTGACAAAAATTAATTCCACCCGGAGACCTGTGGCGCAGGGCGGGCTCCTAATGGGATACTAACCTAACATAGAGACTACAAATAAATAAATAAACAAATACTGTCACACATAAATAACAAAATATCACAGTTCATTGGTGGAGTGGCATATCACAGTCGTTCGTTTATGGCGTCATGGCACTGGAAAGAAGAGCGGCCTGCAGCTTCGGCAAGTGGGGACCAAGGCCATGTATGTCCCCTAGGTGGGCAGGCGGACGGACCAGGCCGGAACCATCATCTGCAGGGCATTGTCGGTGGGACCAAGTCCCCAGCTGGACCCCGAAAGGCTGCGTTGGGCAGATTAAATTACCGCATTATAGCACAAAAATCACTGGTTGAAATGTCAAAATTACTATAATTACTCTTGAAAACCCAGAGTGACGAAATTGTGCGTCTTGCAGTCACGTTCACCAACGGCACCTATGATCCTTTTCAGGACGTTGCGTCACAGCTGGTGAAAAGAAGAAAAACAACACCGAATATTCCAGAATACTGCACACAGAAAACACTGGCCAGGAAAAAAAAACAACACTATAACAAATGAGGCGTGACATCACACATGGTGGGCAAAACGTCACGGCTCAATGAGCCAGGGCAAAAGTGGAGGGGGGTAACAGCAGGAGTGGGGGAAGGTCACAGTGGTGGGGGAAGGTGAGGTTGTACGCTGGAGTATCGCATCACTTCACCATGAGCTGTCCTACAGTCAACACGCTGTTCTCTCGGGCTGAGTTGGCAGTAGAAGAAACATTGGTGTACAGCTTAGGCTGTGAGGGGCGAGGAAGTAAAGTCAAAGTGGAAGTTGTGTTTAACTCCAAGATAAAGAGTTGTGTAAATAAACTAATTGTATCCCTGCAATCTCCAATAACTCTAAAGAAATACCGATATATAAAGAGAAATCTCATTCTTTGGCAAAATGAATTGGAAATGGAAAAGACAACAGTAAAATTAACCTAACTTAAAATCTGGACTGGACACTCATGGCGATACTACGTGGCGTGAAAACGCCACCCTAAACATTACAAGTTAGGTTAGTGAGCACCTCTGGTACGATAACCGATGTGCTAGAGTTAAAGTGTGATGACCTTGAGTCAAAAACACTGAAATACTACAAGTCGATATCGTCCCAGAGGTAAAGTGTAGTGACCTAGATTCAAGACTTGTAAAAATACTTACATATAGAGAGTTAGAAAACAGCGAGGTGCACCGCATGGAAGCCGGAGACATACTGGCGGAGCGGTGTTGTGCAGCCTAGGGGTGCTAGAGTTAAAGTGTGATGACCTTGAGTCAAAAACACTGAAATACTACAAGTCGATATCGTCCCAGAGGTAAAGTGTAGTGACCTAGATTCAAGACTTGTAAAAATACTTACATATAGAGAGTTAGAAAACAGCGAGGTGCACCGCATGGAAGCCGGAGACATACTGGCGGAGCGGTGTTGTGCAGCCTAGGGACTCGGTTGTGGAGGGGGTATAGCCAACACTTAGAGTAGAAGTGTAGTGGGTGACCTTGTCCCACTTGACCCCCCCCCTCCCCCCCCCTCCCCCCCCCCCCCCGAACTTTTTTTTCGGAAAATTTTTTGACCTTGACCAAAAAGTTTTTTGCTCCGGACGAGAAGTGCCCCCCCCGAACTTTTTTTTTCGGAAAATTTTTTGACCTTGACCAAAAAGTTTTTTGCTCCGGACGAGAAGTGCCCCCCCCCCTCCCCCACCCCCTCCCCCCCCCTCCCCCACCCCCCCCCCCCGAACTTTTTTTTTCGGAAAATTTTTTGACCTTGACCAAAAAGTTTTTTGCTCCGGACGAGAAGTGCCCCCCCCCCCCCCGACAAAAAGTGAACCCCCCCCCCCTCCCCCCCTCCCCCTCCCCCACCCCCTCCCCCACCCCTGATATCCTGTTCGTGGCAGCCCCGGTGGGGATATAAGGGGGCCCGGCCAGAGCCGGCTCGCAGTCCGCTCCCGCGCGTTGAACGTGAACGATCGGGACGGACCGCCATAGGCATCACTAAACATTGAATGGCGCCTTCAGTGTTTAGCGAAGTCTACTCTAACTTTAAGACTTGTATTAGTTGTAAGATATTGCGCTTGCATTTGGGTATTGCGAATTGTTTTACTTGTACCCTATGCCTCCTGTGTGTCTTTTACCCTTTGTGTCTTGTTTGTTATATGTGTTTAATGTGTATGTGCTTGTTCCAGCATCGACTACGTTGAGCTCAATTTTGTATTGTAAGTGTGTTATATGTTTCTAAAGTGTATACGCTTGTTTTAGCAATCCCCTCCTTGAGCTTTTGCAATGCTCAAAGTAAATTGTAAAGACAGGGAACGGGAGTAGGCCCCCGTGTAAAAGCATTTTATACCAACGTTAGCATGGGTCCTCTCAGGCATGCAATATTGCGGCTGGGTTTGGGACCCGGTCCGTTTGTACGCTGACATGCAGACCACAGCTGTGGCCAATTTGCGGTGGCCTCTGCACTCGGACCGAGGGCGTAAGCCACTAGGGCTGTCCTCAACCTCTTGTTTCCCTTCTGGAAACTCAAAATTATGTAAATGAATCTTTGTTAGCTATTTGTGTTTTTTAGTCCCCAAGGCCCCCGAACATTCGTGGTTAGCCATGGATGTACGGGGGCCGAAATTTTTTAATGTTCGTGTGGCCTTGACCCACAAAGATTTATAAAAATTTACTGCATTGATAAAGTGAAATATTAAAGATAGGGTACGGGAGTAGACCCCCGTGTAAAGCAATTTTAAACCAATGTTAGCATGGGTCCTCTCAGGCATGCAATATTGCGGCTGGGTTGGGAACCGGTCCGTTTGTACGCTGGCATGCAGACCACAGCTGTGGCCAATTTGCGGCGGCCTCTGCACTCGGACCGAGGACGTAAGCCACTAGGGCTGTCCTCAACCTCTCTCAAAATTAAGTAAATGTTTTGTTAGCTATTGAAAAGACAATGCAGTAAATGTTTACAAGTCTTGCGTGGCGAAGGGAACACGACATTGGATGTTGCCTTGTTGTCATAGTTGGGTCTCTTCGGAGGCTACAGCGATGACAACCCAAGTGCCCCCACACCCCCTTAGGGGGTGTGGGGCTTAATTTTTTTAAAGTTTTTCTGTGACCTTGACCTAAATATATAAAAGTTTTCAAATTCTTTAACAGTCAGGTCTTATTAACACGGTAAATATATTAAGGTCTTTTTAAAAAAAAAAATGTCAGGTATAAGTAACACACAAGGTTTGAGTTGTCTATAAGTGTGCCTTTTTTTGGAGGCTTCAGCGATGTTAACATAAATACCCTGAGTGAGGCTTATTGTTTTAAATTAAACCCCCCCCCTCCCCCACCCCCTCCCCCACCCCCTCCCCCACCCCCTCCCCCACCCCCTCCCCCACCCCCTCCCCCACCCCCACCCCTTTAAATTTTTTTTTAAAAATTTTTGACCTTGACCAAAAAGTTTTTTGCTCCGGACGAGAAGTGCCCCCCCACCCCCTCCCCCACCCCCTCCCCCACCCCCTCCCCCACCCCCTCCCCCACCCCCTCCCCCACCCCCTCCCCCACCCCCTCCCCCACCCCCTCCCCCACCCCCTCCCCCACCCCCTCCCCCACCCCCTCCCCCACCCCCTCCCCCTCCCCCACCCCCACCCCTTTAAATTTTTTTTTTGAAAAATTTTTGACCTTGACCAAAAAGTTTTTTGCTCCGGACGAGAAGTGCCCCCCCCCCCAAATTCCAAATGACCTTGACCCACATAAACTTGCTCAAACAGACATCTTTGAAAAAACTTGTACAGAGTAGCGGATTTAGAGCAAACATCATTGGTTTATCAAGCCTGTTGAAGAATGTATTGAAAATGGGTGTTTAAAAGCCAAATCTACTACATGATTGATAAACCGGATGTATATGACGTCACCTTCCCCCACCCTTCAACCTCGGGTATAAAGGGACCCGGTTGAGCGCGCTGCTCATTATTGCGTGGACATTCACCGAGTGCACACTCAAAGCCAAACTGTAAAAAATGGCTCTTTGCGATATTTGTGGTGAGTTTTTCCAAGACGAAGATATCTTTGTTTTACACCGAGAATTGCATCATGAAGAGGACAGAAAAGAAGAGATTGTTGTAAGTGAAGAAGACTTGGATGCGATTGATCGGTTATTGGAAAACTACCAGAAGCAGATGGACGACTGTGATAACTATCTACAGTTACACCGAGAATTGCATCGTGAAGAGGATAGAAAAGAAGAGATTGTAGTAAGTGAAGAAGACTTGGATGCGATTGATCGGTTTTTTGAAAAACCTCAGAAGCAGAAGGAGGACTGGGCTAGCTATTTACAGTTAATGCAAAGAAGAAGACCAAGTGTTATTCAATTTGCCGGAGCTGGACCATCTACAGCTGGAGGATTTATTGAAGAGGAAATTGAAGAAAAAGTGGAAGATGTAAAACAACTGCGTACCCAAGAAGAGGATATGGAAGAAGAGGATACAGAAGAAGTGGAAGATATAAGACAACTGCGCACCACAGCCTTGCCAGGACCAGTTGTAACTCATTTCAAAGTTAATAATGTGCAATTAGAATTGGAAAACTTTATAACCCAAGCTAAAAATCTAGTTGTAAAAACATTGACGGAAGAATTGGCAAGATTGAACTTTATTAAATTTGGATTGGTGTTGGAGGCTATGTTTACTAATACCGATGGTGAAAACTCACCGAGAGCATTCATTGCTAAAAACCGAACCCTTACAACCACATCTGATATTAACGAAATTCTAGAAGAATGTTTGAATGAACTGCTAATGAAACTCCAAGAACACGAAGGAAGAGGATCTGGCTGGACGCTATCATCGATTGAAGGTATGGATGTGAGGGTTCACAAGCATGGATATGGTATGAGAGGTAGCAGCTTTATCCCTCTACCAAAGGCAATCCGAGATACCAAATCATGTATCAATGTGAAAAATGAGGACAATGAATGTTTCCGGTATGCAATGTTAGCAAAATACGTGGGACATAATGCTATTAGACCTAGCATAGCATACGAAGCTGTTCAACACCGCTATAACTTTCGAGGAATGTCGTATCCTGTGAGTCTTGATCAAATTACTAAATTTGAGAAACAAAATCCAGGTGTTTCTGTTAACGTGTTCGGCTTAGATGATTCAAACAATGTGTATCCACTACGAGTAGTAAAAGTAGAGCAAAGTAACCATACCGATTTATTATTGATAACCAAAGGTGAGATTTCACATTATGTTTATATTAAAAACTTTGAATCTTTGGTTGTACGACAAGTGTCAAAACAAAATCGTAAGATAACAATATGCAAGAGATGCTTTTGTTTTACATGCAAGGAATTAAGACGTGGAGGATTGGAATGGTTGTTGGAACACCAGCGGCTTTGTAATAACAACTATGAAGTGAAGATTAGCCTGCCACCACCATCTAGAGCATGTGTCCAGTTTAAGAAGACAGTTCACCAATACAGGATTCCACTAGTTATCTACGCTGATTTCGAATCCACGTTAGTACCACAGGAGCTTCCAGATGGTGAGGTGACTAGAAGAACCAAATATCAATTGCATCAACCTAACAGTTTTTGCTTATTGGTGAAATCCACTTTGCCTGAAGAACAGTTGCAAGAGTATGGCTTAACATCCACTCCAATACTCTACCGTGGGGAAGAAGCCGCTAAGTATTTTGTAGACCAGTTGTATGACATTGCTGAAAAGGTGCAACGCTTATTCGGTAATGTTTTACCTATGGAACCTTTGAACCAAAATCAACAAGAAGAATACAATTTGGCAACAAGATGTTATTTATGCAAGAAGAGCTTCAGTGAAGAAAATCAAAAAGTAAGAGATCACGATCACCTGACAGGGTTATACAGAGGAGCTGCTTGTAATTCATGCAATATAAATTACAAACTGCCAAACTTTATCCCAGTCGTGTTACACAATCTTAGCGGCTATGACTCCCACTTCATTATCCCAGAGTTAGGACGAGATGATGGAAAAATCGAAGTATTAGCTGAAACATTGGAGAAGTACATCAGTTTCTCAAAAACAGTAGGTAAAATTAAACTTCGCTTCGTAGACTCTTATAGATTTATGTCATCTAGTCTGAGCAAATTGTCTGAGAACCTAAGAAGAGAAGATCTAAAAGAACCAGCAAAATTGTACCTGAAGATAAATTGGACTTAGTAATGCGTAAAGGAGTGTTCCCCTATGATTACATAACTTCTGCAGAAAAATTT
This sequence comes from Neoaliturus tenellus, assembly GCA_030545055.2. Lineage (NCBI taxonomy): Eukaryota > Metazoa > Arthropoda > Insecta > Hemiptera > Cicadellidae > Neoaliturus > Neoaliturus tenellus. Next base: position 119,260,851 of record CM061537.1, read on the forward strand.
GAAGAAACCAGTCTGCCACCAATTGAAGCCTTCAATAGCAAGTTAAATGAAAGTGCAATCACCGTTGAAGACTACAATCATGCTTGTAATGTTTGGAACCAACTAAACATTCAAACCTTAGGGGAATATTCCGACTTTTACATAAAATTGGACGTAACTCTGCTGTGCGATGTGATGGAAGAATTTCGAAACACCTGCTTCTCCGCCTATGGACTGGACCCTCTACACTCGTACACATCTCCAGGATTAGCATGGCAAGCTATGCTAAAGTCAACCAACTGTCGATTGGAGCTTCTAACAGATATTGATATGGTGCTCATGATAGAATCTGGTGTACGGGGCGGTTTGACACAAGCTGTAACACGTCATGTCAAAGCTAACAACAAGTACATCCCAGGCTTCGACGAGAGACAACCATCGGTCTACCTTGGGTACTTTGACGCAAACAACCTTTATGGTTGGGCAATGTCAAATCCGCTTCCCTACGCTGACTTCAAATGGATCGACCCGGCCACCATCGGTGATATCTCACAGATTCCAAAGAATGGTCCAAAAGGCTATATTTTGGACTGTGATTTCGAATATCCGGAGCACCTTCATGACCATCACTACGACTTGCCTCTCCTAGCCAAGACTGAAGTTTCACCGACAGGAAGATGGCCAAAATTGATGATGACGTTGGAGAATAAAGATCGGTATGTGGCTCACTACTGGGTAGTTCAACAAGCTCTTAAATTGGGTCTACGTGTAGTGAGAATTCATAGAGCAATTGAATTCACCCAGTCTTGTTGGTTAAAACCATATATTGATTCCAACACTACAAGAAGAGCAGCAGCAACATCAGCATTTGAAAAGGACTTTTACAAATTGATGAACAACGCCATCTTCGGGAAGACCTTAGAAAACAAAAGAAAACACAAGATTGTAAAATTAGTAAGTGATCCTAAGAAATTAGAAAAATTAGTGCAAAAACCAAATTTTGGAACATCCATGATTATAAACGAAAATCTAGTTGCCGTCAGTATGAAGAAAACAACAATAGTGATGGATCGTCCGTTATACATTGGAATGTCGATTTTGGATATAAGTAAAACTCTGATGTATGATTTCCATTACAACAAAATGGTTAAACACTACGGAAGAGACAACATTGGAGTTGCATACATGGATACCGATGCGTTTATCTACTGGACAAAGACTTTGGACATGTATGAAGACCTAAGGAGTTTCCCATACAAAGACGATTTTTACTTCTCTGACTATCCGAAAAACCATCCGAATTACAATGAAAAGAATAAAAAAGTAATCGGAAAATTTAAAGATGAAGCAAATGGAATGCCTTTGGAGGAAATAGTTGCGCTAATGTCCAAACTATATTCCTTCAAGATGTATAAGGAAAATGACATACCGACAGTGAAGAAAGCTAAAGGAGTCAAAACATCATACTTGAAGAAACATGTGACATTTGACCATTACAAGACCTGTTTGTTTGAAGATTCTACAATGTCTGCAACGTTCAACACTATCAGAAGCTTTAAACATGAGGTCTACAGTGTCACTGAAGTTAAAAGAGCACTATCAGCTCGAGATGATAAAAGGCATATTATGCCGGATAAAATTCACACTCTTCCTTTTGGCCACTACTCTCTAAACCCTATCGACTAATAACCTATTCTTCGTCCTTCTACAACTTCGACCTTATTCCTTTCTCCTTCCGTAAAAAAAAATGGGGAACACGGCAAGTCAAACGCCGTGTTCCCCCTTTTTACACAAGTTTGGATGACCTTGACCTATATAAATGATGTGAATATTTAAGACAACATTCATTGTGATTATACATGTGATACATGAAACATTCAAACCTGCAATATGAAGAACTTGAAGCAAGAAATTGTTAACGAGCTTCATAAACCTGCAAGAAGAAAGTTTCCGCGAAGAAATACAGTGATAAAAGAAATAAATGATTTATATCAAGCGGATTTAATCGAAATGATTCCTTATAGTAAACAAAATAGAGGATTTAAATACATATTGACTATTATTAATTGTTTTTCAAAAATGGCAGATGCTTTACCACTAAAAGATAAAAGTGGCAAAAGTGTTACAAAAGCAATGGAAACAGCTATACAAAGAGACAAACATACTATAAAACATTTACAAACTGATGATGGAAAAGAATATTTTAATAAGGAATTTGCAAATTTAATGAAAAAACACAACATTAACCATTACTCAACCAATTCAGAGGTAAAAGCGTCAATAATTGAAAGATTCAACAGAACTTTAAAAGGTGCGATGTATAAGATGTTTTCTAACAGAGGATCGCACGTATGGATTGATATGTTACCAAAACTTATAAGCGATTACAATAACAAGTTTCATAGAACTATCGGTATGAAACCAAGCCAGGTGACTAATAAAAATGAAAAACTTGTATTATAACGTATAAAAATGAATACTAAACCAAGAGTTGAAAAACTAAAGCCTAAAAGGTTTAATGTTGGTGATAAAGTGCGAATAAGCAAATACAAAGGTGTATTCAGTAAAAGATATCTTCCAAACTGGACAAATGAGGTATTTACTGTATTTAAGGTGCAACCTACAATACCAGAAACTTACATTTTAAAAGATAATAAAGGACAATTGCTGGAAGGAGGGTTTTATGGACATGAAATGTTAAAATCAACAGTAGGTGATGTATATTTAGTCGAAAAGGTGTTGCAACGAAAAAAGGATAAGGTTAAAGTACGATGGTTAGGATTTAATAAGACGGAAGATTCTTGGATACCTAAAAAGGGTCTAATATAATGATAGAGCATCATTTTGGGTTGAACCATTACAAAGGATGGAGATAATACCGCAAAAAGACAATTTTACTATTAACAATATAGATGAACTCACAGTGGATGGTTCTCAATTCAATACTGGGAAACACGGTGTTTTGTTACCAAACACGGTGCGTTGTCTGGTTACCGGTCCTTCCAATTGTGGAAAAACAAATGTAGTATTCAATTTGATTACAAATCCTAAAGGATTACGTTTTAATAATTTATATGTATTTTCAAAGTCACTACAACAACCAAAATATCAGTTATTGGAACAAATACTCAATAATGTGCCTGAAGTTAAGGTAAGACAGCACCCAAAAATTTAAAAAAAACTTTTTTTGTTTTTTTATGTTTTTGTATTCTCCATTTTATGCTGAATTCATACATACTAAACACTGTTATGTAAAATTATTTTTTATATTACTTAGACTCATTTTACTAAATATATGCACCATCATTTCAAGGAAAATAAACTGAGTAAAAATATTAACACTAAAAACGCCGTAAGGCTAGGCTTTAAATTGACGTTCTAAAATAGCAAAACGGGTGTTGGTGTCAGTGCACAAATACATACAATATCAGGTCCTCCCTATATTTTAAAAGCATAGGCTTGCCTCACCGGAGCTTTCAGGGTTCCTGGCAGCTTGTGCCAGGAGCCTATCCCGAGGACGCCGATATCATATGCATTTGTGCACTGACACCAACTCCCCCCTCGGTGAACCGGGCGGGATTCGAACCCGCCCCAGGCGCTACCTTCTGGCCAGAAAGGTAACGCCTTAACCAACTGATCCACCGAGGCTGGTGGTCGAGGCGCTCCAATTGTCTTGTTGAGCCGCTAGCGCTGCAGGAGAGAAAACTGGAACTACGATGCCGCGCTACAAATGCTATCTCAGAAACGATGAAAGCAATCTTCGGCCTTAATTGTCGGGTTAATGCTGAATGCTTAAAAGCTATCTCAGGACGATGAATCTTTTGTCCTTGGCCTTAAAAAGGCTAATTTATAGGTTTTAGTTTTTTTTGCCGTTTTCCGAAAAACTTAATTTTTGATACTTCGGTACGATTATTCCCTTTATTTTTTAATAGATCTTCACAAAAATTGGTACAAATGACCATGGCAGGTTGCTAAGCAATAGTACGAATCAGAATCGAATGATCTCTTATGGTTTTAATTTTACAGCTTCTATTATGTATAAAATTTCATAAAAAATATATATATAACTTTAAAAACTGTATAAAAATTAAATTTTTTTATATACAATAAAACCACTTCTTATTATTGTTGTGAAAGGTCACTAAAACAAATAGAAAAAATTTCAGATTGATATCACAGTATTTGTGTAAGTTATGTGTACCTAAAGACACCTTATTTAACATGGCGGAGATAGGGAGTGCTGGATTACCTTAAGTATTTTAAATTCAACGCGAGCGAGAGTGTCATGCAACCGCAAGAGGCTAAACCATTCTCAGTATTCATATTTGACGATGTATCTTGTGAAAATCAAAATACAATAAGAAATTACTTCGCCATGGGTCGACATAACAACATATATAGCATTTATATTGGTCAAACTTACAGCAAAATACCAAAACAGCTCATTAGAGACAATGCAAACATGTTAATTGTATTTAAACAGGATGAAACCAACCTAAAACACATATATTATGACCATGTAAGTGCGGATATGCCATTTGAACGATTTAAAGAGTTGTGTGGAAAGGCTTGGGCTGAAAAGTACGGGTTTTTAACAATTATGAAGGAACAACCGCTAAACAATGGTCGATACAGGATAGGATTTGATAAATTTATACTAATACACTGATCATGATGTAAAACATTCATTGTTGTACAACACGTCTTGCTACAAACATGGTTAACCAAGAAAAGTTAATAAAGGAAATAAAATCACTTAGTGATTCTATTCGAGATAAAAACAGAGCATTAAAATTAGGTATTAGCGAAAGGGAGAAATTTCTTGAATCTACTTTTAAACCTATTACTGAACCCTTGAAACAATTAAACAAAAAATTTGCTAAACCTGTTTTGGAAGGAGATGCAATTGCACCTATTACAAAGTTTGAAAGAGAAAATGTAAAATCAGAAGATTTTAGTGATGAAGACCTGGAATCCTCTACATATAGTGGTTTTACCGGTGGAGAACCCGAAAGAGAGCTAGAATCACCAGACTATAGTGGTATAAGAGAATTATATGAAGTAAAAGCTAAAAGAGGACATGAAGATGTATCAACTGCTAGTGAAGAGGAAAAAGAAGAAGAAGCAAGGGAAGGTCCGTCAAACATAAGCTTGTTGGGTGAAAATATTCATAACAAAGGACCTTTAGGAAGGAAATACATGATAAAAATGTTAGCTGGAATAAATCCTAATAAAAACTACCATAGTTATGGAGTAAGATTAACAGAAGAAGGTTTAATGGTTGGTAATAGCCCGGTAAACATTGATGAAGATGATAATATTATTGTTGGTAATCAAAGATATAAGGGCACAAGAGGATTATTTGAATTATTATTTGAAAAAAAGCCTTTAGAATTGTTAGTTAAAAAAGAAGACATGGAAGCATATAAACAGATTTTGGAACACACCAATGCATACAGGAGGAAGTATTTAGCTGACCAACCAGTTTTTAGATCTAGGTCTTTAAAATATAGAGAATTCGTATCCAAGTTAATACCAACAACGAGAAGACAACCAATGCCGATAATGCCAAGAAAACCTGTAAAACGAAGGTTTGTGTCATCCACTTTGGATATAAGTGCTCCAGAACCAAGAAAAAGAAACAAATCTGTTACAGGTACAGGTTTAATGAAGAAACTATATAACACAAATGTGATTTATTACAATAATATCAATAAATTGGTGGATAGAATGAAACTAATACATGAAGCTAAAGAAGCGGGTCATACTGGATTGGAAAACGAATGGGTGGCTTTAGTGGATGAACTCCGAAACCGTGGGGTAATCTCATAAAAATGCGTTACTCCCTAGATTACTATTCACTTGCACCATGAGTGTCGACAAGTTCGGACGTTACTCCTCGGATGGGTTGTATTACGCAAATAATTTAAAAAGAGGTGCTGGTTTACCACAAACACCTGATGGGGATTATGATATAACTAATAAAAGGTTAAAAAACATAAAAGATCCCACAGATGAAAACGATGCAATAAATTTAAAAGTATTAAACGAAAAGATATCACCAACATTAAGACTACAGAAAAACACATATGACGCAGGTAATCATAGAATTGTCAATGTTGGTAAGCCAAATCAAAACGCTGATGCAATAAACAAAGGTTATTTATCATCAGAATTAAAAAATACGTTAAAATTCAATGGAAAAACGTATACTGCTGAAAATAAACGTATATCCAACGTAGATGACCCTAAAGATGCAAAAGACAGCGTAAATAGACGCTATTTACATTAATTAATACCTGAAAAGACAAAAGATGGTTTTTCTTTTTATAAATTTGTTATTAACGATATAGGTTATCCGAAAAATGAAAATGATGCTGTAAATTTAAAATATATAAAAGATCATTGTATTACACGTGATGTAGGAGTTATTGATTGTCTAGGTAATTGTTTAGCGAATGTTAAAGATGGTTCGGCACCATCAGATGGTGCAACAGTGGGTCAAATGAAGGAAACTTTAAAGCAAGAAACATCTGGATTTGTAAAACAGGATCAAGTAGTATCACGGTCGGGTGATGTGTTTGTACAAGGAAATGAAAAGTTTATTTTACTTGAACAAAAAAATAATGTTTGGGATTGCAAAGACATGAAATTATCAAATGTGCAATTAGCTACAGATGCTCATGATGTTCCGATTTTATCACAAGTTTTACATACTAATCCAAACAATTATCATAGAAGTTGGTTGGGTACAAATAGAAGAATAATTAACATATTTCCAGGTATCGATGATTACGATTGTGTTGTAGTAAAACAATCTTTAATATTAGACAAACCAGGAGGTAGTACTTTCAATGCGAAAAATAAGAAAATAGGTAATTTGGCACAAGGAACAGATCCAAAGGATGCTGCAACTGTAGGACAAACATTACAATATGATAGTGCAAATCAAGAGTTTATTTATAATACCAAAAGATTTAAATTAATGTATGTAAATGATTATCAAAATATATTAATTGCAGATCCAAATTCATTTAGCGGATTTAGAAAATTGTCTGGTGAGGAATTTATTCATAAAAATCATGTATTTAGAAATGAAGCAGACAGATCATTAATTAGTGCAGATTTAAAATATTTTAAATGTCCCGGGAATGATGCAAATGTAACTGATGAAGACTAAGAATTTGTATAAAAACTGATATGGGTTAGAAATCGGGACTAATATTATAAAAATGGGTTACACTCTAGAATGTTATTCAGTTGCACCATGAGTGTTGACAAGTTCGGACGGTATTCATCGGATGGATTATATTACTTTAATACTTTAAAAAGAGGTGTTGGATTACCACAAACACCTGATGGAGATTATGATATTAGTAACAAACGGTTAAAAAACATTAATGATCCCACAGATGAAAATGATGCAATAAATTTAAAAGTATTAAAAAAGAGATATTACCAACACTGAAATTAGACAAAAACACATATAACGCGGGTAATCATAGAATTTCCAACGTTGGTAAGCCAAATCAAAACGCTGATGCAATAAACAGAGGTTATTTATCATCGGAATTAAAGAATACGTTAAAATTTAATGGAAAAACGTATAATGCTGAAAATCGGCGTATATCCAACGTAGCAGACCCTGTAGATGAAAAAGACAGCATAAATAGACGCTATTTACATTCTATAATACCTGAAAAGACAAAAGATGGGTTTTCTTTTTATAAATTTGTTATTAACGATAAAGGTTATCCAAAAAATGAAAATGATGCTGTAAATTTAAAATACATCAAAGATCATTGTATTACACGTGATGTAGGAGTTATTGACTGTCTTGGTAATTGTTTAGCGAATGTAAAAGATGGTTTTGCACCATCAGATGGTGCAACGGTGGGTCAAATGAAGGAAACTTTAAAACAAGAAACCTCCGGTTTTGTGAAACAAAACCAAGTAGTAACACGTCAAGGAGATGTATTTGTACAAGGAAATAAAAAGTTTACTTTACTTGAAGAAAACAATTATGTTTGGGATGGTAAAGGAAAGTTATTGACAAATTTAGGTATTGGTCAAAAGCCTGGTGATGCTGTTACTTATGAACAGATAATACAATTAGAGCCAACTGGAAAAAAATGGTGGAATTGTGATAACAAACGATTAACAAATGTTGCAGACCCTGATTATGCCGATAACGCTGTAACTGTTAATTTTCTTGTTAAAGTAATAGGTAATTTATTATTTGATATGCATAATTATATTGTAGCAGGACAACATAAACCTATTGACGAAAAAATGAGAAATACATGGATTAAACAAGAAATTCTTTATAAATATTTTTTTAATCATAACACACAAAAGTTTAGATCATCAGATTGGGGTACTTTTGATATTTAATTAAATAACACCATATATTACATCATTTATGTGCAACCTGTCATAGAGGTAACACATGGGTTACGCTTTTCGAATATAAAAGACAATCATGGCGTTTCATTACACCAGTCCATATCGAGACACTATACGGAAAGGAGGCGGTATCACGTCCACAGCGGTTTCTCTGTTAAGTAAAGCTTTAAATCGTATTCCAGTAGGATCTATCGTAAACAGAGCAATAGACGCTTTACCATACGAATTTCACATACCGGGAGGTTATCAGTACTGCGGACCAGGAACTAAATTGCAAAAACGACTGGAAAGAGGTGATCCAGGCATAAATAAGTTAGATCAGGCTTGTAAAGAACACGATATCGCATATTCCACATTTACCGATTCAAAAAATAGGTCAATCGCTGATAAAAAGCTAGCAAATATAGCTTGGCAACGAGTAAACTCTAGTGACGCTAGTATTGCGGAGAAAGCAGCAGCTTTAGCGGTAGCAGCAGGTATGAAGGCTAAAACAGCGGTAGGAGGTGGAAAAAGGAGGGGTAGGAATAAAAAAGGATCAACCATGAAGAAACATGGTGGTAATATTAGACTAAAAAGACGTTCTACGAAGAAAAATAATAAAAAACCAACAATATGGTCAATGGTAAAAAACGGGGCAGGTCTATACCTAAGACCGTATCGTGCATATTAAATAAAAGAAATCAATTAGTTATACCACATAAAGCGTTGACTAATGTTGAATTATTCAAATATATTTCCTGTTTAAAAATACCATTTTTCCGCGGAGTATTTATGAAAGACAGTTTACCAAAGAAAATATGGAAAAATGAGACTGGAATCGTAAATTTGGATAATACTGAAGGGCCCGGCACCCATTGGGTGTGTTATAAGAAACTAAATAGTAATGTATATTATTTTGATAGTTTTGGAAATTTGCCACCACCTAAAGAACTTGAACATTACTTTAAATCTGCTAAAAACATATATTACAACTATAAAAGAGAACAACCTGATAATACTTCAATATGCGGCCATTTATGTTTGGAATTCCTAGCTAAAAGTATCAGTCACTATTGAGATGTCTTCCTATACGGTATCATTAACAGGAAAATCGTCCACTTTACGAAGTATCCTTTTTCCAGCGTTACGCTTGCAAAAAGGAAGATTTTGGGAGGCAGCACTGTTGGATTTTACAACTTACAACTCTATTCCCAATGTTACGGAAGGTAAAAATAACTTATTGCATTATTATAAAGGAAACGATGCCAGTGGGAAGTTTACAGACTTAGAAGTTTGCACTCTACCCACAGGTTCTTATGAAATTGATCATATTAATGAATTTTTGCAAAATAAAATGGGAAAAGACAATATAACGCTAAAAGGTAATAACAATACAATGAAAGCTGAGCTTACTTCAAAATATTATATAGATTTCAGTAAGTCAGACTCAATTGGTGATTTATTAGGATTTCCCAAAGATGGAGCAATTTTAGAACCAAATAAAACACATTCCGGTAAACAAACTGTAACAATATTAAAAGTCAATAGTATAGACATAACTTGTAATATTATACAAGGAGCTTACAGAGATGGAGCAAATACTCATATAATACATACTTTTTACCCCAGTGTACCACCTGGATTTAAAATTGTTGAAAAGCCGCAAAACCTGGTATATCTACCTTTGAACACCACTTTCATTTCAGACATTGTGTTGAACGTATTGGATCAAGACGGTAACTTGATAGATTTCCGAGAAGAGCCTATTACGGTTAGATTACATTTAAAATCAACACTTTAATACAAAATCATGGGTTTAACATTTAAAAGCGAACAACCTACGGGAATCCGCATTAGTAGCTCTTCAGCTGTGGAGGAGTTAACACGCGAGAACATTCGTTTCTTAGAGAGAATTGGATTAAAAGTAACCGATAATGGATATACTGGATATAGCTCAGGGTCCAACATTCGACGAAACCCTATGGGAAAAAGAATATCACACCCACAACCCTTACACTTCATCAAAATTAAACAATAACGATGAAATTCGTATTCCCATACAAAATCAAGACATTTACACACTACCATGTGAAAGTTACTTGTATATTGAAGGAAAAGTTACTAAAAAGGACGGTACTACTACTGGTACAACAGTTCCATTTATAAATAATCCCATGGCTTTCCTGTTTGATGAAATTAGATATGAAATATCAGGTGTAACAGTTGATTCTACTAAAAAAGTAGGTATTGCAACAACTTTAAAGGGATTAACATCTATATCACCTAATGAAACCAATTTAATACAACCTGCAGGATGGGTTTTACCTGCAAAAGACACAATCACTCCAGATACAAATGGAAATTTTGATTTTCATATTCCGTTACGTTTGTTGCTTGGTTTTGCTGAAGATTATAGGAAAATAATATTAAACGTTAAACAAGAATTAGTTTTGTTGAGATCTTCAAACGATAAAGATATTATTAAAGCTCCAGACGGTACAACAGATGCAACTTTAGAATGGAAATTAACATTAGACAAAATTGTATGGAGAGTTCCACATGTAAAATTAGCTGACGAGCATAGAATGCTACTATTAAGAAAGTTAAAGGCTGATCGTGATATTGTAATTCCTTTTAGAAGTTGGGAATTTCATGAACATCCCAGCTTGCCAACTACGGATCGACACACTTGGACAGTTAAAACATCTAATTATGTGGAACGAGCCAGGTATATTATATTTGGTTTACAAACAGGCAGAAGAGACACCATCACCAAACGTGCAGGCCAATTTGATCATTGCAACTTGAAAAATATTAAAGTTTATTTAAATTCACAATTTTTTCCATACGATAATTTAAATGTGTCATTCGCTAATAAAAAGTACAGCATATTGTACGATATGTATGCAAGATTCCAAAGTTCATATTATGGTAAAACGAATGCACCTTTACTATCACCAGAAAAATACTTAGATGGTTACCCTATAGTTGTAATCGATTGTTCTAAGCAAAATGAATCGGTAAAATCATCAAGTGTAGATATAAAAATAGAAATGGAATTCAACGCGCCTATACCGGCTAATACAACTGCATACTGTTTAATTCTACATGATAAAATCGTAACATACACACCTTTAACTGGAATTGTTAAAAATGTATTGTAAAAGACCGGTTTTCCTACATTCCAATGCATTCCGCGAGTATAAAAGCAGAGCGTTCAGCTCGCTCCTCATCAGTTTGTTGCCTGTTGTTGTATGGGTAGCATCTTATTCAATATGGCTTCTCCTAGTGGTACACAAGAAAATGTAGTAGATATTGAGAAGGAGATATCCGACTTTTTAGATCTTCAAGGTCAACCGGAGGGAGATGAACACAACGCTTGCGGACAACTCCACGCCAGTAATAATGTTGAGGAAAAAGGTAAAAGAAGAAAGAATGCACACAAGAGGAAAAGGGATATTGAAGATAATATTTCTCCTAACATATTAAGTGAGGTATTCTTGCGAATATTTTACCCAATCTCTTCCAGTTTGGACAAAATGTTTTAATCGGTGTTATGAAATCTACAGATTATTCCCCTACTGTAATTTTAACTCATGGACCCAAAATGATTTTGTTTACGGACACTGCTTGGGAATCGTTTATGAAACACTTGCATCTGCTAGAATGCTATTTAAGTAGTAACATGTTTGGAAGAAAGACAAGAGTAGGCCTTTTGGATTCAAATGTGGAAATCGATATTGTTAAACATCGTGGTGATCATCAGTTGCGGTTTAGAGACACAACAAGACATGATAACAAGATTCAACTTAATCGAGAAGAGTTTTTTATTCTAACTTGTGCAACTGAACCAATAACGAGATACTTGAGACAACTGGTGTTTTCAAGTTCAATTATTAAAGATTATTTGGAAGACACTTTGGACAAACAACCGGACGCACCTATATTGTACGGACCTGTAGATACTTCTATATTCAATAGGGTTCCTCATGAAGTACAAATGTGGAGACAATTGGAAAAGTACGCTCAACTACATAAGAAATCAGTAAAACATGAAAAAGAGGAAGAAGAAGGAGGAGAAGAATCAAGTGTTAGTGATGTAAATGAAAACAAGGAAAATGTAAAGATGGAAACCTAAATGACAATTAACTACACAGCAATGGTTAATTTTTAAAACAATATCAAACACTTTGTGGGGTTAGGCCTACCGGGGACGGTGCCCACGTTAAATATACACCAACGCGCCAACAACTGTACGGCCGGGTATAAAAGTCGTACCTACCGTGGTGTGGAAATCAGTTGACCTTTGGACTTCGTCATGAGCAGACGAGTGATCTTCGCAATGGACAAGGAAGAAGAACAAGTAAAGTCCAAACCTGGTATAATTGAGTTCCAAGCGTTTCGGGGTAATGATGATAGATTTATCATAAAAGAACTTGTGTTTTGCGACATCAATACAAGTGTTCCTTATTCGTTTTTATTTAAACCACCATGTTCTTATTCATCTTTAACTAGTAAAGCCGCTACTACCAACAGATGGATTTCAAAACACTTCCATCATATCGATTGGTATGATGGTTTTAAAAGTTACACGGACTTGTATCACATTATGCATCACTTTTCAGACAAGTTTACCAATATTTACACAAAGGGGTTGGAAAAGAAAAGATGGATCGAAGGATTTACTCATGTTCCGGTTAATGATGTGGATTTGGATAAAAACTACAAGTATACGATGGAAAATGTTTGTATTTGTACTAAAAGTCCAGAACATGAAAAAGATAGACATTGCGCTTTAAAAAACGCCTATAAACTCGCATCTTACCTTCAAAGTGGGGAAATGGGGAGTGGTGGGGGTAACGGGGGTTATATAAGTGAGGAGCAGACCGGGACCTGGCATGAGTATTACTCGAGATTCCGAGACGACAACATCTCCCAGCAAGAAGACGAAGAAGACGATCTATAACTTGACCATGGCATCTCACCAGTTCCTGCAAACTTTGGTTGAGCAGTTCAATGCTCACTCCAAATCTACCATACTACCCATCAAGAAGTGTTCCGAACTTAAAGACGAGAAGCACTACATTATCCACGCCATGAAGAAGATGGAGACTACAGTTGGAGAGGCCATCTGCTGCAGTCTTAGCGAGGCACCATTCACTCCGGGGGATGAGCCCAAGTTCCAAGTCTACCTGCCGAAACGGTTCGTCCATCTCCTCCAGAACGAGGATCTGCGCTCCATCCAACCCGGCTGTCTCTACCTGGTTTCCCACGGTTGCACGGGTAGCAATTCCACCGAGTTGACCATCCACATCGCCGACAAGCAGCAGTGTTAGATTTAAGTTTTACTGTTGTACATATGTTATTGTAATGTTTTATAAATAAATAAACCATAAAAGACAAAAAAAGAATACAAAAGACGAAAAATGCAACATATCAATATGTGAAGTTTGTCACATATTGATATGTTGCATTTTTTTTAAACTTCGCGGGTGACCTTGACCTTTGACCTTTGCATTTCACAGTTACCCCCACCACCACGCTACAAGTCAAACCTGCTTGAATGCAAAACACCCCCACCACTTTTTCATATACCTCCAAGTGCTGTGCCTCGTCTTCATTTCAACTCCAGCAGCCAACCGAACAACATCAGTATGTCTCTGAACGTAAGCTGTGCCAGCTATGAGGAGGTGACGATCAAAACGCAACATGAGCTGAACGACTTGTACAAGGAGTTGCAGCTGATGGTGGCAAGAGGCTACCGTATAAACGTGCAAGTCTACGCTTGCAATATACGGAATCTTCGGCAGCCGAAGGAAGAGCCTGGACATTCCTCTTCAACGACAGCTTCCTCACCGGCGTCGATGAAGACCGAACCAGACAACTTGGATTACTTCAGCTGACTAGCGGTTGTCTTCCTTGTCCTTACAATTGTAGAATATGTTTATTTCTTCATTATATTAAAGAAGTAAAAAGAGCAAAGCCACGTATCTTGTTACTGACATATATGCTCAGTAACAAGATAGGGGTTTTTTTTTAAACACAATTTGAATGACCTTGAAACTTCCCCCTCCACTGATTCGCTACCCCCACCACTTCACTGTTGATATACATGAGACAACATAATTAGATACCTCATTCCTTCTTCAACAGCCAAACCTACAACATCAACAATGGCTAACCTACCAACAGATGAAAGATGTCCTCACGCATGCTGTGACTTCGTACACGAGTTAGAGAAGAGGATGCAAGAGAGGGCAATAAGAAGAAAGCAGATCCACTCAGAAAATATCATGATAGTAAACGGCTATCTTTTGTTGTTCGGCCTTATCATGGTTGTACTGTTCATACTGTACGGCATAGTTACATGTGTCGGCAAGGTTGCAGAAGAAAACGCTCGCCACCATCAGTTGAAAGATTTCAATGTTACTTTCTAGGTTTTCCTTTTTTAAAACTCCATTTGGATGACCTTGAACTTTCCCCCTCCACTCCTTCCTTTTTAAAGCCCAATTTAAATGACCTTGAACTTTCCCCCTCTACTTTTCGATAATGTTACAACTGACTTACAAATGTTCACCGCAGCAACATGGAGAGTCAACTCAACTACTGTTGCGAACAGAAATGTTTTTCATGGTCAAATGACATTGATGTGGTGGATGGCCTGGCTTGTAGAACATGTGAAGCTTTTGGTCAGTGCATGTGTAAGTGCAAGTCTTGGAAGAAGCCGAAACCGAAGTTGAAGACATTCCATGTGTACCAAATGAGAGGGCATAAGTACACTTGTTGCCCTGAACATTGCATTGAATTCAAACTAAAACAGCTAACTGGCTGCAAATTGTGCAACAATCATTTTGCAGGTTTTTGCAAACATTATTTAGGAGCGTGTCAATACAGATCAACTTGGCATACCGAAGCACTCACTATCAATGAAATCGCTATAGACTCACAAGAGTAGTCTTTCTACTCTTTGACTTTTTTAAAACTCCGTTTGAATGACCTTGAAATTTCCCCCACCACTTCCCCATATATCTAGAGTACGCAGGGCCCGGAGGTCAGTCGCTCGGCGGCTGTCGTAGGATGCACATCCGTGTTGTGCAGTCTGCTGTGCAGTTTTGATTTTAACCAGTTCAAGGTCACCACACTTGAACTCTGGCGAAAATGTCAAGCTGTTAAACACAATCCTAAGCCCCAGGTTCACAGTCAACCTCAAGGTCATCCCACTTTAACATGTAAATTTAAGGTAGCACCAAAACGGTGCTACCTGGCTTGACATTTTCAAGTTTCCCGAGGTCATCACAGTTTCCCCCACCACTTCCCATATACCTAGAGTGCGCGGGGCCGGACAGTCAGTCGCTCGGTGTCTGTCGTAGGGTGCGCATCGCGGTTACAGTAATGATGAAACGCGGGAGTTGTATCGGTTCAAGGTCACTCGAGCGGTGTCACATGACGGTTTAGGCAGAGTCACGTTGCAAACTTTGAGTTTCCTCGGCACTTTTGCTGTTTCTCGTCTAATTTCGCTCCAAGTCGTCAAGGTCATTGAAACCTGACTGAAACTCGGAGCGTAGTGCGAGAAACAGCAAAAGTGCCTAAAAATTTTAGGTTTCAGCGTGACCTTGACCTTTGTGACATCGATGACGTCATCTTGGTGACGTAAGGGGTGATGACGTCATCGCCACGTCATTTCTGCAACGTCATGGGTGTGACGTCACAGAATGACGTAATTGGTGATGACGTCATCGATTGCGTCATCGATGACGTCATCGGTGGGGTCATTGACCTCGATGACGTCATCGCTCAGGTGACCTTGAACTGAGCCAGCTCCCGCGTTTCTCCACTACTAGCCCCAAAATACAATGTACTGTCTTTAGACTTTTTAATATCTCGGAAACCAATGGAGATAGAGCACAGCTTCAAAATACTAAATTGTGTGTTTTTTGAGCTAAATCCAATGGTCAAAATATAAATTAAAAATTTTTAAAAATTACATATGAAAAATTCAAAAAACCCATTTTTTGGGTACAAAACCCCCCAAAACTACCCCTTCCGGTAAGTCGATTTGTCTGGTTTACGAACTCACCCGAATAAATGTTGGATTACACCTCTCTACCAAATTTGGTGTCGATCGGACCACTTTTACGAGAGTAATCGTGTCTAGGGACACATATATATATATGCACATATAAATATATACATATATGCATATATATATATATATATATATATATATATATATATATATATATATATTTTAATGACTATTATTTTTTATCTCTTGGCACCTCAAAACGAAAAAGTAACATGGTCCTGGGCTTAGGTCTTACCATGAGACCTACGGTAATAGCTTATTCCCTATGGGAAATTCGCTAAAAAGTGGAATTTATAGTACGCCTACTTGGGAATAATGTCGTTCATCATTTGCGCACTTTTTAATCCTCCTGTAAAATATTTCGAAGGGTCGCCTAATCCCCTTGCATCATTTGCGCACTCTCCCGTCCAGGTAGCCTCAGCCTGCCGACAACAATTCGCAAACAGTCGTCCCCCACACATACCCCTGACACTGGACGGCAATACATGTGTATCGCACATTCATGAAATGTATAAACCTTGCTTGTAATTCATCGAGTGTTTACTTATTTTACTTTCAATGGTTGGTGAGGATTGTATTACTGTAATTGCTCAGGCTGAAATGTTTTCTACGAATTGTTTCTATGGCAAGTTTGCCTCTATTCTAACTGTAGATAGCAGCCTCTCCTGTACTAACTCCTCAGAATAAAACCACACATAAAATTCACTGTTTCAATAGAAACAAACTATAAATGGTAATCATGAAATCCAAGCGTTAATGTACGGGTCAAGGCCGTGATATTGTGTCCGATTATTTGCCATTATTTCTGTTCTGTTGAATATGTTTTGCTAATTTTTAAACTTATATGTCTTATGCCAAACACGTTTAATCATTCAAAAGACCATTTGAACACGGACATCGAGTTTTCAATAACTTTGTAAATAAAAATAATGCCGCTTCCACCACCCTGCGATGCGCAAACGATGCATATGGTAACTGAGAGCCCCCTGGAGCTCGATGCGCAAAACAAGCATCCCTTTTACCTGGCTCTCCGGATGATGCGCAAATGATGCACGCCCGGGAATAAATATCAGATAAGAACACCACCAAAGTTTGGAAAACTTAGTTTTCAAAAAAAATAATAATAATAAATAAAAAATGAAAAACAACGATTTTCTTTGGTTTGCTATACGGGATATTTTGACCAAATATTTGGGACTTAATAAAGGTTACTAAAATTTACGAAAAGTTTCAAAACTTCAAAAATTTACATACGCTAACTAATATGTAATGCAGAATATAATAAGACTAAGCCCACATGGTTAATTACTGATATTACTGTCATGTTCACAAAGCACGTTTTTATATTACCTTGAATCGGTTCACCAAATATTTCTATTGTAATTCCTAACTGAAACAATAAGTAAGTTAATAATCCAACTGTCGAAGTTACAGCAATATTCAATTTAAAGATGATTTAAACTAAAGATCAAGTAGGATGACCATTATTATATATCGCCTACATGTATAACATAGTTAGGTTAACCTTGACCAACGTAGTTAGGTCAAGGATTTATTTATAAAATGACTTTTATATTTGGAACTTACCTATTTAAAATTTAAAATTTTTAAAAATATTCATGGAAAGTTTTTGTTTTAATATGGGATTCCCACTCCCCTAGGCAATAGGCATTACAAGGTCACTCACATTTTAAAACCTGACCACAACTATCAAAACAAACAACAACCTAATCCAAAACCAACTAATCCCCGAATATCCTGTGCTATCAATAAAGCCCAATCCGTAAGGACGTGGCGCCCTGACCTCAAATGAGGAAACACTTATTAAAATCAGATTACAAAATTTAATAACATGTGAACGAAAGCAATTTTACGCATAACTGGGCGGATTTGACGTAATCGGACTGACAGTGCGCGAACCGACTGAGAGAGGAGTGTGAGAGAGGTGGAAGATACGGGCCGACAGAGGAGCGAGAGAGAGAGAGAGAGAGAGAGAGAGAGAGAGAGAGAGAGAGAGAGAGAGAGAGAGAGAGAGAGAGAGAGAGAGAGAGAGAGAGAGAGAGAGAGAGAGAGAGAGAGAGAGAGAGCCAGTCCGACAACAGACGTTTTGTCACTCGGTCTGGGTCGCTCTCAGATTAAACCTGGTTAATAAATTAATGAGACATTTCGCCGTCCAGCAACGTGTCGAGCCGATCTCTGAATATTTCAACACATTTTTGGTCCCCTTTTTGTGGAGTTTTGTAATTTTAATTCCAGATTTGTTTATTGTTGAATCCTTTCACTGGGTTTTTGGGTTTACAAGTTATCCTGTGAGGCTGTCGGTGTTTGTTTGTTCCATGATTATAAACAGGGTTAATCGTGTCACGTCTTGTTAAGTCGTATTTTACAGTATCTTACGGTTGTTGGTAAACTTTCCACATTCCTCCTGTTTTAAAATGACAATTGACCTTTAGAAAGTGGAAGTATGGAAAGTCGAATTGACAATCTCCTTATATTTAGGTTGAAATAATAAAACGTCTTCCAACACTACTCGATATATTTACACTTATACTGTAATATTTTACAAGACGGTAAATATATATCTAAGATCTTATAATGGCGATCGATTTCGACCAGTCACACCGGTCATCATCAGGCCCAATCAGTCTCCGATTGGGCCTGATGATGACCGGTGTGACTGGTCGAAATCGATCGCCATTATAAGATCTTTGATATATATTTACCGTCTTGTAAAATATTACAGTATAAGTGTAAATATATCGAGTAGTGTTGGAAGACGTTTTATTATTTCAAACTAAATATCAGTACCAGCACGTATAATGCTAATCAAGAAGTTATTTAATCTCCTTATAGATCTGAAAAATACGTGGCACATTAAAATATTCTTTTAAATTTCTGTAGCAAAGTTTCAAACAGTATTTAATCTACTATAATACCATTTTGGAATTTTAGTAATATAACTCGGTTAAATTTTTTTTTTTATTTCTACAAATAAACTGATAGCTTGTCTAATCTTTAAGCCAATGCATCATAACTTTTACTTTCTCCCCCCTTTACCATATTTATGGAGAAAGTATTGTTTTCGTCAAAATTTTCGAATTTGAGTTGTTTGTGGATTTATTCATTTTGGTGCCCCCTGAGTCCAAAAAAGTGGTTTTCAGAGTGATGTCTGTGTGTGTGTGTGTGTGTGTGTGTGTGTGTGTGTGTGTGTGTGTGTGTGTGTGTGTGTGTGTGTGTGTGTGTGTGTGTGTGTGTGTCCGCGTGTTCGTGTGTCTGGATGTAAACAGAGCTAGAGAATGCCCCCATGGTCCGATTTTGGTGAAATTTGGTATGTACAATAATTCGGGGCGTTTTTTGTCATTTTTTTGAATTTTTGATTTTAAGGGTTGTTTACCCCCAAAACCCCTCAGAAATCGTCAAAAATCAAAATTTCTCAAAAACGGTTCTAACGATTTTGATTAAAATTTTATGGTTTATTAAGCTTAAAATGGTGAATAAAATGACACCACTCGCATCTCCGAGAAAATGCGCGTTCAAAAGTTTTTGGATTTTCAAAATATCTGTTGTCTCGAAATAAATTTTACTTATCACCATTAAATCAAGCTACTAAATAATCCAGTATTTTAAATTATTGCTCTACGTCAAGTGGTTGCGAAAAAAATTCAATTTTTCGTTTAGCGGTAAACGCAGTACGTTGTTAAAAGTCACAGACGCGCGTAGGGTCAAACGAGCGCTGCTCAGCTGGTAGCTATCCGACTGAGTCATCAAGACATTAATATTTGAAGCTTTTAACACCTTTTTTTATATTGTTGGGAGAAAGTTTGTGTCAGTTAACTGATACCGTTTATTTTTTAATTGAATGTGACTGAACATTGAGTCCGATCATATGTATAAAACATTGTTTTCAGAAAACTGTTGTTTTTCAGGAGTGTCTTGCATTTTCCTTAGTTGCTAATTAATTAGTGACACCCAGTAGTAGAAATTTAGAAGAGCTACTAGTGTATATAAAAGAGTATAGTAACAATTAAGTCTCAAAGATTTTTTATAACTTTTAAAGAGTACTTGTAATACATCTACCGGTGTGGTATCCGTGTGTGGTTTGTGTTACATTGAACAGGCCGTAGCTCAGTTGTAGAGCTCTAGGTTTCACCCATCAGGTCCGGGTTCAACTCCCGGTTTTGGGCAAAAAGATCGTTGGACTACTCCCGTGGTTCGAAAGTCTCGTTAAGCAATTGGTCCACTTGCAGAGAAAACAAAAAAGGGTAGGCCTTTCAGACGAGGAAACCTGTAAGTTGATTTCTGTTCTCCCACCACTAAAAGCCACACGATACATTTGAAAAAATCTATTAAAACACCCCATTATAGGTAAATTTAACTTTTTTCAAATAAACTTTTGGAAACTCAGTAGGTTATTGCTTGTTATTCTTGTTGTTACTCTAGGCCAGTTCTAAACCAAGTCACTAAGACCAACTCCACGGTTCGACCTTTCCTTTACGCATTGTTTACATATAAGGACGAGTGTTGCTCGCTCTGCTGTACAGTGAACAATGGGAAAGTCTGGTTCACACAGTCCCCGTATCAACTGTGAGCTATTATCATGTGAGGAGTCGTGACGCAGTTGTATAGCTACCTCCCACATCTTCCTGTCTCTTCATTCATTTACACTTTCTTGTTTACTTTTTCTCTGCCCGCGCTTCACTATGATGGGGTTATTTTGTAAATATCTTCAACTTAGGCGATTTACCTATTTCCTTAATGAATGATTTTTCGTCATGCTGCTCGCAGAACAACCGTTTTCTGGAAGCCGAGATGTTTTTTTTATTTATTTTTTTTAAGTTGTTATTACTTAAGCAAAATTGTACTAATGCAAAATTAATAAGGCAAATGTAAAAAATACGACTTGCAGACAAAAATTTTAATGCAATATTTTGACATTTCTATAATTCTACGATATCAGCTGTTTATAAGGAATGTTTAAATTAGGATGGAAGTCAACTACTAAACTTAAACAGATAACGAAATTTTAAAGAATTCAATTTTAAATTAGTTATCCATTTCATATTTTTTTAGTATGATGAAAAACTTTGTTCATCAATCCGAAGTGTTTTTCTGTGCTTAATCGCTCAGAAAAAAGCCAATTTCCGTTTTAGTGATGAAAATTACTATTTTCGGAAAAACAGCCCCAGCTCTACACTCAGTTGTTATATTAATACAATTCTCTCATTACAGTATTACTAAATAAGATATGATTTAGTATTTAAGTTTGAAAATTTTAGTCTGCTATCAATGATTTTTTTTTTTTTTAATTTATAAGTATAAAGGAAAAGTATTTAAGATTTAAATTTTATGTAAAAATCAATTGGTCCAGTAATGCTTATTAAATCATCAATAATTCCCAGTGATTAATATAGTTCAAAACCCAACATACAACTGTGTACATATCACAATATTCTGTATCTGTGTATACAGTTATCAAAACATTTATTCGTTATTGTAATGCCTGTACTTGTTGTAATAACCAGCAAGATGTAATCGTATGATTCTTGTGTTGTTCCATATCTAATCGTGTAATCCTTCCATGTATGAACTGTAATTTCAATACGGTAATGAAATCGATCCAAAAACATGCTTCCCCCTTTTTATGTAGTATGCCACCTTAGGTGATTCCTTAATAATAAGTAGCATTTTGACTAGTAATTCACCAAACTGCAACCGGGCGACCTTATACGATCCATAGCGCATCACTAATTCGCCGATACATACTCTTTAATCACGACAGTAAAAGATGGTACTCAATTCCTCAAAGATAATTATAATCATTCGAAACTTTTATACAAAACACAGTAATTATTCATTTCACGCACTATTTAGCAAGGAAATACCCTGCATATGAAATTATTAAACTAGGACCGTAACTTCCATCGATTCGGTTCCAAGGGGAACCGATTTCCAGTAATCTTTCACCGTTGGACCCTACAAATTATTTTTGGCATGTAGCCCCCGGCTTGGTCTTTGGTCCAGGGTGGTTTTTACCGATTTTCTATCAGCGAGGACTGGGCTCACGGCGACCCCGCCACTCGGGGCTTCGGTGGAACGGCGGCGCCGTCAAAGTGTGGGCGGGATAATACATGCGAGCGGGTAACAATTTGCCGAGTTAATTTTGAAAAGTCGAGGCCGCGGCGCTGCCGGCAACGAGGGTGACAAATCCGAGGCCCTCATCAGCTATGAGTGGGGGGGGGGGGGTGCATTAGGGGACCGAGGACGAAAATTGAAGAGCGTTGAAGCTCGGGAGCCTAAAACTCCAACGCAATTTTGCTCTAAAAACCCTCAAAGTTACAGCTTCAAAAGTTTGTTTCTTCTACCTAGATTTTGTTTAAAATAAATGCAATATAGTTGACGCTCGATAGCTCGAACTTCGAAAACTCCAAATCTTTGGCACCTGTATTTTTTATAAACCTGAATAAGCGAAGAAAATAAATACGAACTCATTTTACAGCTATAATATATTCTCCATGAGAAGAATAGGGACAAAAGTGTACTGTGTAACTTAAAATTCAATATGGATAGGTTAAACTGTATTCAAATCTTAACCCCAAATGTCATTTACCACTTTTTGTCGAAGGTTTATTTACATACCTCTGCAAAGGCTCACGAGTCACAACTGGTGCAGCGCTTCTCTACTGTTATATATCGTGCTTTACCTCTGTAAATCGAATGCGACTAAACACTACCTCTGTTACTGAAACTCTTCCTAAGTCAAACTATAGCCTACGCAACTCGAAGAAAATTTATGTCCCGTGAATTTAAAGTCAGCTAGTCACTTTTTTTAAAAATGATATGACAAAAATAAATTTTATGATTTTAATTATATTATTATAAAAGCTAAATACAGTAATCAATCATTGCCGTGTATGGAAAACTTGCTAGTTTAATCGCTTCAGGGTAAAAACCATTAATGATAAATTAAATACTATTAACTGGATTTTAAGGCCCTGGATTTTAACTTAGGCCCTATTGATTACTTTTCATTCCATTTTTAACTACAGGTACCTTAAAAGTACATTAATGAACATTTATAATGCCTTAGTTTTCTCCATTACCCATCGATTAATTTCTCATTTAAAATGTCAACAGACTGTTGACTATTGAGTGCATTCGTGTTTAAAGAACGAAAAATCTATATCTTTAAAAGAGGAAGTATGTATTTATATATGTATGTTGCCTATGGACTCTGCGAGAGATTGTAATGAAACATTTAGGCATTATTAAGCATTATTCAAGGATGGTTTGTGTGAAGTTTGGTGCAAATCTGTCCAAAGGGCTCTGACCCAGAGGGCATACAATAGTTTGAAAAAAATCTGAAAATCTCTGTTTTATCCATTTATTGGTTGCTAAGAGACAAATTCAATTAAATAAACTGATTGTACGTATTCCAGCGATTTCTTATAATATAAGGTGAGCGTGACATTAAGTGAGCGTACCGAATGAGCGTAATTACCTATAAAATAAATACAATCACTGGCGAAGCCGTGATGGGAAACAGCTAGTTTGAAATCAATTTAAAACGTATAATAGTAAATTATCAACAAATATCAACAAATCTGTGGAGAAAATAATGTGAAATTATGAACCCTTTCTTTCCGTACCTAAAACGTTATCTACCAACCAGAACGTGTAGATTGCATTACAATTTTCAACTTTTCACTAGCAGGAAGCTCTTAACATATACATTTGGCGGGTATCAGGCCAGTCAGCTGTAGCTGATAAATCGCGCGGGAGGCGGCGGATGACAGTTTCGGCGGAGATGCGGGCTGTCTCTCTCACTTCCACACGTTCTCGGTAATGTGATAACCCAGCTAATGTGACATGCGTCCCATGTGACATCGCGGAGCTGGATCGCTAAGTCATCCGGGTCTCTGTTTGATGTTCCGCCACCAAGCGACTGACCATCAACTGTTGCTGTTATTGTGCTTTCTAGCTACGAACTTGAGCGTCATAAATCGTGTTCAAATTTTCGTTTTCCACGATATGGAGAAGAGACAAAAATGAAAAAATTGAAGTTCAGTATGGATAAACCGAATTTTATTTGCATTTTACATCTACAAGCCGAATCATACACTATAGTTTGCACACGGATCTCAAAAATAGCTCGAACGATTTCCTTCAGACTTTGCAAAAATGCGTGTAACTTAGTTCTTTCATAAAAATAATATAAATACAGATCTCTATGTAAGAAAAAATCTTATTTCTTATAATCCTTAATTGATTTTTTTTTTTAATTTTTACATTGTTCTTATGGAGTTAAAAATCAAAACAATGAAATATTGAAAACAGCTAACTCAACAACTGTCAAAGTGAAGATCACGGTTTCCAGTGTAAACAAATGGTTTTACATGGCACCCAGTTTCTAAATTAACAAATTTTAGACCTACTAATGTAAAATAAAAATAATTTAGGATTTTTAAGCTTACTTCATACTACTAGTTATGACTGTTTGGAATAGTCATGTCAAAGTATAACTAATCGGTTTGTAGAGTTGCATTTGAATTTAAAAATTAAAGCATTAGTAATAATTATGAAAACAGATGTTAACTAAATAATTAGAATTGACGTGTTACAGATTCAACATGTGTTTCGATTCAAAAAATATACTAGAGTGCAGCACCCGCAGGCCTACATTGAAATAGTCTGAAAGGCGAGTAATCAGATCGAACGAGCTCGGCTTGAACAAGAAATAGCCTTTTTGTACTGGGCATTTTAGCACACTGTCTGTAACAGATATTACTATAAAGAATATTATTGTTTGAGTTTACCGAGTAAACGCTCAGCCTCCAGGTACGGCCGAGGGTTTAGAAAAATCATAATTTTTAAGATTTTGGACATTTTTTTTACACAAAATAAATAATTTTTTACTTTCTCCCCCTATACCATAGTATATGGAGAAAGTATTGTTTTCGTCAAAATTTTCGAATCTGAGTTGTTGGTGGATTTATCCATTTAGGTCCCCCCTGAGTCCAAAAAAGTGGTTTTCGGAGTGATGTCTGTGTGTGTGTGTGTGTGTGTGTGTGTGTCTGGATGTATACAGAGCTAGAGAATGCCCCAATGGTCCGATTTTGGTGAAACTTGGTACGTAGGTCCAAACCCACGATAATTCCAGGCGTTTTTTTTCATTTTTTTGAATTTTTGATTTTTAAGGGTAGTTTACCCCCAAAAACCCTCAAAAATCGTCAAAAAATCAAAATTTCTCAAAAACGGCTCTAACGATTTTGATTAAAATTTTGTGGTTTATTAAGCTTAAAATGGTGAATAAAATGACACCACCCGCATCTCTGAGAAAATGCGCGTTAAAAAGTTATAGAGTAAAAAGTGTTTCAAACATCAATTTTTTAAATTTTCAAAATAGCTGTTGTCTCGAAATAAATGTTACTTATCACCATTAAATCAAGCTCAAAAAACTAAATAATCCAGTATTTTAAATTATTGCTCTACGTTAAGTGGTTGCGGAGAAAATTCAATTTTTCGTTTAGCGGTAAACGCAGTACGTTGTTAAAAGTCACAGACGCGCGTAGGGTCAAACGAGCGCTGCTCAGCTGGTAGCTATCCGACTGAGTCATCAAGAAATTAATGTTTGGAGCTTTTAACACCTTTTACTTTCTCCCCCTATACCATAGTATATGGAGAAAGTATTGTTTTCGTCAAAATTTTCGAATTTGAGTTGTTGGTGGATTTATCCATTTTACTTTCTCCCCCTATACCATAGTATATGGAGAAAGTATTGTTTTCGTCAAAATTTTCGAATTTGAGTTGTTGGTGGATTTATCCATTATGGTTCCCCCTGAGTCCAAAAAAGTGGTTTTCGGAGTGATGTCTGTGTGTGTGTGTGTGTGTGTGTGTGTGTGTGTGTATGTGTGTCAGGATGTAAACAGAGCTAGAGAATGCCCTAATGGTCCGATTTTAATGAAATTTGGTATATAGGTCCAAATCCACGATAATTCCAGGCGTTTTTTTCATTTTTTTGAATTTTTGATTTTTAAGGGTATTTTACCCCCAAAAACCCTCAAAAATCGTCAAAAATCAAAATTTCTCAAAAACGGCTCTAACGATTTTGATTAAAATTTTGTGGTTTATTAAGCTTAAAATGGTGGATAAAATGACACCACCCGCATCTCCGAGAAAATGCGCGTTCAAAAGTTATGGAGTAAAAAGTGTTTAAAAAATCAATTTTTTTGATTTTCAAAATAGCTGTTGTCTTGAAATAAATTTTACTTATCACCATTAAATCAAGCTCAAAAAACTAAATAATCTAGTATTTTAAATTATTGCTCTACGTCAAGTGGTTGCGGAGAAAATTCAATTTTTCGTTTAGCGGTAAACGCAGTACGTTGTTAAAAGTCACAGACGCGCGTAGGGTCAAACGAGCCCTGCGCAGCCGGTAACTATCCAACTGAGTCATCAAGAAATTAATGTTTGAAGCTTTTAACATCTTTTTTATATTGTTGGGAGAAAGTATGTGTCAGTTAACTGATACCGTTTATTTTACTTTCTCCCCCTATACCATAGTATATGGAGAAAGTATTGTTTTCGTCAAAATTTTCGAATTTGAGTTGTTGGTGGATTTATCCATTGTGGTGCCCCCTGAGTCCAAAAAAGTGGTTTTCGGAGTGATGTCTGTCTGTGTGTGTGTGTGTGTGTGTGTGTGTGTGTGTGTGTGTGTGTGTGTGTGTGTGTGTGTGTGTGTGTGTGTGTGTGTCTGGATGTAAACAGAGCTAGAGAATGCCCCAATGGTCCGATTTTGGTGAAATTTGATATGTAGGTCCAAACCTACAATAATTCCAGGCGTTTTTCTCATTTTTTTGAATTTTTTATTTTTAAGGGTAGTTTACCCCCAAAAACCCTCAAAAAACATGAAAAATCAAAATTTCTCAAAAACGGCTCTAACGATTTTGATTAAAATTTTGTGGTTTTTTAGGATTAAAATGCTGATTAAAATGACACCACCCGCATCTCCGAGAAAATGCGCGTTCAAAAGTTATGGAGTAAAAAGTGTTTCAAAAATCAATTTTTTGGATTTTCAAAATAGCTGTTATCTTGAAATAAATTTTACTTATCACCATTAAATCAAGCTCAAAAAACTAAATAATCCAGTATTTTAAATTATTGCTCTACGTCAACTGGTTGCGGAGGAAATTCAATTTTTCGTTTAGCGGTAAACGCAGTACGTTGTTAAAAGTCGCAGACGCGCATAGGGTCAAACTCGCGCTGCTCAGCTGGTAGCTATCCGACTGAGCCATCAAGACATTAATGTTTGAAGCTTTTAACACCTTTTTTTATATTCTTGGGAGAAAGTATGTGTCAGTTAACTGATACCGTTTATTGCTTCTTTTGGTCGTAGACTCCTTGAGAATTTTAATGCTCTTATACTTACTTAATTAGGAAAGGAATCTAAAGAGTATAATAGAGCTTAATTTCTTCTTTGCTGGAAAAACAAGTCTGATTATAAAGTGGCAATAAATAATCGGTAGGCCTATGTGAAATCATTAATAATGATTGACTTTTACAAAACGTACGAGTATAACTGAAGATATCAATTGTGTCAAGAAATTATTAACTCCTATATTTTCGTTATATTACTCTTCTTCAACCACTTAAAAGTTTAATTTTTATTGGGTGTAAAACAGAAAAACTTAATTCACCTTTTATAATCAATTTTTTTTTCATAGCATGCGAATCAGTAAATATGTTATGATCTAATTTGGCTGTCCTCTCTCTAAAAACATGTCATATTTCCAATCACGAATCGACTTGCCCTTAAAAATCAATAGTAGACCGCTGTTGATTAAACGAGCGTAAGAGACTGTTGCTCCAAATCAACACCTTGGGTGTATCAAGACTAACTCAAATTGACTTTTCACTTACACAACTCAAACATCGATAAGAGATGCGATCTCGCAATGGAATAAGCCAGCCTCGATATCGATAAATCTGATTGCACACTACTAAAGACAAATAAATGATCAAAATTTATCGTTACGGCCGAACAAATCAAGGCGGTCGCGGGATCTCTCCTCGCTTTCCATCGTTTACAAGGCGTTTACAAGCGATTCCCCACCGAGTGCCGATAATTTGCCCGGGAATTAAACGGAAAATATTCAAAGAAGTCGATAAATAAAACACTGTCCCCTTATCAGATTTAAAGGCCAATATCGGTAGTCTTAAAGCAAACTAGTTGACGATGGTTATCGTGATTTAGACGGTGGAGATATCTGGCGATGGAATCAGCAATCATCGGCAGGTAGCACGTCAGGCCGCCGCTGGGAGCGCTGCGATCGACGTGCGTCTGCCTGAATATTCATAACTGGTTAAAATCAATAATGGAACGGTAATTGTGAGGGAGTTTCGAGTAATTTACATGGCTCTTATATCACGAGAGGCTCAATTACGGTTTGGTAGAAATTATATTGAGCTGAGATTAGTGGAGGAAAATATTTTCAAACTAAATTCTCAGTGTTGATCGCGGGTATTAATGGATTAGTAGTTTACCTTATTACAGTGCACAGTTTAATAAATAATTATAATTTAAAAAATCTTTGTTACGGTACCATCTACAAATAGATGCTTTCGAACATGTGTGAACCTATAAATACCATCGTTACATCAGATCTGCAAATTCAATAGTATCATAAAATCTCACTTTCAGTATTTTGGAAAGATTGGAACTTGTAGGTTTGAAACTACGAAGTGTGGTTGGTACGTAGGTCAATAAAAGGAATATTCGTAATTATAATTATTTAAAACTGTTATAACCTTAATTAGAATACTTGAGCATATGTGGATTAGGAAAATGATTTACAGAAAAACGAAACATATAGCCTTTACTGGTACTTAAGCATTTTTTCTCCGATTAATTTGTAGCTGAAATTCATTAGTTAGAGTGTACATTACAAAACCAATAAAATTTTGAGAGTTTTGATTGGATAAAAATATTAAAAGGGGTTGTGATATTAATAATGTTTTTTAAAAAAGATATATAATGACGATCATTAGATATAACTCATTACAATGCACATTAAAACAATAATGTATCAATAATGCATCAATGTTCCATGTTACAAACCCATTAAAACCCAACCAAAGGATGCATGGCAATTTACTACATAGATAAATAAAGATATCCCGTAATTTCTCACCTCCAATTCCAATAAAAATCGATCAGTACAAGCTATTGACCTGACCCGTATTATGAATAAACAGGTGATTAAAATGTATAGCGTGCGGTTGCGGTGGGGTCGGCGGACGGTGCGGTTGAGTGGTGGAGACCGCAGTGGAGGTTAGGAGTGCCCCCGCACCGACCGCGCTGCTATTAATGAATTTGTATTGATTAGTAAGTCAAATATTACAAGCTTTTCAAACTTAAATTTAAATTTTAACTGAAAATACCATTAGTATTTTTCCCTTTGCTGTATTATTGGCCGAGTAAAGAAAATATTGTTAAACAAATATAAAAAAAATGTATCAAATAAACTTAATTTATCAATGGTTCACAAAAGAAAACTAGCCTATGTTGGATAATACGAGCACAAGGTGAATGATGGATAGCGGAAGGCGGGCTACAATTTAATCCAGATCAAAAATTATCTGAAGGTCACTGAAATTCATTAAATCCCACATGACACTTCCTACACGTATTTAATCTCATCAGTTACCAGATGTCGCCACTAATCATATAAAACATCGAAACCCCTGTCAACCGCACTGTCACCTGCTTTAATCCGGGAAAAACCCAATCAACAAGCATTAGAGATATACATCACAGGTAACGGAACGGTGGCAAAAACGACGTTTCCGAGTCGAGAAACACCACACGACACGTTTTAGGCGTCAGGGGACACGGCAGCAGTTGAGACTTCGGAATATATAATCCAAATCGGGTAGCCAAACCTGGCGGGCGCGTAGGCCTGGTCACCGATCACTCAATAGCGTAGAAATTGATTTGGAGCAGGCATTACGCTGACTGAAGAGTGGGCTACGTTATGTGTTTATCTCTACATTTACTGGCCCCCAGATTTATTGGATTGCCCAGCGTTATTTAAGACACCGATGTAGAGGTGTTGAACTAAATGTAGATGTTATCTGCCCCCACCCTTTGATGATTTGGGGATTTTTGAGATGCGGAACTCCCGTGGCGAGTGATTGGTAGCCGTTGTTTCTGTTAACGAATTCATTCCGAATGGAATTTTATTTTGACGAAGTGCGAGCAACCGGTTTATGACCGGTTATGTGATAAGATATTACTTTTATTTGAAGAGGTAAGGTTTTATGGATTTATGTAGGAGTGTATGTTATGGGTGCTGTTATAGAACAATATTTCTTCGCTCAAAAACTATTTTTTATGTGACTAATTAATATTTCATGTCTTTGATTTATTCCGAAGCTTATTTGAAACACACATCACAAAATCTGACAAAATAAATTATTCGAGGAAGGATTTGAAGAACGGTCACAATTTAAAGGCACACAAACTGCATAAATATGATGATATACGCAATATATGAAAAACAAAAAAGTATAAAACAATCTTAGAAACTACCCATTCTATCATTGCATTTTAAATCTTCAGTCCAACAAAAATAAAATGTTTACGAAAGAAAATAATTACTATATGCCATCAAGTTGGTTTGACATTTAAAATGAAAGTGGTGTCCAATACATTTTATGAAAATTTTGAAAGAAAATAACAATACTGGTTAGGAAATCAATTTCAAAATATATATTATTTTATTAAGAGTTTAATTTTTGCCTGAAACTAGAGAAGCAATCTAGACAACCCCAAATAGTTGAATATGCCTAGCAACCCCATATATCACAACTAGCATTTATCGGAGATTCACATGTCGTGAATCTCCGGTCCGATTTTGATTCCGATTATCGGTTCGAGGGGCACGTTTTTCATATCACCCCCGCCATCGGTGCTCTGTCACGGATTGGCGGTAGATAGCGCGCGGATCGCACGGACTGTCTTCGACGAGTGGTTTACTGGTGGATAAGCCGGGACAGATCGCGGAGATCCGACAAGATGCGGGGCTGATACAAAAGTAGCGCTTGTGGGTTTGTGGAAGTTGTATAGCCTTAGGATTCTAGGTTTACTTTAAACTAATAGGAGGGAATGTTTTAAGGTTCGTGTTAAGTGTGCGGAGAAGAGTTCTTTTATGTTTTTAATTGTGTTCGCTGCTGTCTGAGGATATCTCCCAACATAATCACTACTATTATTAACTCTACGAATTGCAAATGAAGGTCGTAAGATTAGTTGGTTAGTTCGCACCTAAAGATCAAATCTATGTTTGAAGAAAATATTGGGAACTAATTTACATCACTGATTTTGATATTCCTGGGCATTGAATCACATCTCATAATTAGGTAGGAAAATGTTTAGAACCCAATAATTTGACAAAAACATACAAGCAGGACGTTTATTACTAACTACAGTAATTTTCTGGTTATAAATAGATTTTTAAAATTAACTTTTTTGGGGCTGTAATGGATCATAGGTAAATGGCCAACTATTGCATTTATATCTCTAGTAAATATATAATACAAGATATAGAAAATGTAACATCTTTCAAATGCAGAACACATAAACCTTCGAGCCAGGCACAACACAACCAAACACATATAAATTGACAGAACAGTTTAATCGTTGTGTTGCTATTGTCCAGGTTTTTTACCAGGAATTTTATGGTTAATACCAAAGTTTTGTGTACACATGGTAACAAAATAAAAGGCCACATTATTTTTGGACATAAAGAACTTACACAAAATATAGAAATATTGTAATCAAACTTCGAATTTGATAACATATCCTTAAAATTCTCAAAATATTTTAACACATTAAATAATATTTTTCGTGGACTTAGGAATTTTTTTCATTATCCGAATATTCGACAACCTTAGCATGGCATATCACGACCAAACTGATGAAATTAGCGTGGCGACTACACGAAGGAGAAAAGACGCTAGAAATCGAAAGAAACTGAGTAAATCTAATTTGACCAGAAAGTCACGCGGAAATAGAGGACACGACTGAGGATAGGGTCTGGACACAATGGGACGGGGTCAGACCGTGACAATTAAGTCGAAGCTCCACGCCGATATAGCCCTTCCAGCAGGTGGTGAACCTGGCTAACTAGCAGGGCGACCAAGAGAAAGGGTCCGATAACTGTTTAAAAGTCATACGTCTAGTTAACTATACCATTGACTATGTACACTAACGTGAATAGACCTCTCATCCAATGCATTTAGTTTGAGGCAAAAATTTGGAAACTCGGTGTACGCCGCACCAGAGTCTTTGTCATAGATCTCGTTATTATTCAGCTGAATTTACAGTGCTGCAAACACACTTTACCAAAACATAAACAAAACTTTCTGTTATAAAATGTTTTATCCAGTTGAGAAGAGTGGTAATACTGATCTATCTATCATATGTTACCTGTACTTCCATGCACGCCGCACGAG
The DNA here is from genome assembly GCA_030545055.2 of Neoaliturus tenellus. Taxonomy (NCBI): domain Eukaryota; kingdom Metazoa; phylum Arthropoda; class Insecta; order Hemiptera; family Cicadellidae; genus Neoaliturus; species Neoaliturus tenellus. The sequence continues at coordinate 119,293,810 of CM061537.1, forward strand.
ATCGCACCACTGTCAATATGCTTCACACACGCCTATCCTATGAGAAGTCTACTCACGTTAGTGTACATAGTCAATGACTATACATAAAATGTTACTGTAAGTGACACTCAAGTGTCGGATTTCAAAAACACGTTTAACTTAAACGCAGTTTATTCAATGTTAAAAATACTGTCAGATTTGGTTTATCTCGAATTTAGTTTTCAGCTGACTTCGGGAGCACCATCACTTACAGTTCATATTGTTGTTAATGTATTTGATACTATCTAAACAAACGTGCTCCACCATGGTGTATCAAAATTGGGGTTATCAAAACAATAATCAACTTTCACAGCTTACTGTTTAAAAGCAAGGCATTTTAAAACAAGAACTAGTATACAAGTTGCTCGGGACCATGAAATTTAGTTTGGATACTTTTCATTAACTATTGTACGTTATCCGTGCTGGTATACACACTTAATTTCTTGTTTAACATACTCTCTTTGGGGTGTATTATTATAGACCCTCGCAGACAAAAAGGATGAGTACATATTTTACAATGAGATTGGCTGAAACAGCCATCATGAAATACACTGATATCTATTTAGAACTAAGCTTTTTTTACTCAATTAATAGAATGACATGAAATATAACACAATGCCAACATGTCGCAATTATGGTATTTCGAGTCTTGGTTTTCCAACGTGGTCACCCTCTGTTGGGTAAGAACATTGCCTGATCAGCCCCATAGGCAGAGAAGATTGTTCAATACCTCCCCATCCTTTGAATTTCTCACCTCCAATATGCCATTAGAATCTCCTTCGTGGTTCTAACCAAAACACAAACACTAAAGTTGTAAGATAGATCATTCATGTTTGGCAACAATAAACATTACAACATTGACAACTGTCCTTACAGATTCCATATAGAGATAATTCCAAATCTAAAGAGAGAAAATTATTATTCAGGCAACCACAAGACAAAAAGTTATTTTTGTGGGATAGAAAGGGAACACGCCACCAACTTATTGACTATGGAAGAAAAGACTCTTGCTTGTTTACTGTGTTTTGTAGTTACGTCCGTTAAACTTGAAAATCTTCTAATTTTCTCTTTAATGTGGGGAAATAAAGAGCTTTAATTATTTTTTAGGGATTTTTAGGTTTGATATATTTGCCAATTTAATTTAGGAACAACTTCACACAAAGTTCTGTCCAATAACAATAAAACCATTAAAAATGTTGAAAACAGCATGAGGAGCAAATATGTTATACAAAATAAACGTTTGAGATGTTTAGCAAAATTTTTCTAATGTTATTTTAGTGGCGAAAGATCAAATTGCGTTTTAAAGTCCGATTCTTATAATTTTTTGAAGAAACTACTAGAGACCAAGCCCTATCCAACCACAACCTTGAAAAGCGGTTGAAAATCGTAGAAGTTTCAATTAAAAAAAAAAAATAAATAAAATAAAATATCTGACACCCTGTATAGGCCTATAGGACTGAACCTTAAGGATAATCGTGTGTTTAAGGGGATTCTGCAAATCAATTATTCCCTTCAATTTGACTTATGGTGAAGAACGGTGCAGTAGTTATTATGAACTCAGCCATGGTATATATACTATTAAAGAATATCTTTCCTCGTCTTCTTTCTAAACCTTCACATTCGAACCTAACTTTTGGAAGGCAGCATTACAACTGAAAAGGTATTGTAAATTATTTCACCCTGTTGTGATTTTGTATGACAGTTCAAGTGTCACATTTATAGTTAAACCAATTCCCTCTTTTACCAAAGCATGAAGACGATCATATAACCCCAAAGTCTCATGACCTACAGTGGTCTTTCCGCCCACTAGAACCCTACATTAATAGTACACGACTATTAAAGCAGATGACGCAAGTTGTCAGGTGCTATGAACTGCGATGACAGGTGCCATTAATGTACATCTTTTACGGTTTTGTAATGTCTCTCATAAATTGTAATGAGTTCTGGAGAATTGCTATTTATAAGTTAAGGTTGACGATCAATTACCAATTACAATACTTCGCTTTTTCATACTAAAACGAGGGAAATAGTTTTTATAAACATCTCAATGTGTTTATTGTAGGTAAAATGTAGCAAACCGACACGATTTCCTAACAAAATAAATACTTGATTATTTGGTGCTTTGAACAGATAAGCATAAACAATACCTCAATTAATCTTTTAAATTTAAAGTTTAAAACACCAATATACTTTATAATTTTTGTTAGGTTTGGACAAGGAATTTTAACAGTGAACGTTTTATCATTATGTCCGTCACAAGTAAACTTTTTGTATGTTTGCTTGGGTGTGACGGACCTAACAACAACAGCTTCGCTATTGAAAGGTCCAAAATATAAAAAGTTGAAAATAAATTGGTTTTGAATTTATAACATTCATTATTTGTTTTTAATCATTGCAAAATGTTTTTTATTGAACAAAATGTGCGGATTTTTCATTAATTTGTTTAAATTTTATTTCTTTTACATAAAACATTCGGCAATGATTCCATTATAAAAAAAAGCGTTTTAGTGACGTTCATAAACTAGATTTTTATATTATACAGTAAAACAAAGGCATGACAATCTTGGATCGTTCTCGTTTTTTGTATTTTATTTGTTTTTATTTGGGGGGTTTTCGCCACAATGAATCGACTGTAGCTGGTCACGAGACTCTCAAAAATCCGGTTTACGTTCTACTGGCGTTCAAAGTACCCATGTTATTCTTATGGGCATTACTTTTGTACACTGCAAATGGGAAGAGTAAAGACTAATGCATTTTACTTAATTTCAATTAAAAAAAAAAGTTTCACTAATTTACTTTGAGCGTACAGCTACACCGATGTAAACAAACTGTTACATGGATCCAACCCATCGGGAATCGGCTAGTTTCGATCACAGCTGACTGTTCCGAAAACAACGTTTATCGACAAGGTATATGATGGAAAATCCGTAATTTTGAGTAATTATAATTATGAAAGGTAAATAAGAGAATGAGTTAGGTCTTCCTACACAGCCTTATTCTCCATATTTATTCTTTGGAGCTTAATTAAGAATTCCAGAGTTTTAAAAGAGATTGGAAGGTACCATTTTTACAACTTTACATTAATAGCAAAGATAATTTTAATGTTTCATATTCATGTCTGGTACAGTGCAAGAGGTAGCCGTATTCGTTTCCCGGGTGCTTATGAATATAATTATTAATGTGCTCAAAAAGTCATCTAAAATACGAACAGTATTCGCATCCGGTTTTCACGTAGGAGCCCTAACCTATTAGAGATTTCCAAATTGGACAAGAGCTCTTTACACAATGTGGGCCGGTCGGTGCCATGGGGTCGTTCGGTTTCGGGACTGCGGGTCAGGTAGAATGAATCATCGCAGGTGGTCATTACCCCCCCCCCCCCTTCATAATTCCCTCCCTCCCCCCCCATAGTGAAGGAGTGCGGGTGGAGGCTTTCCCGGCTACTCCCACCTGCGGTTATGGATTAACGACTTAATTAATTACTAAAGAACCGGTAGCGGCTACCAACCCGGGGCAAGGCTTCGGTCGCCGCTCCACAGTGCTGCCAACCGATAATTGTTGGTGTTAAATATTATATGTATGATTATGAAACTCAGGAAATTTTGTTTGTTTTGGAATGTTGTTTTGGTAGATAGGCTATTTATGTTCTATTGGCTAATAGGAATTTATAATGTAATTCAACTTTAATAAATGTACTTATGTTGTTATGTAAAACTTATTTTGAGAAATAAACATAGTTTTCTCACTTTCTTTTGAGTTATTTTGTTGATTTGATAAGCTAACTGAACCTGAGAGAATCAGTTTGAAACTCTGTATGATAGCTTGACTTAGCTTAATTACAATAATAATTCTATAAATCTTTAGTTCTAGTTGAAAATGGGCTGATTGAACAAATGACGTAATCTTATAATAGTCATTTTGTGCTAAGTTTACGATGTAAATAAAAGTACAAACCAATAGAGAGTATTTCATTAGTGGAAAATAAATTTTATAATTGATATATTAGTGAAATATTTTATTTTAAAGGTTGGAAAGACCAGAAAATATGTATAAGTATATAAATTAATGCCAATCTTTATATCGATTATACTAATAAGTGCAGCATTTTGCCAAACCTAAATGTGATTTGGAAGAAATAACTTTACACATATCATGTATTTATAACAGTTAGTACAGTTACAAAATAAAACAATCAACTAACAATGACAATTATTAACACTGAATTATTCATTCATTCCTAAGTGTACAAAAAAAGAGTAAAAAGAGTGCCGAGTAAAATTTTTTGATGTGAATTTTAAGCTGACTGTTAAGATTTACCATTTAAAACATCAAAAAAGTTTTCTCAGCCTATAAGGAATCCTATAAGAAATAAACAAATATCTTATGACCAATCAAAAATAAACGTGCATTCCCTATTTAAAGGGATACAGTCGATTGAGAACATCAATATGGGCTCTTTGGTCCTAACGATCACAAAAAAGTGATAGCCGATCTTTACTGGACCGCTATCGCTTTTTAATGAAACGGAACAGTATCGAATATCACAGGATCGGTGTAACCTAATAATGTTTTTGTGACATTAAAACATCAACTTAGCCCATTTAGCCGGTTAGGGACGGGTAGATGGGCAACAAATCAAACCACTTTACACCTACGTCACCTATAAGGCAACGGAAGTTGTACACCATAAAAAGGGGCCTTGAATATTTTAGGCTGGAATGGGGTACCGGTAATATTTAAATTCGTGTTGTAGAGTTGTCATGTCCGACAGCGGCGCTGAGAGCGACTGCCCCTAAACCATTCGCTTCCTTCCAAACAACGATGTGGTGGACGCCGCGTTCGTATTTCGTATTGTTAGGCTCTAAGATGGTCGGTTTTCCCGTAGAGGATACCCAGTGTTTTATGATTTAGAGATTATGCCATCTAGTTTAAGATAATTGCTACCTATATGTTTATGTCTATGGTCATGTTCATTCCAAATATTAATATTATTCGCAGTTGTAAAAAAACCGGTAAGTTTAGTGATTAATTATTTATATCAACATTTACTTTTAATCTTACTGAAACAGTTTTTTAACCTCCAAATACTGTAATTGATGTATAAGTAAATAATAATTGAGTATTTCTTTAAATGATACAGAATTTAGAGAAAAACCTTCCTTAACGCTAAAAAGAACACTCCTATCCTATCATGAGGACAACTAAAGTTTTCAATATCAGTTATGGTATACATGAACGTTAAGTAAACTTTTTTCCTGCTTAGCTGGAAAAGATTTTTCCATGAAAGCTGATTATTTATTTATTTATACACGACGGAAAAAACTGACTAACTTGATCACCCGTCACCCCTCCCAAATGGATAACATTTTCTTGCACCGATAAAGATGTCACCAAAATATTTTTCATTTTTGGGTAATGGAACTTTTATGAATAATTACACAAATGTGTGGAAGTATCTTGTACCAGCATTACCAATACAGCTAGTAGAAGGAAATTTTTCTAATAGCTAAGAAAAGCTTTTTTTCAATTCTTTCATGAATATACAATTTGTCTAAATCCAGTTGTTATTCCACTGAACCCACTGCTAGACAATCTGATCCATAAAATTAGAGCATTGCCACCCTTCGTGCATCTGATTTTCAAAAAATTGACTGCTTGAAACCAGCAAAGCAGATAGAAGGACCTTCTTCAACCAATAGAAGACATTCGGATAATCAAAGTGGAGATGCATCGATTATTGCTACTGGATGATTTTCAAGCCTTTTAGTATCATTAGCTTCAGCAGCTGTTTTGCCACATATTTTTTTCTGATAGGGTCACTTTGAGCCTTAGTAGCAAATAGTTACCTTCAAGTTATTCCCAACCACATTAGAATCTTGAACCAGATACTCTTCTTATCGTTCACCAAATTACAATACTGATCCTTTAAAAAGAATGCAACCCTCCTGCAATTTGTTTATGCACAATTATCGACAAGAGTAGTTGTTCCAGTAACTTTCTACTCTCCCACAGAGACCTCATCCCCAGAAGAGCTTTGCAGCCCCACATTCCTCCAGTGGTGACTCTCACTCCTCAATACCAGTGGCTCGACCCAGTAGCGTCTGGAGGACACTCTGATCCTATTAGCGGAGGAAGAGCGTTGTCGCTGTTGTCCGACAAGGCAACAGACACTCGTACACCTCAATACACACGTTCATTAGCATCTCATCCTGTTAATTATGCGGTTTTCCCGTATTAATTAACACCACTGCGATGGTATCGTCGCTCGCGCCGTCTACGACACTTCCTCCAGGACCAAGCTAGATTATCTGCCGGGAGATTTAGACGGGACAGGCAGTCCGTTTTAATTTGGGTATTGTGCCTAGGAGATCGTGAACGATTCTAAGGTGTGGACTGATTTGCATAAAGTGGACAAGCGTTTCGGTTAAGGAGTCACCGGGTATTTCCTAACTCCTGTTTTGCTTCAGGAAAAGAACATAGCTATCTTGCTATTTTGTTTCCTCTTTTGCTGCAAATAGTTTGTTATACAATATTTTATTGGCACTTTAACCAACAAACTAAATTATTTTGATTAATATGATGTTAATAAGATTTAAATCTTATGTAATGTACTAAGTTACTAACGGTATCTCCTCTCAAAAGAAGAGATTTTTTTACTGTATAAAATAAAAATAGCAACATTCAACACGACAGAATTTCTAAATGTACAATAACTAAGAAGGTACAAAACATGCTTTGACATTAATTAAGTCATAATAACTCATTTATTGATTTGTAAGGTCATTTAATTTTAGTCATCAAAAGCAATTGTAATCGGCAATTGTAAGCTTGTGGTTGAAAATAAAGATTTTTCTGTTAAAAAGTGCTGTTAACATGTTTCATTTAATAAAATTCATAGTATACATTTTTGTATATATACTAACATGAAAGTACATTGAAAAAAAAGTGAAACAAAATATTTTCAATCGTTAAATTTATTCCAATGCAATCTTATGCAAAGATGAAGTTGTTCAAACCCAGATCCCCCTTACTAAAATATTTATAAGCTTTTATTTGAAGAATACGAAAGAATAATATAAGGAATTTTTCTAATCCTTCCAAATATTCCACTTATATTCTTCAACTAAAATGTTTTTTGTTGAACAATAAACCTTGCAAATGTCTGCGAAAGGGAATAAATTTATTGCAATTGATAATTATCTGCATTATCATTCCAAGACTACATTATACCTGATTACAAACTCAAGAATTTCCAATAAAACCTGTATCTCGCCACAATCTAATCTCGAAGTGATACCAACTCCGTGGTTGCAGCAGCAGTATTTGGCAGCGTCACTTAATCGTCGTATTATTATGTACGCCCCCTCAGAGGTGGTCCTCCCTGCGTCTCGTCCGTCCAGCAAAAAAGCTCCTTTTCTTGTCAAACGGTTAATAAATTGCCATCCCATTTGTAAACCTTCAAGACCGCTGCACGGGAATAATCAAGTTAGCTACTGTTGTAACGTGTTATTTTACTCGCTAATAACAAGTGGTTAGGGAGACTGATGTCGCTAGCTGCTATTAAACCTCGTTCTCTCTTAATTGTTAATTTTGTCGTTATTTATGTTTGACAAGGTTATGGTTTTTATGAAGGAAACATTTTTAATGCCAAGGGTATAACTGGATTTGGAAATCCATTGTTGCTAGATAAAGGATTATAATATCAAACTATGATATTAAAATGATATTATCGTGTAGGCCCTACCCTCTACATGAATTTAAAAATATATGTTCGATAAAACTTAACACTGACTCTATAATCCTTTTTACAAATCACCATACTTTGTACAAATGTAAATATAGGCTTTTCATCTTATTATTTTAACTACTTATTTCCTAATAAAAATTAAATGCAAGGTAAAGTAAACGGGGTAAGAGATGACATTATAATCAAAAAGAACCATTGCTTTTAGTGACTCCATCTCAGCTCAAAAAGTGGGTTTCAATAATTCCCTTTCATTGTGTAAGTATGATTATATAAAAGAAGCTTGAGACATCAAACCAGCTGAAAAAATTCTCTACTTAAAAAAACGCAAACCATTCTTCTAGAAAATACACAAATTCCATAATTTTCCCCCTCCATATTACATAGTATATTCATTAAATTTTACACTTTCCGTAAATACAAAATATGAAAGCTAAGCCGACAAACATCGTATTGTAAACTCGATTCCTCAAAACCACCACGTAATCTGAACTCGGTAGTATAAATCGGAAAACTTTGCGCAACGCCACTTGAATATAATGAATCCGTCGGAATGACCGGGACTGAAGAGACAATACGACACGATGCCGTCGGGCGGAGCAAAGACAAGGGGAATTCACCGATAAATCTGGTATCGGGGACAGTCGGCGCAAAACGAGCGCGACAGCGACGTACGCTGAAGAATGCTCGGCGGGCAAAAACACGCCGGATTTGGTCAACCGGGTCACCTGGTGTGGCCGGAGGAGGCATGAGGAACAGGGTTTTTGTGGGTGTTGCATAAAGTGGAATTGTAAAGTGTCGAATGCGTCATGTCAGTTTACTGTCTCTATTGCGTGGAGACGACGTGTTGATGGTTATACTGCCTTTTGGGAATGTTTGGTTGGGATATATTATATGTTGGGGGTAATAGTTCTTTTATATGTTGACTTGTTGAAGGGATCAACAAAATATAATATTTATCAATTTATTCAAACAGAAAGCCCCGTAACGCAGGTACGCTTCGGCAGGTAACGCTTCCTTACTTATCCTTGGACCATATAGACAAGGAGGGTGAGCATAGCGTGAGTCAACTTTAAGTTAAAATTTTCTTAAAAGTAAATTTTATCAAATATTCTTCCAATGGACAACAACTAACTCAGAATGGCAGTCTGCAGAAACAGCTGTCGATTAGATAATACAAGTGTTGCTTGAACTTTATTAATCTAGTGATTTTTTTAAGTCTTCCGGTATATCCTGATCAAACTTTTGACCCATGTAGCCTACTCCGTCATTCTTTCTGAGAGACAGTGTGTGGGAGATAGGAAATCTGTTTCTAATGTGTTTTGCCTGGAGATGTAAGTGGGTGCTTGAAAAATATCATGGCTTTCAACAAGTGATATGGTTTTAAAAATGTAGATTGATGGAACAGCCAAAATCTGGAATTGTTTAAAATAAGGAGTGCAAGAGGTACGTGGAGGTTTCCTGGCTATTGTTCTTATGAACAAATTTTGCAGTTAAAAAATTCTATCAAGGGTTCTCTTACTAGATGAACCCCACAATATTGTATACATAATATGTCTCCAAAGACCAAAGTAGGCCTAGGCCATTTTCATGAAATCGACATTTAAAAGGTTGACCAGGCTCCTGATTATGGTTGGTTAATTTTGAAACTAATGTATCTAGTTGTGCATTCCAGTTAAGGTTCTATGTAAGGTGACTCCCAAACACTCTGATAGCGGCACTTCTTTGAACCTCCCCTCCGCCTATCAAAAGGTTGATGTAGTGAGACGGTCCCTAGGTCTGCAGTTGCGAAATTTTGAGGTTTTAGTCCACATTTCTCCGGAGTAACACCAAAAAATTATAACATTTAATTTAGGTGTCTATTCCAAGAATAGGATCTAGAGTGACTCATATTGCAAATGTAATGTCCGACGATTACTCTCGATAGAAGTCACATATCAGTCTCAAATATCAGTCAAATAATCTTTATGCAATTTTTAAGGCTAAGTTCGTTGTTGAAAACATTTGGTTGGATATTAATGAAATAAACCTATAATATGACTATTAAATTTTCCCATAAGAAATGCATTGGAGGCATTTTTAGTCTTCGGTTCTTTGTCTACATTTTGGCAACGTCTTTGCGAGTCTTAACAATCAAGACTGATACGTTCTGATTGCTCTAATGACAGGCTCAAATCCAGTCCAGTTCAAATTCTTGGATTCAGAACAGAACGGAGAACGGGAGCGGAGTGAAGTAGTCGCAAAAACAAAAACAAAGTTGTTTTCCAAGGATAATTTTTTTTTAATGTGATAGTCCCTAATGCAAAAGTTTAAATTTCTTCTTCGAATAGACGCTTATGGGAGGTACGAGCGTACTCCTAGTTTGGTATGTTACTTTGGATGATAAGTTACCACGGATCTGAGTTACCTGCAAGGTTGATTGAGTAACCCGCGTCGAAGGTAATATTGGCGAGGTAATAATATCTTCCAGAATAGATGCTGTTCAATTTTTATTCGTAAGAAAGTTAATTGGTTTTTCGCCTTACGGAAGTTTAAATTAATTTTCACAATTCTCTTACTTTGACTATTGACAAACACTGTAATAATGAAGCAAAGTTATCGATATCTCTTGGTTACAAAAATCACTTCACTTGTATTACAATAACCTGAAACACATTACGGAATTAAGATTTTAATTTGATCAGTTTCTCAATTTATTTTAATGGTTAGAAGACTTATTTTTTTTTATAAATCAGATTCCTGAAATGTCTAATTTCAATCAATAAGTTAGTTAATTGTCAATGACTGAGAGCTTTAATGTTAAATGCAAAACATAATCAATTTATACGTTAATGCTTTGTTTAAAATTCGTAATACCAAGTAGAAAAATAGAAATACTCTGTCAAACTTTAATTAAATATTACTTTAGTTATTAAGGACTGGTGGAATTCATTTACTTTAGCCTACTGTAAACATTGAAAATCAGCCGTGAAAGAAAAATTGCGTTACACAGCAATGTATTAATTACTTATTAAATATTAATTACTTAAGCCAACCATAAATTACACAACATTTTAGGACCAGTAAAAAGGCGTTATTTAACAATTTCACGAACCGACACCGACCTTGTGCCAACTCTCCCACCTGATAAGGGGTTCCCCAATTTCGTAACTTTCGCGCAAGTTTGTCTCAGTAGAAAAACTAATCTCTATGACACCGACCGGCCTAACCTTTTAGTTAAAACGTAGCGAAACCGGTCATATCGAGGTGGGGCCAGTCATAAAATCGGAGAAATTTGCCCATATTTGTCCTCTGTGACGAGGTTTCACATTTGCCGAACGGATAGCGACATCCGGTGGTGTGAAACTGTGGCTCCATCCGTGGGAAAACCCCGATCCGGCAGCGATTGACACGAGCAATTATACCTGAAACAACATGTTTTATATATCAATTAAAACTAGACACACCACTTTCATTAGCAGGAAGTCGAGTAAAACATTGTGGGAAGTAGGCTACGTATTTGCTCCAAACTGGAATTCATTTTTTATTAGTTTCAAAAGAACCAGCTGATTGAAAACTTACCCTCAAACAGAAGTAATTAAAACCTATATATTCTGAGAGAGAAGTTACTTCTAGTAATATTTTACTACACATTTATAATAAAATAATATAGTATAATATTATATTATTATATTATAATATTATACTATTTATAGTAGTCTGTTATTGTTTTGAATTCTAGGAAGCAATGGTGTATATTTTCAGTTTTTAGTGAAATAAAGTCATCAAAATGTTTATAAAAAGAGGAATTTTATTTAATATTGTACATTGGAAAAGGTAAGTAGAAGCTTTTTAATATTTCCTTTTGTTTATAATCTTGTTTACCTCACCCATGGATATATGTGTAATCAATATACGAAGAAACTTGTACTCAAAGTCTTTTTAATCTCCTTAAACATAATTTGAAGGGAATTTTCAAGATTAAAAGTGAAAAGTAGTGCTCGACCTCATAGTAATGCTGATTTTAGATAGTAATATGCGTTAGAACAATAACTTTGAAAGTTACAAGTTTGTGGTTAACTTAAAGTCTTATGCTTTAAGTTGAGCTTTTGATTTCTTTACACAGTGTTTGGAAACCATTTCCCAAATTAAAATAATTTTAATTTGCATGTCATTTTTCTACAAAATTAAGGTATTTTTGTAGAAAAAATGCAATAACTCTATTATTTGTTGTCAGATCCTGACAAACTTGGTATAATTGATTTGATCATTTAAATTTTAACTTTTTTGCTACCGGTATTTTTAGAATTTTTATAACACATAAATTTGAGATATTTGAACCTTAAAATGAAAAATGACTGCCATTTATAAAATACCCATTGGAAAAATATTTGTTTATGAAAATGATAGATTTATGTCACATATAAACTTAAAAGCCTATTACTATCAGTTGCGGAAATAAAATGTATTATTCGTAAAAAAAAAAATTGTGCTTAGCGGCCTAATGAAGAATTTTAGGACATATGTTAAAAAAAACTCTTTAGTCTATTTTTATCCAAAGAATAACTTATCACTGAACTACTAATTATGTTAGGGTACAAAAAATAAGCCCATCATACAGTTTATACAAGCCAGGTAACGAGGAGCCCGCTTAGTTTAACGACACAAAACATGTTCCAACCGTACAAGAACAAGAGCATCACTTACTCGGGTAAATTACAGTCCTGCCCACAGTAAATAACTACACGTGATTACAAGTAACTTAATAAATAGCGAAGCTCCATTAATAAAGCCATTATCCCCTAATATGTAAATTTGCCGACGATTTTAATGACTCTGTTAACCTCTAATGTATTCAAATTGGTTTTTATTTGATGAAATTATATCACAATTTTATCTCGGCCATCGGATTTTCACGAGCCGGCCGCGACGATTTTGAGATTCAATCATGTGATACAGGCTACCACGTGACCAGGACCAGTGATAGACGATCGGTATCGGCGCTAACAAGTCTGCGGCCGAGAATTACAACCGGGTTTCTCAATATAATTAGCTAAGTAAATACGACTGGGCTGCATGGCGAAGTGAACTGGTTGTGTGGTTAATATGCAGGATGGACAGAGCTGCGACACTGCCTGTGCTGATTGCTGCGATTGGAAGTTACGGGAATGAACATTAAGTAATTGATGAGAGTATTTGATGAGAAGAAGGTAAAATTAAATACCCCATCGCAGCAGCCCTGCATACTCAGTGAATGTCCAAAGGATCTTTATATTTTGTACTTTCCCCATAAACACCATAGGAATGTAGATTTGCAGCCATGGGATGTTGTTAACAAATAATAGTCTTGTTAGGAAATGTAATAGTTAGGTAAGGTAAACATCAAATTGTGTCAATATTTGCCCTATAAACCCTATAGGGGTGAGGATGTAGGTTTCCCGTCATGTGGGTGTTGTAAGCAAATATCAGTTAAACTCTACCTAGTGAATGTACATACAAAATTTTACCATTTTATGTCAATAAGTATATGAAACAGAGGACAGAGGAAATATGTGTTCTTAAAAATAACATGAATACCGCTAACAGCAGGCACTCTACGAAGGGAGACTGCAACGCTAGGCTACACTGATGTCTTGCACAGTAAATTACTGATGTGTGGCTCGTGTGTTGTATGACCGCAGTGTAACCAGGCACACATTAGTGTGGACACCGTACTATCATGAGCCTTATGAATGTTAACTGCAGTGACACCATGAAGGGAGACTGCAACGCTGGGATATACAGATGTCTTGCACAGTAAATTACTGATGTGTGGCTCGTGTGTTGTATGACCGCAGTGTAACCAGGCACACATTAGTGTGGACACCGAACTATCATGAGCCTTATGAATGATAACTGCAGTGACACCATGAAGGGAGACTGCAACGCTGGGCTATACCGATGTCTTGCACAGTAAATTACTGATGTGTGGCTCGTGTGTTGTATGACCGCAGTGTAACCAGGCACACATTAGTATGGACACCGTACTATCATGAGCCTTATGAATGTTAACTGCAGTGACACCATGAAGGGAGACTGCAACGCTGGGCTATACCGATGTCTTGCACAGTAAATTACTGATGTGTGGCTCGTGTGTTGTATGACCGCAGTGTAACCAGGCACACATTAGTGTGGACACCGTACTATCATGAGCCTTATGAATGTTAACTGCAGTGACACCATGAAGAGAGACTGCAACGCTGGGCTATACCGATGTCTCGCACAGCAAACTATTGATGTGCGGCTCTTGTCGTATCTGACCGCAGTGTAACCAGGCACACATTAGTGTGGACACCGTACTATCATGAGCCTTATGAATGTTAACTGCAGTGACACCATGAAGGGAGACTGCAACGCTGGGCTATACCGATGTCTTGCACAGTAAATTACTGATTGATGGCTCGTGTGTTGTATGACCGCAGTGTAACCAGGCAAACATTAGTGTGGACACCATACTATCATGAGCCTTATGAATGTTAACTGCAGTGACACCATGAAGGGACACTGCAACGCTGGGCTATACCGATGTCTTGCACAGTAAATTACTGATGTGTGGCTCGTGTGTTGTATGACCGCAGTGTAACCAGGCACACATTAGTGTGGACACCGAACTATCATGAGCCTTATGAATGTTAACTGCAGTGACACCATGAAGAGAGACTGCAACGCTGGGCTATACCGATGTCTTGCACAGTAAATTACTGATGTGTGGCTCGTGTGTTGTATGACCGCAGTGTAACCAGGCACACATTAGTGTGGACACCATACTATCATGAGCCTTATGAATGTTAACTGCAGTGACACCATGAAGGGAGACTGCAACGCTGGGCTATACCGATGTCTTGCACAGTAAATTACTGATGTGTGGCTCGTGTGTTGTATGACCGCAGTGTAACCAGGCACACATTAGTGTGGACACCGTACTATCATGAGCCTTATGAATGTTAACTGCAGTGACACCATGAAGAGAGACTGCAACGCTGGGCTATACCGATGTCTTGCACAGTAAATTACTGATTGATGGCTCGTGTGTTGTATGACCGCAGTGTAACCAGGCAAACATTAGTGTGGACACCATACTATCATGAGCCTTATGAATGTTAACTGCAGTGACACCATGAAGGAAGACTGCAACGCTGGGCTATACCGATGTCTTGCACAGTAAATTACTGATGTGTGGCTCGTGTGTTGTATGACCGCAGTGTAACCAGGCACACATTAGTGTGGACACCGAACTATCATGAGCCTTATGAATGTTAACTGCAGTGACACCATGAAGAGAGACTGCAACGCTGGGCTATACCGATGTCTTGCACAGTAAATTACTGATGTGTGGCTCGTGTGTTGTATGACCGCAGTGTAACCAGGCACACATTAGTGTGGACACCATACTATCATGAGCCTTATGAATGTTAACTGCAGTGACACCATGAAGGGAGACTGCAACGCTGGGCTATACCGATGTCTTGCACAGTAAATTACTGATGTGTGGCTCGTGTGTTGTATGACCGCAGTGTAACCAGGCACACATTAGTGTGGACACCATACTATCATGAGCCTTATGAATGTTAACTGCAGTGACACCATGAAGGGAGACTGCAACGCTGGGCTATACCGATGTCTTGCACAGTAAATTACTGATGTGTGGCTCGTGTGTTGTATGACCGCAGTGTAACCAGGCACACATTAGTATGGACACCGTACTATCATGAGCCTTATGAATGTTAACTGCAGTGACACCATGAAGGGAGACTGCAACGCTGGGCTATACCGATGTCTTGCACAGTAAATTACTGATGTGTGGCTCGTGTGTTGTATGACCGCAGTGTAACCAGGCACACATTAGTGTGGACACCGTACTATCATGAGCCTTATGAATGTTAACTGCAGTGACACCATGAAGAGAGACTGCAACGCTGGGCTATACCGATGTCTCGCACAGCAAACTATTGATGTGCGGCTCTTGTCGTATCTGACCGCAGTGTAACCGCACACACATTAGTGTGGACACCGTACTAATATGAGCCTTATGAGTGCTAACCGCAGTCGCTCTACGAAGGGAGACTGCAACGCTGGGTTATACAGATTTCTCGCACAGTGAATTATTAATGTGTGGCTCTTGACGTATCTGACCACAGTGTAACCACACACACACTTATTCGGACACATCGTTACCAATGAGCCTCATAACTGTAATAATATTCGCTTTGTGAAGTGAGAGACAAAATCGCTGACCTGTACCGCTGCTCTGAACTGTAGAATATTGATGTGCGGCTTGTGTTAACTCTGACAACAATATAACCTCACGCACATTAGTGCAAACACCTTTTTAACAATGAGTATAATGATTTTAACCACAGTCACTCCACTTCTTGAATTCTAATGTGGAACTGAGTGCGCCTTTGAAATTATCAAATTTGTATTTTTACATCTAGTTTCGGTGAAAATTTTACTGATATTCATTCATAATCTTAACAAATGATAATCTATTAATTTTGTAATATGAGCCTGTAGTAAGTAAGTAACAATGTGGTGTTCAGCGAATGTTATATGAATGAGCTGAATACAGCAAATGTTAATTTTACTACGGATTCTAGTCAACAAATTGATAAAACATTATATTACCAGATTTATTTTTAAACATGGGGCGGTTAAATGGTTGTTTGGTTGTCAAATATATCACGCAAAACAAAAATTTTGGGCAGAGTAGTTATTGATACAAAACACATAAAACATAAACTCGATCATAATCCTTCCGACCACACCATAATTTTCAATTACTCCCAAATTTCAACAACAAATTAACGTCCGTGACCACGTTGAAAAAACGAATCACCAAATTATTCGTCCGATTTACATACAAAACGCATGAATTCAATAGAAACCGGTGATTTCTGTGGAAATAAATCCCGAATAATCAGCCAGAGCTGGGAATGTCGCTTGTTATAAAACAGTTATGCGGGCGAGAATTAGTTCTGATGAAAGGTAATGGGGGGAGTGCGAAACTGCCTCCCTGAGGCATGCCGACGAGACCGGTATCGGGTTGCAAAGGTGTAAACATAAAGAAGGAGAGGATTTGGGGTGAGAAACACGTGGGAACTAATGTCCAGCCGGGGGCGCTGGGTTCGAGCCCGACCGGGAGACGTGGGCCGTAATTGGTGGATGAAAGGTGCGAACGACTAGACGGTCGGCGGTCGGCGGTCGGCGAGAGAGGAGGTTTTATTTACTCCACCGCAGTGGAGTGGTGCAGTACTTGATGTTGCGAAAAGAATTGGTAGTTAATGAAGATTTGTTATCAGCTTCGAAATGTATCCTATCTTTCGTGGAAAATTAGACTACCTCTTTTAAATCTTTCGTATTTTATAGCCAAATATTTTTCAACAAAAATGTATTTAAAATTATATAGGTTGTTAACAAACAACAAATTACAAGGAAAATTATCTAACTATTGATACCAAGTTTAAGGATCAGACAAAAAATAACGGAGTTATTGAGTATTTCTGAAGTAAAAACATTTTCCTTCACAGATTTTCCTTTGTAATTTATGCAATTTTGGATATTATAGTGGAAAAAAATAACTCAGTTATTTGTTGTCTAATGACTTAAAAAAATTAGGCATAACAATTTTATTTTTCAACTTTTTTGTAAAATTTGCTAAATTGCTATTGTAATTGGTTTGGGGTATTTGAGTTTTAAAATTTTAAACTGCCCACTTTTGGAAAATACACATTGGCAAAATATTTTTTTCTGAAAAAGAAAGATTGGTGTGTTACATCTAAACTTAATACAACCCAGTTAAGAAAATAAAAATTATTATGTGTAAAAAACAAAATGGCTAATAACGAAGCATTGTAGACCCCTACTTGTATGATGTTTATTTATTGTATACTAAATATTCCAAGTTTTTTGTAAACACCCAGAATAAGATAAAATGGTAAGTTTTATTGCCAAGTGCGACACTAAACCAACAAATGCACGTGACACTTAAATTTATTGTGTTTTATAAATTCATCTACCATAATATTTATGAAATATATTTTACTGTAAAATAATTTAAAAATAGGAAAATGTTTTTAAAACTTTTTAATTTTTCAAAGTTAAAAAAAACACTTTAGTAAATATATAAACTTAGCATGGTTTAAGAATAAAATGCTTATTACATAAGTAAAGCAATTTGTATGAAGCATTTACAATATTTTTAACCTCAATCATTAAAAGTATTATAGGTATTTAAACTCAAATTCCTGGCGCTAATTCTACAATGTATGCACTTTTATATATTAAAACTATTGGAACCATTTAAGTAAGCTTGTGTCCATATAATATAATTTCTTATGAGAATATTTGAAAAATGTCTAATTTAAATTACTCTGTAGGGCTAGTAACAGTATGATGGAAATTCTTGATCTCAAGAAAGTCTTAATCCCCCAAATTTCTATTTATACTTCCGTTCCTTCCTCGTTTTTATGGCCGACCAAGAAACCTCCCAAATTTCAATACCGCCGATGTAATACTTGGCATAGGAGTTATGGGGTGGGGATGGTTTATCGGAGCCCCGCAGCAGTGCTGGTCCTGGTGGTTATTCCGACGGCCATTAATACGGAGAGAGATCCTGCCGCTTGGTATGCGAGGAGCTTCAGAGCCTTAATTGAGCCCTTGTAATCATGACCCCTCCGTACCCAGCCTCGTAATTCGAGGGGCACACGCGTAATTTAAAGTATAAGTGGGAGCCAGGGTCGAAAAACTTTATGGGATTCCTTACAGCTCATTCAGTCTCATCAATATTGAAGTATTTAGGTTTTTGTGAAATTGGGTAGTTGAAATCAAGTAAGTTAAATGTGTTGATTTAATCGGTGTTTGGGTTGGTTTTTGGAGTTACAGGAGTCTTTGATGTATATGTTTTTTAGTTCGGAATTTAAAATTGTGTCATGTGTTTAGTTAGAGGATAAATATAATTTTTAAAATACAAATGTGTAATCAATTGATCAATTATTATAAGCATAATCGATGTTACAGCAAAAGTAGATTGTGCAATAAATAGTGACATATGTTATATTTTGCACTCTAACTACAAATTTATTCACAAATAAGGGTTTTAAGAGCTTAACTTTTGTAAACCCTTAAATTATTATAAAAACAACATAGTGTATTTCTGGTTTACTATCCTGTCCGTAAACGAAAATCATAGTTGGGAGAGAACTAAAACATATTACAATAAGTATAAGTTTATATATAACAACACTTTTTTTTATATAAAAAAAGGAACAAAGAATGAACTTAACCTCTTTATACTCAACCTCTCTTACTTGAAAACAGTCACCCACTACGTGAGGTTTGTATAGCTTCATCTCATTTTTTTTTTATTTGTATAAGAAATCTTTCAGTATTAATAGCATGTAACCAAACTGTACGTCATACTATATAATAGGCCCAAATAACCCTTTACGTTATCTTTTTTATTTGTGGCATGTTCCACCATATCACCATATCACAACCAGATTACACAATTAAATCCTTTTCCATGAAAGATTAATAGAAATATAAACTTCAAAGAAATCCCAAAACTATTAGTTAAATCAACTTCCTAGAGAGTGTTGTGAAAGTCATATTAATTCATTACAACAATGCACCGCAACATAATTTCTACTCACATCTCCCAACACAACGTATCCAAAGCATTCTTTCCACGGCCTTATCCAAATGTCAGCTGTATTGCTGGATGTAGATAAACAACACCGTGTACTCGGCGACTTAATTTCACGCAAATTAAGAATGCATTCGTCCATTCATTAACAGTTGTAAATCAACAATCGCTTATCTGGTATCCGTAGGAATTAATTCACCTGTCATTCACTAGAGACCGCTCTAAACAAACCTTTGGTTCCGGTGGCCCCTCGATGAATTGGTAGTAATTGCTTTATAATTAACTGCCCCATTCATCAACCGGGAGTCGGCTGTTTGATTTGAATATGTTTTCCCATCAGGGGACTCGTTGCGTTTTAATTGGGGGGTAAACGACGTAAATTATCATCAAAAATGGATTACTGCAGTCATTAAGGTGTAATCTGTCAAATTTTCGAGATCGCTACTACATAAGGGTTATCAAAGGTATGAATGTTTTTTTTTTTTTTTTTTTAAGTATAATAACCGTAATTAGTTAAGCAAAAAGTAGTTTTTAGCTGTAATTGTGTAACTTTTTGACCGTTCACCTAACAACAGATATAATCTCAATAATTATCCTCCCAAAATAGTATTGGATAACAGCACTGCATTTCATTATTGCATTGATTGTTTTATTTTTATGTAACCTAAACATATAAAAATTACTTTAAGGAGTAGTAAAATAAAATTTATTACCCACACTAACATGCATAAGATGTTTACAAATCTCAAACATTAATATGACAAATGAACTAAATCAGATCAGCTGATTATGTTCAGACACTTCCATAAAACATACATTTTATGTTGGATTTAATTTACAGGTTTGCTGCCATGAGGCCTTTTGACCAAACGTAGCTAATATCAGTTACTCATACATAATAAAGGTATCTAAAATGTTGTATTGGTGAATATAAAAAAGAAGAAAAAAAAAGTTTTGATTTTTTCATAACAATAACATGGAAATACACCAATACAAAATACAAAGGTATATACCGATTGCTGTTTCGTAAAATATTTTCTAAGTAGAAAGTTTTTGTTGAAGGTATATTCTAAATCATTAAATTAATTCCATACTGCAACACACTAAAGAAAATATAGTAGGCTATGTCAGGACTTTGTTGCAAACAATTAATTGTTTATGTTTATTTTAAATATTTTCTTAAATTATAACATATATTCTTATTTTTTATGCTATTTCAGACTACATAGTTATTCAATTTAACACATCAGTTAGTATTTTTATGATAGATATGTTTTTGACATCGCCCTATGAGCTATAGTATAAAATCCAAAGTAGTTTTTTTTTTTTTTTTATTTCTAATATAATTACTATCCATTAGATATTTAACGCCATTGAATTATTTTCCAGTTTATTTAAATAATATAAAGAATAGAGACTTATCCAAATTCATGCGTGAATAGGTATTAATACCATAAATAATATTATAAAAGATAAATATCATAACACACAAAGTGAGCAAATTATTCTACACATACCCGTCAAAATCCCATCGAATTTTGATCACAAAGGAACAAAGTGAAAAAATATTTATGCCCTTTATTGCAAGAAAAGTTTTTTTACTCATAAAACCCACATTGAGTATTCTCACTAAACTAAATTTCCACCACGATCCGAAAAAAAACCCAACTACTATCCAACTAATCCCACAGTATCAAGATTCTCCCTGAAAATGTGACTAGTACTAAGCGCATATTAATTATAATGTTTGTAATTTCACATACTTACGAGATTATTGGCCGGTTAGCCTCCGTATAAGCCATGTTATCCGCTCCATCGAGGGTCTCGACCAGTCGTCGCCGCTATTAGAAGACCATTACGGCGAAATAACTGTTATTTGTTAGTTGCTCAATCAGACCAAAACAATTTTGTAATATAGACACTCACTGCTTAAGCAAACTCGCTGCCGTATGAATCGTTGCGGTGGCGCCAGCGGACGCGTTGAACTCTTCCGATCAATTATAGGCAGAAGTGGCGATAGGTTTTAATAATATACATTTCGATAAGGGAAAATAAATTAATTTATATGTTAGGTTTTCAAACGCTTCTATTATAGATTAGATTATGTTTTTTATACATAAAAACTAAAATCGTATATATGAAAGTTTGTTGTTTTGATTTCAGGAATTCAAACTGTTGCACTAATTTGTTTTTGGTGATGGTGATTTCATGTTATTGATTAGTAAATTGTTGCGGGAATTTTCCATCACTGATTAGTAAAAGCAAATTACCGACGTTTCGGGACCTGGAATCTGATCCCGTCTTCAGGCGTTTTGTTGAAGCGACCCAATACGTGCCCAACATTGCTGTTGTTTGGGTGACTCCCTTGTAGGTACTGTCTCCTGATTGGTTCTGTATATATATGTTTTTTAAATTTACTTTTTGTGCTTTGTTTTGGCTGCCTTTTCGGTTTTCAGGTTTGGCTATGGACTTCTCCAGGTCACCTGGTGTGTTTTAACTAATTTTGTTATGTTCTACGTATTTATTCCACTTTAAGAGGGATCACACTCCTGATCCCGAAAGGTCGTGAATTTATTTTTACTAATCAGTGATGGAAAATGTTACGGTGTGTTTTTAAACTAAGATAACAAGCTTGTATAAACTAGAGCTCCTTTAGGAAAAAACACATTGTTGAACGGTCTTTCTAGTTAAATCTAAATCTATTAAGTTCATCAAAACACTTTGATCTACAACCGTTGCAATAAGCAACAGTATTTATAGCACAAGTAACGTCATAAAAGGTTGATTGTTAAACAAAATTCAAACTTTGCATCAAGAGTTCGTTCCATCACGACTCATGTTTAAGTTTCTTTATGTAGCTAACATCAAAATAGTGTGGTCTAGTAAAAACAAAGATAAGGTCAAGTGGCTTCGGATGCTGCAAGATGACTGTAGTGCCAGGTGAACTGCATCCCATAACAGCAATGGTGTCAGTTTCTTCGACATCCGGGGATGTCGCCACCGAGTTTTTGTTGGCTGAAAAAGTGTTAAAAAAACAACATATTACTCTTTGTTACCTGAAAGTGTTGCCAACGCTGCAGGAAACAACAATCGTTCTCGTCTGCGTTGTAGATTCTTTTTCTCAACTATTACTAAAATAAGGAAGTTCAAAGCAAACTAGGGTAGAATTTATGGTTTTAGATTTACCTTGATTGATAACTGCCAATTTGGTCAATACCTAATGGTTTGTTATTAACTAATAATCCAAATTTAAAATAGAGTAATATGTTGTGGTTACGGTAAAAATATCGTACCCGTGGCAAGACTGCTTCATTCTCTTTTTCAATCAGCTATGTAATGTGTAATGATAAATATCCTATACTATAATACGAGGAATCTCTGAAGGGATGTGTGTTCCACGATCTCGAAATCTAGCTGTTAGATTTTGCTTAAACTTTGCATTAAAGAGTATTTTGGCCCAAAAACAAGTTTAGAAACAGTCTCAATCCCAGGAAAAATCAAATTTGATCTAAATTTAAGTTTAGAAATTGTAATTTTTAACATTAGTCTTATGGGTTGCTATTTTGGTAACGAAATAACAACTACATGTAAACAAAAATAAAGGAACATTAATGTTAAGCAGACCTTTTGAAACAGCTGTTAACTGTGAAGAGGTATCGTCGGTTGTTGGTGAAAATATTAAAATTGAATCAAAACCTGTTAAAAAGGCCATTTGCAAACTACCCCTGCGGAAATCACCAGGATATGATTTAATCACAAGTGAAGTTTTACGTGAAGTCCCCTCCTCTTGTATTACTTTATTAACACAGATCTTTAATGCCATAATTCGAACGACTCACTACCCTATACAATGAAAACTGTCCCAAATTATCTTGATTCAAAAACCTGAAAAACCTGCTCACGAAGTTTCATCTTATAGGCCGATTAGCTTACTTCCTGTCATTTCTAAATTATTCGAAAAATTATTTTTGTCTCGGTTGCAAAGTATTGTTGAAGAAAGCAATGCTCTACCAAATCATCAATTCGGCTTTCGATCCAGGCATTCGACTATTCAGCAACTTCATAGGGTGGTCGATACAATTGCGTCCGGCCTTGAAAATAAAAAGTACACAAGTGCTGTGTTTTTAGACGTAAGCGCCGCCTTTGATAAAGTGTGGTACCCTGGCCTGTTATCAAAATTAAAAGCTTTTCTTCCATCCACCTACTATTTAATACTCAGGTCGTATCTACAAGATCGATTCTTTACTGTTAAACAAGGACTGGAGTACTCTGGCTGTAAACCTATCTCTGCTGGCGTTCCTCAGGGGTCATTGTTATCCCCTCTTCTCTACAGTATTTATACAGCTGACTTGCCTGAAACTCCCAATACCAAGATAGCCACTTATGCAGACGACACCGCTATCCTCAGCACTTCAGAAGATCCAACTGAAGCAAGTAGCCACCTACAAAACCATATTAATGTTTTAAGTACCTGGTTAAAAAATTGGCGAATGAAAGTTAATGCGTCAAAATCTTCACATGTCACCTTCACTCTAAAACGGGGCCTGTGCCCACCGGTTTATATAAACAACACTAGAATCCCTCAAAGTACAGACACACGTTATCTTGGACTCTACCTGGACGAAAAATTAACTTGGAAAACCCACATCACAAAAAAGAGAACTGCTCTCAATGCAAGATCTAAACAACTATATCGGCTGCTTCATCAAAATTCAAAATTGCCTCTTAAATCAAAATTACTTTTGTACAAGACCCTATTAAAACCAATATGGACATATGGCATTGAGGTTTATGGCACAGCGAAATTTACAAATATGAAGAAAATCCAAATTTTTCAATCAAAAATACTACGTTTAATATCTGGGGCTCCCTACTATGTAAGCAACAAGACTTTGCATAATGATTTCAATTTTAAATTTGTACATGAAGTAGCAAAAGAACTCTATTTTAAATTTTTCCTCAAACTTGATGGACATGAAAATCCCCTGATACAAGACCTTTTCACCTTAACATTGCCAGGCATCCGTCGAAGGAGGCTGAAACGGAATTGGAGTCGGGACTTTTTAGTTTGAATCCCTAATATTGAAGAGGACTACCCCTAACATCTACAATAATAAGGAGGAAGACTTCTGAGCCTACTCCTTCATGTTTTATGTTTCATGTTATTGTTCTTTTTATGTTATTAGCGAATTTGCTCGTTGTATTTTGTTTTGTACAGTTGCAAATATAAAATTAAAGACAAAAAAAAAAAAGAATCAAAACCAACGAGCAAGGCTCGGTTAACCTGGTACTTATAACGTAACTTGACTTCCGTTTTAGTTTTTACGCTTTATATCCGGAACACAAAAGATAGCCATTCGGCAGACCCTGGAAGCAGTTATGCTTTTTCCTCTACAGTATAACCGAAATCAACACAATATGACCTAACATGGTATAACCGTGTGTTACGTCAAGCAGCGTAACATTAAGTAATCTTTTTCAATTAGTTATCATCCGTAAATAAAAATCAGCTTGTGGGCATATAACGGATATTGACAAAAAATTTCTGGTCCGGCATATCTGGTATTTTATATTTAGGAGTTTTTAAACTAGTTGTAACATACTATATCATATACATTTATACAGTTAACAATCTTTAAAGAACAAACAATGATAAATCAAAATATAACATAAAATGAATCTTAGTCTTCTAACAACAGAATATGCTATAGTTCGTACCTTCAATTGTGAGCAGTCGGGTACGGGACAGGTACAAAGTAGCCACGGGTTCCCGTGTCCCCCGCATTAGCCACATTAGTCCTGCTCCGGGATGCTGCGACGCCGTATCTCGCGGAGATCTTAGATTAGGAAGCTCAGTGGCTCAGCGGCCGGCGGACCATCACCCATCACACAGATACCATCGATGTCCGCCATTTTTCAAATTGATAAGCCCGCCGCTCGTAAGTGAAATGAATTATTCAGCAAAATACGAATCGATTATTCTAAAAACGCACGGACATTCAAAAACACCAAATTAAGGCAGGTATTTTAAAAGCGGATTAAACGTTTTGGGTTTTGTTTGAGCGGATCCAGTTTGGAGATATTTAAATGGTCAGCATTAATACGGCGAGGGGAATACTAAAGCGACAGCGGACGGTAGTTCTGGAATACAAATTGAAGACGGATTTACTCCGCTTTTGTACTTTGTATACGGCTTGGCGTGACGGACGCAATATTGCATAGAGGTAAGTAATGATCAAGTCACGGCATTACAAACAAATGTAAGAGTTAAGAATACGATTTATTTTCTTTTTATTTAATAACTACATGTATTAATTATAGATACTGTACTATATGCAACTTAACATGTTTTCATTGCGGAAATTAAATTTTATAAATTGCACTAACAAACAAATTAATCAACACCCAAATAAACTCAAGTAGTACTAAAAAAAATCAGCCTATTTTTTACTCATAAACAACTCTTTTTGTAATTATGGGTTTTAAAATTTGTGTCATAAAGTGCATATTAATATTCAATTACTTTTTTTTTAATTATGAATTTTGAGTTTTATCTATGAATATGAATTCCAGTAAGCCATCTCGAAGATGAGTAAAGGTTATCAATTTTTTACAGATATTGTCAAAATTGATTATTGTCAAAGATTCTAATAATGTGCACACGCAGTCGTAGATAAAACCAAAATCAGAAAATTTATGGAATTTAAAAATTATAAGTTTTATTTACCAAGATGTTTCTTAGGGGTGTGTTATATATGAAACACTCATTAAAATGGCCCATTTGGACTCGAATTTAATAAATTTTACTATGCGTTGGGGTTTGGTTCTTCCAAACACACCATATCAAGAAAAAATGTTTAAAATCTTCAGGAGTGATCTTTTAACTTCAGTAGTAAAAATGTTTTTATATATGTATTTTTATTGTTTTATTCACAAATATGTGATAGTAAAAATGTTCTAATATCGGAAACTGGATTTTTTTGGAATCCAGCATGGATACTTAGCACATCTACGTAGCGCTAAAATCAATTGAGTGGAATTCTCACTCTTTTAATTAAATGAATTGATAAAAATTAATTTGTAATAAATTTTGATTCAGTTAAATATACATGTAACCATTTTAAGATATGCAGCAAAAAGGGAAGCTTAGGGATTTGTGATTGATATACACAGAAAACTTTCGAGATGTTTAATAACAAAAAAAATTTTCGTGTAGAAAAATTAAATATGGTAAATTGGTTAATAATTCTAGTCAAATAAATGGAAAGCTATCACCTAACTGGTTGACCACATATAACTATAAAATAAACATTGTTGATTTGATTGTTTCGACAAAAGCTATAACCTGGTGAAGTTTCGGTTAGTTTTTGACACTATGATTTTTTTAGCAAGCATCAATCCTAAACTATAATACAAGGAATGTCTGCAGAGATATATTTTCCATCGATCTCAAAATCTAGCGGATAATTAAAATCTTGTTAAAACTTTATATTTGAGAGTATTTTGGTCCAAAAATAATTTTTAAAACATCCTCAACCCCAGACAAAAAATCTTAAAGTATATAATTAAGTTCAAAATCTGTGACTCGGTTAACCCGGTACTTATACAAGACCTGGAACTCTCTGAAACGCTTTTGTATATTTGTTCCTTGCATCAAGACAAGAAAAAAAAACATCAGACAAATAGGGGTGTAAAATCCATCGTTAAGCCGCTAGCTGCCTTTTTGTTTTTTTCACATAATAATTTTTATCCCCGTAACTGATGGTTATATTCATATAATATTTGGTATTAATCTTTATCTAGCAATGTACATTTTCAGGAAGAAAGAAATTTTTACCACTGTATATTTTCAAAATGACGGCCATTATAATTTTTTCAAACTCAAATATCTCAAAATCGCTTAAAAATTAAAAAAATTTTACATGTTACAAAATAGTTGTAAAACTCAATTATCTAATCAATGGTACCAAATTTGTAAGCGTCTGACTACGAATAACGGAGTTATTGCGTTTTATCTGATAAAATGGCCTTAATTTGCATGAATTATAATGCAAAAGCAATGTTTATATGGAGGAAAATCACAATAACTATGTTATTTGTAATCATACCCTTACACACTTGGTACCATTGGTTAGATAATTTAATTTGGCAACTTTTTTGTAACTTGTAAAATTTTTATAAAATTTACCAATTTGCAGATATTTAAGTTTGAAAAATAAAATGGCTTTCATTTTGAAAATATGCAGCGGGAAAAATATATTTTTTCCTAAAAATGTACATTGGTATGATTAAGATTCATACCAAATATGATTTGAATACAACCATCGGTTACGGAAATAAAAATTATTATTTGAAAAAAAAATGGCGACTAGCGGCTTAACAATGGATTTTAGACCCCCATTTGTATAATGTTTTTTTTCTTGTCTTGATGCAAGGAACAAATATACAAAAGGGTTCCAGAGAGTTAAGGGACACTCTGTATAAACAAGTATATTATCCACCACAAAACCTACTGTTACCCTTAAAAACAGCAGCCAGCCCGGAGTGAAACGCAGCCAGCGGCAGGTCGTGTGTCGCAAATCGTACGTTACGTGGCCGACTTCCCATTCATTGATAGTCGCTATCATAACGTGTTTGCCTACGCACTCTCATTCATCCGACATCCGGCGGCGGTCGGTTGAGGCGAGGTGGCTGAGGCTGCCTAGGTAGCGCAGTCGCGGGCTTGCGCAACCCAAATGTCACTGATCGCCGGCGCTGGCCACCGTGGGATGGCTGGCTGAAAGGTCGGGGGGGAAATACTAAAGTTATTATTCTACGATGAAGAAACATATATATCTTTTCCACTACACTACATCAACGTTGTCGACCCTCACTTCAAACAACAAAAATCATGCTTTAAATAAAAACCTTTACTTCCCGTCACCATGGGCCAATAGGCCTGTGCGCTAATCTAAAGACAGCAAGGTACGGTTACGGCATTAAGTCACAGAGGCTAGCTAGAGGTGACCGCTCATATTTGTGCGTGTAATGTCGTCGCCCGGGATCGAACCGGGGACCGCTGGCTTGTGAGGCAAGAGCTTTACCACTGAGCTGCCACTCCCGACAGGTTATGAGATCTAGGGCTAAAAATTTTTGGGCCTATGACTTCCGACAAGAAACCAATGGAAACCAGTATCTGATGTGAAGTGGTTGTCAAGCAATTGGAAAAACAAGCAGTGCACCCCGCTAGGTTAGTTTAGGTTATGTTTTGTTTGTTATGGGCGAATAAAAATAGTTTTTACCTTGTTTAGAATTTCTTTCATGGTGTAGAGTGATTAAAAATATCGTTCGTGACTCGTCCAAAAACGTTTTGCCAACTCTGGACGGTCTCAAACTTGAAACACGATGGCAAGTTATTAAACCCCCATTTGGCAAGGTAATTTTTGGCCCTCGTAACGAAATTTACTATTCTAATGCGAAGCGGGATGTGCCGTATAAAATAAAAAGCAATTTTTATTCTATATTGTTTTTAAACTTACACGGCTCATAAACTTCACCTTCTTTCTTAAACTATTAATTTTTAAAGATATTTCCGGGACCGGCCGTTCTTAGAACATATTTTGCATGTAATAAGTCAATTCTTGGTGGAATAGATGGAATATGTGGAGCTAACAATACTTTCTCTTAGAAATAAGGGGATACTTCGTTGTATTTGCTAAAAATTTGTTTTTTGTATTTATTTTTAGAAAAAGGAAAACAAATTGAAAAACAAATTATTGTCAAGTTTAATTTATAACATAATTTTAAGAGATATCATATTTAGGTAAATTAAAGAGCGATCAAAACTAATGTATCTCACATAAAATAACATAATTATTAAGTGTAAAACCTAGGATTTAAATGAAAAGTAAATCCTAAGTTAGTGCCAAAACAAAATGAACAGTTTAGATATTATTAACGACATATAGAGCAAATGTACAGTATATTAATTTCAATAAGTGCCTATATTGTGTATTTAAAAATTCCGGTCATATTGGGCATTACTATTTTCAACTTTAAAAAATACATTTTTAACTGCCAATACAATCTACATACCCTGGTAGCAGAAGCGAAAACAATAAATCAAATTAGGTCAAATAAAGAGTTACCTAACACCAATTCCATACCGCCAAAAGCAACGCCAAAATACGAGAACCTTGACAGTTTATAAATTGAGAACTTGCGGCATTAGATGTAATTAACCGTCACATCCAGTCAGATCTGCGATCTTGCGATGCATGAGGGGCCCGGGGCTACGGGGGATTAAAATGTCGGGAATTACCCAGCATGCTTGACGGCGTATGACACTCCCTCAGGCATCAAAGTGTGAATCGAGGAAACGTGTGTAGAAGAGTATGAAAATCTGTTTATAAAAATGTTTAGCATATGCCATAGTCAAGTGTTGGTAATTCACATTCGTGTTTCATTGTGAGGTCTGAAAAATCATTAAACACTCTTTTAAGAGTGTCTATCAGAGACTTAATGTAATTAAAATAGTTAAAAAAGTGCATATGATAACCACTGTTACCATTGAAACTACTAAGATAGTTATTAAATAAAAGTTATCAAGCAATTTAGGATTACCACTGGGAAAGTACTATAATTTTTAAATTATTAATCCTTTTTGACAACACGCATAACAGTTCATTATTCATTCTGAAGAATAAAATAATAACTAAGACATCCACATACAATCACAGAGTATTTTCACGGAAAACTAAAAATGTAATTTTTTAGATGCACACATTATTATAAATTATTCTTTCGTGGAATCAATACATTTTAATCACCTAATGTTATTTTTTCTTGTTACTTTTTTTTGAAAATAAAATAAAAATCCCTTCTAACTAAAACAATAAAAAGTGAAATATTTTGTTTCAATGTATAGTTTTTCACGACTACTAAACACCAATTAAAACAGTACATAAGAATGACAAGAATTTGATCAAACTACCTATTTGGTCATGACCTACTAATGTGATAACCTTTCTAAAATTATTTCCGCTCATCTAATACGATGCACTCAAACTAAAGAAAACAAGGGAGGAAAAGAGTCATACTTGCATATTCAAATAAATAAAAAAGCTATTTAATTGGACAAGTGTGTAATCATACTAGGTGATAAATCATTATTACCACAAGTTTGTAAGGTAATAATATCCCATCTAGTATAGTATTAAACATTTTTATTATCTATCTTCTTATTTCTATAAGTTTTTCGTCTGTTACGTCCCTTTTTCTCTCGACCTACTGAACCGATTTTTAAGATTGAGGTGTCATTTTAAAGCTTAGGATATACCGCAGTAACGAATCATAATTAAAATGGTCATATTGTTTCGGGCTTCGCCCCCTCGCTTTCGATTTATTTCTATAGGGCGCTTTAAAATGTTGACCAACTTTTATTGCAAGTTTTTTAATGTGAATTGTAATTTAACAGCTGATTACCTTCAGATGAATTTTAAAAGTGAGATAGTAAACAAAAATGGATCTCTGTCACTTCATAATTAACATTCACGTACTGTAGGAGAGTTTCACTCATACAGAATCATAAAATGTGCAATTTGAGCACGGGCCATCTCGTAAAACTTAAACTGTTTTTTCCCTTAAAAGACATGTTTGAGGTGGGGTACTGATGTATCAAAATGTTATTATTGGGCACTACCCACCTTCATGTTTATGGCGAAGTTTTGTAGAGATGCGGCGAATTCTTCAGCCTTGTCAAATTAAAAAAATCACAAACACACACGGACATTTAGCCACTTTTGGCGCCCGAAACGTCGGGCTTAGTTCGGCGTGTTTTGTAGAATGTTTGTGATTTGTTTTAATTTGACAAGGCTGAAGAATTCGCCGCATATCTACAAAACTTCGCCATAAACCTGAAGGTGGGTAGTGCCCAATAATAACATTTTGATACTTAAACTGTTTATGCTGTTAAATTTTGTTAAATGTTTACCTTCTATCTAAAACCTCATGTTAGTTTCTTAAAATATTATTCCTTCTCAAACCATACCTATAATCGAGCACCCACAGATCCCAGCAGCCCGAAGGTCCGGCCGGCCACGACCCCCCCCCCCCCCCCCGAGGTCACGTGACGACCCCTGCCAGGGGAAAGGCACCCCGATATGGCCACTGTGTGGTTTACGCCGCTGTCCCCGTGTATCGTGCCTTCATTAGTGCCTCCGTGTCGTCACAGTTGGTTAGCACCGCCGAATCCGCAGATTCCGCCGCACATTTGTCCTTAGTTAGCCTCTGGAGTTGCCTAACTAATCGCCGCCGTCACGGTCGAGCGCTTACGTCACCGGTGATCGACTGTGGAAAGGTTTCGCTAATTATGTTATTAGCATTTTGTTAATTGACCGATCTTCTACTCACAAATAGGTGATTTATTTAAGGCGATCTTAGATTTGCAGAACTGTTTTTGGAAAAGTAATTTTTTACTCAAGCTCTATTTAATTAATGTGTCTGAACTAAGGAGTCACATAGTAGGCCAAATATGTTTCTCTTGTAAAATATACTTAGATCCTTATTTTAATTGCAAAGCTTTTATCAGACGAGATAATGGATGCGGAGTTTTCAATGAATGAATTACGTGTAGTTTTAAAGACGGCAAATAATAACAAAGCGCCTGGACTGGACAGAGTGCCCAATGAGTTTTTTAAAAACGCATCTGATATTTTTTTTCAAAAGCTTTTATGTATTTATAATAGTATCTTTTACGAAGGTAAAGTCCCAACAAGTTTTAAAAAGTCTATTGTTTTTCCGTTGCACAAAAAAGGGGATTTTAACGTGGTTCAAAATTACAGGGGTTTATCATTCATTGATTGCATTGCCAAATTATTTTTGAGTCTTTTCAATAATAGAATAAATAAATGGATTAATGAGCAAGGTATAATAACAGAGTTTCAAGCGGGGTTTAGAAAGGGATATTCTACGGTGGACAATATTTTCAATTTAGCAAGTATGATACATCTTAGCATTTCGCAACCAAACGGCAAACTTTATTGTTTTTTCGTGGATTTTACGGCCGCTTTTGATTACGTAGATAGAAGGGCTTTAATTTATAAGCTATCATGTTTGGGGTTAACAACGAAAATGCTGGGCATAATTAAGGATTTATATAACGGTACATCGGCCAATATATGGTGTAAAGATGGTCTATCGGAAGTCATCAACACAGAAAATGGCTTGAGGCAAGGTTGCGTGTGTTCACCGACACTTTTCAGTTTGTTTATAAACGATATGCCAGAAAATTTGGGAGGGGGGTGTAATTTTGGCGGGTATAAAATAAATATGTTAATGTATGCGGACGACATAATTCTAATAGCACCGACATCGACAGTACTGCAACTTATGATAAATAGGTTGCATGATTACTGTTCTAATTGGAATCTTAAAGTTAATTTAAACAAATCAAAGATTATGGTCTTTAGAAAAGGGGGGAAACTGGGAGCAAATGACAAATTTTTCTATGGGGGTGAGACTGTTGAAATTGTTAATAATTATACATACTTGGGGGTTAACTTCACGACATCGTTATCTTGGGAAACACACCTTAGGGAAAAATCATTGGCAGGAAAATTAGCTATGAGCTCGGTATGGAAAAATTTAATATCCAATAGTCGTGTACCAACAAACGCGAAATATAAATGTTTTAATTCAGTCATCAAAGCAATTATTTGTTATGGAGCGCAAGTGTGGGGTTTTTTGGAAAACGATTGTTTAGAATCAGTGCAGCGAATGTTTGTCAAAAAGCTTTTTAAACTTCCCTTTAACACTCCAAATTATGTATTGTATCTAGAAACAGAACTTGAAAAAATTTATTTCCTGACAGCCAGAATGAATATTAATTATTTGGTAAAAGTTTCCAATTTATCAACGGATCGAATGCCAAACATTTTTGCAAAATTAATTGTAGGTAAAAACATTTTTTGGTATAGGCACTGGAAACAGTTAGGTCAAAAACTGGACATAAAAATAAATTTCGATATGCAGGATTCGACCGAGGTAGAGCGGCAGCTGTCACGTGTGCTGGAGGCGGCGAGGGCGCGTTGGAGAGCGGACGTTCAAGGTCGGGCGATAACGTCGATGTATCACCAACTATATCGGCTGCTTGATCTAAACCTAGGGTCGAAAAGTTACCTTGCTGATAAGAATGCTGACTTAAGTCTTATCTCTTGGGTGATTAAAGTTAGAGGAGAACTTTTAAATCTTAATTTCAAACCTTGGGTTGCGGACAAAAATTATAATTGCTCACTTTGTAATATGCAAGAAATAGAAAATATCTATCATTTTATAGCAAGATGTCCTATTTTAGCTAACATCAGAAACAAACATTTCAATAAAATAAATTTGTCGGAGATTGAGTTATATGAATATTTAAATGGGAGGGATTGGCGCCGGCTGGGCTTGTATACGAGGGATGCTTGGAGATATAGAAAAATTTTAACCGAGGAATTCAATTTTTGATAAGAAACTTTATTTAAAATAAGTTATAGCAAATTAAAAAAAAAAAAAAAAAAAAAAAAAAAAAAAAAGCCTGCCAGATCTGTTTGGTAAATAGTTTTTAGCTTATCATTAGCTCCTGAAAACCGTAGTTTAGTACTGCTGTTGGTTCATGTTTTAATTTAAAAAGTGTTTTATTAGTAATTAAAAGCTGAATGTTACTTTTTGTTTGTTTTTCAATTATTTAAGAAATATCTAGGTAAGTGTGTCAACCAGGCCGACAGTCAAATTGACTATGGCTTTATGTGCAAGTCTGACTCTTAAGCTGGATTTAGCCTATGTTCTTATACTTAGATCCTTATTTTAATTGCAAAGCTAACACCTATGAACATCTCAGGATACGTAGCGTTGTGTAAAGATGGTAAAATTATTTTAGTAAGTTAGGGTGTCTTGCTACCCAAACGGTTAGCGTCTTCAGTACAAGAGGTTACGGGTTCGATCCCCGGGATGCCCACAAACTTTGAAGGGTTTGGATCGCTTCCCCTAAAAGCGTTTAGGTACTAACAATGCCATTGGCTGTTGGTACAAAAAAAATACCCCCGTCGCAGCAGACCTGCGTACTCAGCGAATTTCCAATGGAATTTTGGAATATTTTCTATTTCCACATAAAATCCATGGGGATGAGAGTATGTCGGTTTGCTGCCATATGGGTTTTGTTGGTAAATATAAGTTAAACCCTACCTAGTGATTTTACATACCAAATTTTATAAGGCTATGGTGTTCTTTTTATTTTCCCCATAAACCCTATAGGGGTGAGTACGTAGGTACGTAATTTCAATAAATCTGTTATATACATTGCACAGTTTATACCGGTCATTTATTTACTTTGACGTATTTCCGATGCAATTTTTTGTACAGCTCACAATGCCATGATATTAAACATCTTTTGGAAAGAGTATCAAAAGTATCACGTTCGTCTATATAATACCAATCCATATATTATACAGTCTCTAAATACACCTCAAATTTACCCGTAACTTGACCTGTTCCCTCACGTACCTTCAAAGAGTCATCTTCACCTTTGGGCCAGTAGCCCATTGTTGCGCAGTTGGCAATGTTAACCTATACGGCTTTTCATGCTACACATGGTATTTTATTCCCCTGTTTCGGATACCGTCTTTCAACCGATTTTCTCTAAACTTGGTGAGTGTTTAGTTGAATAGTTATATTAGGCCCCTTATAAATCGAAATTTTGAAATTTGGATAAATATAACTATCTGTGACGTTGCAAAAGTAACTCGTTTTTCCTTAGTAATATTTGTTAAATTTTCAAAATTTCGAGGTATGAGGGGCCTAATATAACTATTTAAGTAAACACTTACCTAGTTTGAAAAAATCGGTTGAAAAACGGAGTCCGAAACAGGGGAATAAAATACCATGTTTTGCATTAAAATCCGTATAGTTAACATTGCTGAATGGGCAACAATGGGCTACTGGCACAGGGATGAAGATAACTCTTAATTAAATGTGCAGAAACATTTTCCGTACGACCTCACCCGGCATCCATCACTCCTACCCAACCATCAGCCATCTCAGTGCGGTATGCCCCATCAACATCTCCATCACAACGCGGCGTGGGAGCCCTCAGTAGGCCGAGGCCTTGTCAGTAACGGACTACGGGCTCTAATTAATTTATTGTTCTGCCTCACTCATGTCTATCCTGCCCTTATAACTAACCCACATAATGCACTGCCACTACCACGGCCCCGAGTCTACTTTAATGAGCATCCGAAGGGTTAAAAATAGCAGCGAGCGGTGGCGACTTCAAGGGCGAAATACCTGTAATTAACTGCAATTAAAAGTCGTTTATAACTTTCATTTGAATATGTCGTGTAGAATGTAATGTCCCGGCATGGGGTTTAAGTCATAAGTATGCGTGTATGCGATAATGTATACGGCGTGTTTGGTCGAGTTTATGCATTTTACTTTCAAGGTGCTTGCAAGGAGGAATAGTGAACGTAGTAAATATTAAGATCAGCTTATCTGCAGAATGACCAAGACACTATATTATATGAAGTGTTTACTGTAAAATATACAATCGTATACTCTAAAACAAGCGATGTTTTGTGAGAAAAATTTTCCGTCCAAGGGTTTTTGATTTTTTAGTTTAGTAAGGGGGATTTGGCCTCGATAAATCCAATACAGTTAGTCCCATGGCTGGGGAAAATATGATAAAGATTTTTTGTAGCCACTGAATTGAACCAAATTCAGCTAATACATTAATGTATACATAAACCAATGTGTTAAATTTTCAACTTATGGTTATTGGTTCAAAAATGTATACCAAAGTGAGTACCCATCAGCCTGACGAGTGAGGAAAGAAAACGAGCTTGTATTCCGAAAGGAAGAGAGTTAGGGAGGGGAGATATCAAGCTTTGTCTGTGAAAGGAAAATGACACTTTATAATAATTTTACCGAGCATTATCTTGGGCCGCCTGGTTATAACCAATAAAATAATAAAATATAAAAGGTCTAGGATCTTTTGTTTTGGGATCTTTGTTAGGACTTTTTTTATTTATAACATTTTCAATAATCAGTAAACAAATTGCACGACGTTTCGGGATCTGGAATATGATCCCGTCTTCAGGTGGAAGAAATACCTAGAACATAGGAACAAAGTTAGTAAAAACACCCCAGGCGAACCTGGAGAAGTACATAGCCAAACCTGAAAACAGAAAAGGCGGTCACAAAAATCAAATAAAACACTAATAAATGCACAAAGCTTAAACAGAACTGTGAACGCAGTAACAAAAAATTAAATTGAAAAAAAATATACAGCAACAATCAGATCAGATTCCAGATCCCGAAACGTCGTGAATTTCGTTTACTAATCAGTGATGGAAAATGTCCGCAACAATTTACTAAACAATAACATGAAATTACCATCACCAACAATGAACTTTAAACAACAAATTTTCAAATAAATCAATAAATTTTATTGATTTATTTCAACATATATCCTTATTTGGCCAATGCCCCCCGTAGTATAACTGTATTTTATCATTTACGACATCAGGTATTACTTATCTAAAATATTTTAATATTTGAGATGTTTGAGATGTTAAAAGCTTTAAAATGGAAATTAAGATAATCATAAGCTTTTGGTTTTAATATACTATACAGTTTTGATATACTGTCTCTTGACTAGTTAAAGGACAACAGACAAAGAAACGTAACTGTTTGAGTATAAAGAAAATTATTAATATATTTGTTTTCATTTATTTATTCCTTTATCATGCATTTCTGCAGCAATGTATTCTGCAGCAATGTAGGTATTCAAATTATTATTTTAGTCCATTTCTTTAG
Organism: Neoaliturus tenellus; assembly: GCA_030545055.2. Taxonomy (NCBI): domain Eukaryota; kingdom Metazoa; phylum Arthropoda; class Insecta; order Hemiptera; family Cicadellidae; genus Neoaliturus; species Neoaliturus tenellus. Next base: position 119,331,057 of record CM061537.1, read on the forward strand.
AAGTGATTAATAGTTAAATAGTAATAGTACTACTACTTAAGTATTTTCCAATAATATAATAGGAAATGGAAGTAGGTATTCAGCGAACTGTTAGAGTTTTATAACAAAAATTTACTTTAATTATTTCTATTAAATTCTTCTTCTAAAAAATAATCTAATGCTCCTTGAAATTTATATCAAGAACAAAAATACACTTCCTAAAAATCGCTCCGACCATAACGTCATCGCATTTCAACCTTGGAGAACAAAGTCGCGTTGAAGTAAAGTTATGAAGCCGCATTTGCATGAAAATAATAATTCTAATTTACATACATTACCTCACTGACTGAAAACATTAAGAACAATCCCGGTATGTAAATAGGGCTTGTCGCTTATCGAGGAGATCTGTTTATAGACACCTCGGGAGCGAAACAGAGAAACTCCCCGTCATAAATGTTTGGCCACGCCTACCAGGGCGAACGCGGAGATATTTTAGGCGGAATGGGCCGACCGAGTGTACAAGTGATATTTAAATTCGGGTTGTAGAGTTGTCATGTAGAACAAGAGCGTGGAGAGACGCGTTTAAATATTGGAGGCTTCGGCCCCTGCGGAGATGAGGCATCGACCATCCAGCTGCTGACGATGATGATACATCAGCGGGTTTGTTAGTATTGGCCGTGCTTGTTTGGGACTATTATTAAAATTATCATAAAGTAGAAAATTGTTATACTGTTGTCCGTTTTTAAATGTCCGAAATATATTTTAAAAGGTGCTCCTTTTCAACCGGGTTGCTAGATAATGACATACCTTTAATTTCTAGGTTATTAAGAATAAAAATATATAAAGTTTGGTTTCAGAAATAATAAGAACTTTGACCTCTGACAATGGGATAACCCTATTATTTTATACTAGTTTAGGTCCATTATTATCTTTATACTAAGAAAGTTAATGTTTATGTCACTCTATAAGAGGACTGGAGATTTCATTTTCAGTAGAATTTGATCAAATGTCAATTAAGTCAGTTCATTCAATAACTTTGAAATATGTTCGCATAAGTTTTCACAATGATATTTGATTTCAAATAAAGCACGTTTTTCTTTCGTTCTTTCTATAAGTTGTCACATACGTATACATTGAGCTGTTAGTTTACTAAAGTGTAAATATCGTCTTAGATCAAAGTGATCATTTTATTTAATACTTACTTATTTACTTACTTTCCTCTTCAACGCCACGGTCCTTAGAGACGGGGGGTTTGTCATGGTATTTTACGGTCAAATAATTCAGGTTAGGTTTGTTAGTTGTGTTGCTAGGTCATAATTTTCTTGGATAGTAGAAAGAGGATTTTCTACTAAGAAATTCTTAAGTAAAGATTTACATTTTTTTAATTCAAATTTGATTTGATAGAACTAGGGAGAGAGTTGTAGAGTTTACAGCCTCTAACTCTTTGGAGAGTTTTGATTTTTTTCAGTCTATTATTGTACGGGAGGTTGAAGTCTTCCTTCCTCCTATGTGGTTATGAATGATGATTCTGGCTTGATTGCTTGATGACTGTGTTGCAAAAATAATTGATTTGTCATGAAATATGTTTTTATGGTATAGCTATTGTGTGGAAGACAAAATAAAATTAATATGATTATTCAAAATCACATTTTTATTTTTCATTTACTGAAAGTAGGACCTAAGCAGACTAGGTTAGCTCGTCTTAGAAAATAAGGAATGTTGTTGTTGCCTTAATTAATTCAAAATTGAAAAAAATTACATGCATAGCCTACATGAAATATATTAAATACAATATGTTTTTATATGATAATGATCAGTAATGAGGAGTCGTTTTCTGAAGGTTACCGTTGCAGGATGGAAATTCTGTATGAAAATCAACTGTTCATGGAGAGTCAATATGTTGAGCCATAACCTATCATTCATGAGTAAACGGTACAGAAGTTGAAAGTAAATGCACATTTGCAAATGATAATGATCATTCAAGAAGAGCACTTTACAGAAGGAGAGTAATTAAGCAAAAAAGAATTCTGCATGAGGATCTACTGTTCAAGAAGAGTAATGGTGGCTAGTTGAGGAGCCATTCTGTTTCAGGGACTATTCTGTGAGGAGCAATGCAACCTATTCATCCATTCTCTTTGATGAACCATTTTAAATGAAGAGCTCACATACATTTATACATTAGGCATTCCAAATATAGGTATGTACGATGATTATCACTGAAGGTATGCAGATAAAGATTTATCATGTAATCAACTTTTGATATTTTTGAGTAAATCATGTATTAAAGCCAACAAATTTAAAAAAGTACGAAACGAGGTATCATTCCTATATTATTTTTATGCAAATCCCCCTATAAATCCCACTTACACCGTACATGGCAATGTTTTGAAAGCCACCTCGTCACCAGATAAAGTCGTCATCAGCGGTGTCCAGTGTCGGAGCCGCGCGCTGACAGCATCTCCAGCTGATAAGCTTCCATTGTGCGATAAGCGGATCATATTGAGTCTTCGCCACAAAGGCGCCGCGCCGCAGTTGTGCTGACTGTTGCTGCATTAGCATACAATGCGATGCTTTCTGCTGATCTCGCATTACTCCAATTAATGCTGCGTATCGTCCACATCGATGTGATTAATAAACCGGGCTTTATTAGCAGCTGATGTTGCATTGTTGATATGTTTGGAGTGCTGTGTTGATGTTTACTGTCCGGAGATGACTTGTTGGACAAGGATGGGGGCTGTGTTTTTAGACGTAAGCGCCGCCTTTGATAAAGTGTGGTACCCTGGCCTGTTATCAAAATTAAAAGCTTTTCTTCCATCCACCTACTATTTAATACTCAGGTCGTATCTACAAGATCGATTCTTTACTGTTAAACAAGGACTGGAGTACTCTGGCTGTAAACCTATCTCTGCTGGCGTTCCTCAGGGGTCATTGTTATCCCCTCTTCTCTACAGTATTTATACAGCTGACTTGCCTGAAACTCCCAATACCAAGATAGCCACTTATGCAGACGACACCGCTATCCTCAGCACTTCAGAAGATCCAACTGAAGCAAGTAGCCACCTACAAAACCATATTAATGTTTTAAGTACCTGGTTAAAAAATTGGCGAATGAAAGTTAATGCGTCAAAATCTTCACATGTCACCTTCACTCTAAAACGGGGCCTGTGCCCACCGGTTTATATAAACAACACTAGAATCCCTCAAAGTACAGACACACGTTATCTTGGACTCTACCTGGACGAAAAATTAACTTGGAAAACCCACATCACAAAAAAGAGAACTGCTCTCAATGCAAGATCTAAACAACTATATCGGCTGCTTCATCAAAATTCAAAATTGCCTCTTAAATCAAAATTACTTTTGTACAAGACCCTATTAAAACCAATATGGACATATGGCATTGAGGTTTATGGCACAGCGAAATTTACAAATATGAAGAAAATCCAAATTTTTCAATCAAAAATACTACGTTTAATATCTGGGGCTCCCTACTATGTAAGCAACAAGACTTTGCATAATGATTTCAATTTTAAATTTGTACATGAAGTAGCAAAAGAACTCTATTTTAAATTTTTCCTCAAACTTGATGGACATGAAAATCCCCTGATACAAGACCTTTTCACCTTAACATTGCCAGGCATCCGTCGAAGGAGGCTGAAACGGAATTGGAGTCGGGACTTTTTAGTTTGAATCCCTAATATTGAAGAGGACTACCCCTAACATCTACAATAATAAGGAGGAAGACTTCTGAGCCTACTCCTTCATGTTTTATGTTTCATGTTATTGTTCTTTTTATGTTATTAGCGAATTTGCTCGTTGTATTTTGTTTTGTACAGTTGCAAATATAAAATTAAAGACAAAAAAAAAAAGAATCAAAACCAACGAGCAAGGCTCGGTTAACCTGGTACTTATAACGTAACTTGACTTCCGTTTTAGTTTTTACGCTTTATATCCGGAACACAAAAGATAGCCATTCGGCAGACCCTGGAAGCAGTTATGCTTTTTCCTCTACAGTATAACCGAAATCAACACAATATGACCTAACATGGTATAACCGTGTGTTACGTCAAGCAGCGTAACATTAAGTAATCTTTTTCAATTAGTTATCATCCGTAAATAAAAATCAGCTTGTGGGCATATAACGGATATTGACAAAAAATTTCTGGTCCGGCATATCTGGTATTTTATATTTAGGAGTTTTTAAACTAGTTGTAACATACTATATCATATACATTTATACAGTTAACAATCTTTAAAGAACAAACAATGATAAATCAAAATATAACATAAAATGAATCTTAGTCTTCTAACAACAGAATATGCTATAGTTCGTACCTTCAATTGTGAGCAGTCGGGTACGGGACAGGTACAAAGTAGCCACGGGTTCCCGTGTCCCCCGCATTAGCCACATTAGTCCTGCTCCGGGATGCTGCGACGCCGTATCTCGCGGAGATCTTAGATTAGGAAGCTCAGTGTTTCAGCGGCCGGCGGACCATCACCCATCACACAGATACCATCGATGTCCGCCATTATTCAAATTGATAAGCCCGCCGCTCGTAAGTGAAATGAATTATTCAGCAAAATACGAATCGATTATTCTAAAAACGCACGGACATTCAAAAACACCAAATTAAGGCAGGTATTTTAAAAGCGGATTAAACGTTTTGGGTTTTGTTTGAGCGGATCCAGTTTGGAGATATTTAAATGGTCAGCATTAATACGGCGAGGGGAATACTAAAGCGACAGCGGACGGTAGTTCTGGAATACAAATTGAAGACGGATTTACTCCGCTTTTGTACTTTGTATACGGCTTGGCGTGACGGACGCAATATTGCATAGAGGTAAGTAATGATCAAGTCACGGCATTACAAACAAATGTAAGAGTTAAGAATACGATTTATTTTCTTTTTATTTAATAACTACATGTATTAATTATAGATACTGTACTATATGCAACTTAACATGTTTTCATTGCGGAAATTAAATTTTATAAATTGCACTAACAAACAAATTAATCAACACCCAAATAAACTCAAGTAGTACTAAAAAAAATCAGCCTATTTTTTACTCATAAACAACTCTTTTTGTAATTATGGGTTTTAAAATTTGTGTCATAAAGTGCATATTAATATTCAATTACTTTTTTTTTAATTATGAATTTTGAGTTTTATCTATGAATATGAATTCCAGTAAGCCATCTCGAAGATGAGTAAAGGTTATCAATTTTTTACAGATATTGTCAAAATTGATTATTGTCAAAGATTCTAATAATGTGCACACGCAGTCGTAGATAAAACCAAAATCAGAAAATTTATGGAATTTAAAAATTATAAGTTTTATTTACCAAGATGTTTCTTAGTTTATGCTTCTTAGGGGTGTGTTATATATGAAACACTCATTAAAATGGCCCATTTGGACTCGAATTTAATAAATTTTACTATGCGTTGGGGTTTGGTTCTTCCAAACACACCATATCAAGAAAAAATGTTTAAAATCTTCAGGAGTGATCTTTTAACTTCAGTAGTAAAAATGTTTTTATATATGTATTTTTATTGTTTTATTCACAAATATGTGATAGTAAAAATGTTCTAATATCGGAAACTGGATTTTTTTGGAATCCAGCATGGATACTTAGCACATCTACGTAGCGCTAAAATCAATTGAGTGGAATTCTCACTCTTTTAATTAAATGAATTGATAAAAATTAATTTGTAATAAATTTTGATTCAGTTAAATATACATGTAACCATTTTAAGATATGCAGCAAAAAGGGAAGCTTAGGGATTTGTGATTGATATACACAGAAAACTTTCGAGATGTTTAATAACAAAAAAAATTTTCGTGTAGAAAAATTAAATATGGTAAATTGGTTAATAATTCTAGTCAAATAAATGGAAAGCTATCACCTAACTGGTTGACCACATATAACTATAAAATAAACATTGTTGATTTGATTGTTTCGACAAAAGCTATAACCTGGTGAAGTTTCGGTTAGTTTTTGACACTATGATTTTTTTAGCAAGCATCAATCCTAAACTATAATACAAGGAATGTCTGCAGAGATATATTTTCCATCGATCTCAAAATCTAGCGGATAATTAAAATCTTGTTAAAACTTTATATTTGAGAGTATTTTGGTCCAAAAATAATTTTTAAAACATCCTCAACCCCAGACAAAAAATCTTAAAGTCTATAATTAAGTTCAAAATCTGTGACTCGGTTAACCCGGTACTTATACAAGACCTGGAACTCTCTGAAACGCTTTTGTATATTTGTTCCTTGCATCAAGACAAGAAAAAAAAACATCAGACAAATAGGGGTGTAAAATCCATCGTTAAGCCGCTAGCTGCCTTTTTGTTTTTTTCACATAATAATTTTTATCCCCGTAACTGATGGTTATATTCATATAATATTTGGTATTAATCTTTATCTAGCAATGTACATTTTCAGGAAGAAAGAAATTTTTACCACTGTATATTTTCAAAATGACGGCCATTATAATTTTTTCAAACTCAAATATCTCAAAATCGCTTAAAAATTAAAAAATTTTTACATGTTACAAAATAGTTGTAAAACTCAATTATCTAATCAATGGTACCAAATTTGTAAGCGTCTGACTACGAATAACGGAGTTATTGCGTTTTATCTGATAAAATGGCCTTAATTTGCATGAATTATAATGCAAAAGCAATGTTTATATGGAGGAAAATCACAATAACTATGTTATTTGTAATCATACCCTTACACACTTGGTACCATTGGTTAGATAATTTAATTTGGCAACTTTTTTGTAACTTGTAAAATTTTTATAAAATTTACCAATTTGCAGATATTTAAGTTTGAAAAATAAAATGGCTTTCATTTTGAAAATATGCAGCGGGAAAAATATATTTTTTCCTAAAAATGTACATTGGTATGATTAAGATTCATACCAAATATGATTTGAATACAACCATCGGTTACGGAAATAAAAATTATTATTTGAAAAAAAAAAATGGCGACTAGCGGCTTAACAATGGATTTTAGACCCCCATTTGTATAATGTTTTTTTTCTTGTCTTGATGCAAGGAACAAATGAGTAGCCAATTTCCAAAACCTGTTGTTTTTATTTTTTACAACTTTCCAGTATACATAGAAAACTGATAATTTATTCACTGATAAAGATATTGTTATGATTTTTTCTCCTAAAATCATTAAAAAATCATGTTTTTAGATTTATATAGTGCTTTATAATCACAGGCAATTAGTTTTTTTATAAAAAAAATAGTAATTGTTGGATATAACTGGTTTTGGAAATGGAAAAAACAATTTAACAGGTTTTGGAATTTTATAGGAAGCCATCTTGTTTCTAGTCAATTTCCAAACCCTGTTAAAACCATTTCCATTTCCATAACCTGTTAAAGAGAGGATTCAATAAAATAGCCTATTTTGCAACAAAACCTAATTTATTATTAACAAACATGATGTACTTACTGTAAAATATTATTAAAAACCCATCAGCGTCAAAATTTTGCAAATTTCACTATATCTAAAAGGCAACATTGTTTATTTATTTATTTATTTATTTATTTATTTATTTGCATCAACGGACAAACCATTTTACAGAAATAAAGAGAAATAAAGACTTAATAAATAAAGAAATAAAGAAATATTGTCTTCTGTGACTTAATTTAATTCAAAGTCAATCTCCTCCTGCCCCTCACAAAGTACCTTAAACTTAATTAAATTATAAATAAAATGCTGTAATTACTGACAAACATGATTAAAAAACTATCAGCGTCAAAATTTCGCACATTTACCCATATCTAAAAGTCAAAATGATCTATGTCTTCATTTAATTCAAAGTCTATCTGCTCTTCCTGGCCCTCACAAAGTTCCTCTTGCCCCTCTGAACAAATAAATTAAAATTTATTTTAATTTTTATTTAATTTATTTTTATTTATTTTAATTTATCCTTTTAGTTGTGATCCACATCTAAAAGGATCACATCAATCTGTAGTCTCGTATTCCTACCACAGGAGACCAGAATGATTTCTCTTGTAATTATAATAAAAAGACAGCTGTCTATAAAAATACTTTGAAAATCCAGGTTAGCCAACACTAATTTCCCTTGTAAATAAATAATTATATTCGTAGTCATAGTAATATAATAGGGAAAACAAATTGTTTTAGGTCAAGAGAAATAGTTAAATGAGTGAATAAAGCTGGTTTTGGAAATGTTTTACAATGGCAGCCATACTGTTCTAATGTTATATAACAGGTTTTTGAAGAGTAATCATGTATGGTTTTATAACAGGTTTTGATTCTGTAGCCGAAGTGGAAACAACAGCTTTTGGAAATTGACACACTTTTCAAATGCTTTTTAAATACATATTTAGCTGGTTTTGGAAGCAAATAACAACTGGAAATGATAGCTCGCATTCTGAAGTAACCATAGCAACCAAAATCTCAATTTCGAAAATTATGACCGATAACAGGTTTTGGAAATTGGCTACTCAAATATACAAAAGGGTTCCAGAGAGTTAAGGGACACTCTGTATAAACAAGTATATTATCCACCACAAAACCTAGTGTTACCCTTAAAAACAGCAGCCAGCCCGGAGTGAAACGCAGCCAGCGGCAGGTCGTGTGTCGCAAATCGTACGTTACGTGGCCGACTTCCCATTCATTGATAGTCGCTATCATAACGTGTTTGCCTACGCACTCTCATTCATCCGACATCCGGCGGCGGTCGGTTGAGGCGAGGTGGCTGAGGCTGCCTAGGTAGCGCAGTCGCGGGCTTGCGCAACCCAAATGTCACTGATCGCCGGCGCTGGCCACCGTGGGATGGCTGGCTGAAAGGTCGGGGGGGAAATACTAAAGTTATTATTCTACGATGAAGAAACATATATATCTTTTCCACTACACTACATCAACGTTGTCGACCCTCACTTCAAACAACAAAAATCATGCTTTAAATAAAAACCTTTACTTCCCGTCACCATGGGCCAATAGGCCTGTGCGCTGATCTAAAGACAGCAAGGTACGGTTACGGCATTAAGTCACAGAGGCTAGCTAGAGGTGACCGCTCATATTTGTGCGTGTAATGTCGTCGCCCGGGATCGAACCGGGGACCGCTGGCTTGTGAGGCAAGAGCTTTACCACTGAGCTGCCACTCCCGACAGGTTATGAGATCTAGGGCTAAAAATTTTTGGGCCTATGACTTCCGACAAGAAACCAATGGAAACCAGTATCTGATGTGAAGTGGTTGTCAAGCAATTGGAAAAACAAGCAGTGCACCCCGCTAGGTTAGTTTAGGTTATGTTTTGTTTGTTATGGGCGAATAAAAATAGTTTTTACCTTGTTTAGAATTTCTTTCATGGTGTAGAGTGATTAAAAATATCGTTCGTGACTCGTCCAAAAACGTTTTGCCAACTCTGGACGGTCTCAAACTTGAAACACGATGGCAAGTTATTAAACCCCCATTTGGCAAGGTAATTTTTGGCCCTCGTAACGAAATTTACTATTCTAATGCGAAGCGGGATGTGCCGTATAAAATAAAAAGCAATTTTTATTCTATATTGTTTTTAAACTTACACGGCTCATAAACTTCACCTTCTTTCTTAAACTATTAATTTTTAAAGATATTTCCGGGACCGGCCGTTCTTAGAACATATTTTGCATGTAATAAGTCAATTCTTGGTGGAATAGATGGAATATGTGGAGCTAACAATACTTTCTCTTAGAAATAAGGGGATACTTCGTTGTATTTGCTAAAAATTTGTTTTTTGTATTTATTTTTAGAAAAAGGAAAACAAATTAAAAAACAAATTATTGTCAAGTTTAATTTATAACATAATTTTAAGAGATATCATATTTAGGTAAATTAAAGAGCGATCAAAACTAATGAATCTCACATAAAATAACATAATTATTAAGTGTAAAACCTAGGATTTAAATGAAAAGTAAATCCTAAGTTAGTGCCAAAACAAAATGAACAGTTTAGATATTATTAACGACATATAGAGCAAATGTACAGTATATTAATTTCAATAAGTGCCTATATTGTGTATTTAAAAATTCCGGTCATATTGGGCATTACTATTTTCAACTTTAAAAAATACATTTTTAACTGCCAATACAATCTACATACCCTGGTAGCAGAAGCGAAAACAATAAATCAAATTAGGTCAAATAAAGAGTTACCTAACACCAATTCCATACCGCCAAAAGCAACGCCAAAATACGAGAACCTTGACAGTTTATAAATTGAGAACTTGCGGCATTAGATGTAATTAACCGTCACATCCAGTCAGATCTGCGATCTTGCGATGCATGAGGGGCCCGGGGCTACGGGGGATTAAAATGTCGGGAATTACCCAGCATGCTTGACGGCGTATGACACTCCCTCAGGCATCAAAGTGTGAATCGAGGAAACGTGTGTAGAAGAGTATGAAAATCTGTTTATAAAAATGTTTAGCATATGCCATAGTCAAGTGTTGGTAATTCACATTCGTGTTTCATTGTGAGGTCTGAAAAATCATTAAACACTCTTTTAAGAGTGTCTATCAGAGACTTAATGTAATTAAAATAGTTAAAAAAGTGCATATGATAACCACTGTTACCATTGAAACTACTAAGATAGTTATTAAATAAAAGTTATCAAGCAATTTAGGATTACCACTGGGAAAGTACTATAATTTTTAAATTATTAATCCTTTTTGACAACACGCATAACAGTTCATTATTCATTCTGAAGAATAAAATAATAACTAAGACATCCACATACAATCACAGAGTATTTTCACGGAAAACAAAAATGTAATTTTTTAGATGCACACATTATTATAAATTATTCTTTCGTGGAATCAATACATTTTAATCACCTAATGTTATTTTTTCTTGTTACTTTTTTTTGAAAATAAAATAAAAATCCCTTCTAACTAAAACAATAAAGAGTGAAATATTTTGTTTCAATGTATAGTTTTTCACGATTACTAAACACCAATTAAAACAGTACATAAGAATGACAAGAATTTGATCAAACTACCTATTTGGTCATGACCTACTAATGTGATAACCTTTCTAAAATTATTTCCGCTCATCTAATACGATGCACTCAAACTAAAGAAAACAAGGGAGGAAAAGAGTCATACTTGCATATTCAAATAAATAAAAAAGCTATTTAATTGGACAAGTGTGTAATCATACTAGGTGATAAATCATTATTACCACAAGTTTGTAAGGTAATAATATCCCATCTAGTATAGTATTAAACATTTTTATTATCTATCTTCTTATTTCTATAAGTTTTTCGTCTGTTACGTCCCTTTTTCTCTCGACCTACTGAACCGATTTTTAAGATTGAGGTGTCATTTTAAAGCTTAGGATATACCGCAGTAACGAATCATAATTAAAATGGTCATATTGTTTCGGGCTTCGCCCCCTCGCTTTCGATTTATTTCTATAGGGCGCTTTAAAATGTTGACCAACTTTTATTGCAAGTTTTTTAATGTGAATTGTAATTTAACAGCTGATTACCTTCAGATGAATTTTAAAAGTGAGATAGTAAACAAAAATGGATCTCTGTCACTTCATAATTAACATTCACGTACTGTAGGAGAGTTTCACTCATACAGAATCATAAAATGTGCAATTTGAGCACGGGCCATCTCGTAAAACTTAAACTGTTTTTTCCCTTAAAAGACATGTTTGAGGTGGGGTACTGATGTATCAAAATGTTATTATTGGGCACTACCCACCTTCATGTTTATGGCGAAGTTTTGTAGAGATGCGGCGAATTCTTCAGCCTTGTCAAATTAAAAAAATCACAAACACACACGGACATTTAGCCACTTTTGGCGCCCGAAACGTCGGGCTTAGTTCGGCGTGTTTTGTAGACTATTCGTGTTCTGTGTCCGTGTATGTTTGTGATTTGTTTTAATTTGACAAGGCTGAAGAATTCGCCGCATATCTACAAAACTTCGCCATAAACCTGAAGGTGGGTAGTGCCCAATAATAACATTTTGATACTTAAACTGTTTATGCTGTTAAATTTTGTTAAATGTTTACCTTCTATCTAAAACCTCATGTTAGTTTCTTAAAATATTATTCCTTCTCAAACCATACCTATAATCGAGCACCCACAGATCCCAGCAGCCCGAAGGTCCGGCCGGCCACGACCCCCCCCCCCCCCCCCCCGAGGTCACGTGACGACCCCTGCCAGGGGAAAGGCACCCCGATATGGCCACTGTGTGGTTTACGCCGCTGTCCCCGTGTATCGTGCCTTCATTAGTGCCTCCGTGTCGTCACAGTTGGTTAGCACCGCCGAATCCGCAGATTCCGCCGCACATTTGTCCTTAGTTAGCCTCTGGAGTTGCCTAACTAATCGCCGCCGTCACGGTCGAGCGCTTACGTCACCGGTGATCGACTGTGGAAAGGTTTCGCTAATTATGTTATTAGCATTTTGTTAATTGACCGATCTTCTACTCACAAATAGGTGATTTATTTAAGGCGATCTTAGATTTGCAGAACTGTTTTTGGAAAAGTAATTTTTTACTCAAGCTCTATTTAATTAATGTGTCTGAACTAAGGAGTCACATAGTAGGCCAAATATGTTTCTCTTGTAAAATATACTTAGATCCTTATTTTAATTGCAAAGCTAACACCTATGAAGATCTCAGGATACGTAGCGTTGTGTAAAGATGGTAAAATTATTTTAGTAAGTTAGGGTGTCTTGCTACCCAAACGGTTAGCGTCTTCAGTACAAGAGGTTACGGGTTCGATCCCCGGGATGCCCACAAACTTTGAAGGGTTTGGATCGCTTCCCCTAAAAGCGTTTAGGTACTAACAATGCCATTGGCTGTTGGTACAAAAAAAATACCCCCGTCGCAGCAGACCTGCGTACTCAGCGAATTTCCAATGGAATTTTGGAATATTTTCTATTTCCACATAAAATCCATGGGGATGAGAGTATGTCGGTTTGCTGCCATATGGGTTTTGTTGGTAAATATAAGTTAAACCCTACCTAGTGATTTTACATACCAAATTTTATAAGGCTATGGTGTTCTTTTTATTTTCCCCATAAACCCTATAGGGGTGAGTACGTAGGTACGTAATTTCAATAAATCTGTTATATACATTGCACAGTTTATACCGGTCATTTATTTACTTTGACGTATTTCCGATGCAATTTTTTGTACAGCTCACAATGCCATGATATTAAACATCTTTTGGAAAGAGTATCAAAAGTATCACGTTCGTCTATATAATACCAATCCATATATTATACAGTCTCTAAATACACCTCAAATTTACCCGTAACTTGACCTGTTCCCTCACGTACCTTCAAAGAGTCATCTTCACCTTTGGGCCAGTAGCCCATTGTTGCGCAGTTGGCAATGTTAACCTATACGGCTTTTCATGCTACACATGGTATTTTATTCCCCTGTTTCGGATACCGTCTTTCAACCGATTTTCTCTAAACTTGGTGAGTGTTTAGTTGAATAGTTATATTAGGCCCCTTATAAATCGAAATTTTGAAATTTGGATAAATATAACTATCTGTGACGTTGCAAAAGTAACTCGTTTTTCCTTAGTAATATTTGTTAAATTTTCAAAATTTCGAGGTATGAGGGGCCTAATATAACTATTTAAGTAAACACTTACCTAGTTTGAAAAAATCGGTTGAAAAACGGAGTCCGAAACAGGGGAATAAAATACCATGTTTTGCATTAAAATCCGTATAGTTAACATTGCTGAATGGGCAACAATGGGCTACTGGCACAGGGATGAAGATAACTCTTAATTAAATGTGCAGAAACATTTTCCGTACGACCTCACCCGGCATCCATCACTCCTACCCAACCATCAGCCATCTCAGTGCGGTATGCCCCATCAACATCTCCATCACAACGCGGCGTGGGAGCCCTCAGTAGGCCGAGGCCTTGTCAGTAACGGACTACGGGCTCTAATTAATTTATTGTTCTGCCTCACTCATGTCTATCCTGCCCTTATAACTAACCCACATAATGCACTGCCACTACCACGGCCCCGAGTCTACTTTAATGAGCATCCGAAGGGTTAAAAATAGCAGCGAGCGGTGGCGACTTCAAGGGCGAAATACCTGTAATTAACTGCAATTAAAAGTCGTTTATAACTTTCATTTGAATATGTCGTGTAGAATGTAATGTCCCGGCATGGGGTTTAAGTCATAAGTATGCGTGTATGCGATAATGTATACGGCGTGTTTGGTCGAGTTTATGCATTTTACTTTCAAGGTGCTTGCAAGGAGGAATAGTGAACGTAGTAAATATTAAGATCAGCTTATCTGCAGAATGACCAAGACACTATATTATATGAAGTGTTTACTGTAAAATATACAATCGTATACTCTAAAACAAGCGATGTTTTGTGAGAAAAATTTTCCGTCCAAGGGTTTTTGATTTTTTAGTTTAGTAAGGGGGATTTGGCCTCGATAAATCCAATACAGTTAGTCCCATGGCTGGGGAAAATATGATAAAGATTTTTTGTAGCCACTGAATTGAACCAAATTCAGCTAATACATTAATGTATACATAAACCAATGTGTTAAATTTTCAACTTATGGTTATTGGTTCAAAAATGTATACCAAAGTGAGTACCCATCAGCCTGACGAGTGAGGAAAGAAAACGAGCTTGTATTCCGAAAGGAAGAGAGTTAGGGAGGGGAGATATCAAGCTTTGTCTGTGAAAGGAAAATGACACTTTATAATAATTTTACCGAGCATTATCTTGGGCCGCCTGGTTATAACCAATAAAATAATAAAATATAAAAGGTCTAGGATCTTTTGTTTTGGGATCTTTGTTAGGACTTTTTTTTATTTATAACATTTTCAATAATCAGTAAACAAATTGCACGACGTTTCGGGATCTGGAATATGATCCCGTCTTCAGGTGGAAGAAATACCTAGAACATAGGAACAAAGTTAGTAAAAACACCCCAGGCGAACCTGGAGAAGTACATAGCCAAACCTGAAAACAGAAAAGGCGGTCACAAAAATCAAATAAAACACTAATAAATGCACAAAGCTTAAACAGAACTGTGAACGCAGTAACAAAAAATTAAATTGAAAAAAAATATACAGCAACAATCAGATCAGATTCCAGATCCCGAAACGTCGTGAATTTCGTTTACTAATCAGTGATGGAAAATGTCCGCAACAATTTACTAAACAATAACATGAAATTACCATCACCAACAATGAACTTTAAACAACAAATTTTCAAATAAATCAATAAATTTTATTGATTTATTTCAACATATATCCTTATTTGGCCAATGCCCCCCGTAGTATAACTGTATTTTATCATTTACGACATCAGGTATTACTTATCTAAAATATTTTAATATTTGAGATGTTTGAGATGTTAAAAGCTTTAAAATGGAAATTAAGATAATCATAAGCTTTTGGTTTTAATATACTATACAGTTTTGATATACTGTCTCTTGACTAGTTAAAGGACAACAGACAAAGAAACGTAACTGTTTGAGTATAAAGAAAATTATTAATATATTTGTTTTCATTTATTTATTCCTTTATCATGCATTTCTGCAGCAATGTATTCTGCAGCAATGTAGGTATTCAAATTATTATTTTAGTCCATTTCTTTAGAAGTGATTAATAGTTAAATAGTAATAGTACTACTACTTAAGTATTTTCCAATAATATAATAGGAAATGGAAGTAGGTATTCAGCGAACTGTTAGAGTTTTATAACAAAAATTTACTTTAATTATTTCTATTAAATTCTTCTTCTAAAAAATCATCTAATGCTCCTTGAAATTTATATCAAGAACAAAAATACACTTCCTAAAAATCGCTCCGACCATAACGTCATCGCATTTCAACCTTGGAGAACAAAGTCGCGTTGAAGTAAAGTTATGAAGCCGCATTTGCATGAAAATAATAATTCTAATTTACATACATTACCTCACTGACTGAAAACATTAAGAACAATCCCGGTATGTAAATAGGGCTTGTCGCTTATCGAGGAGATCTGTTTATAGACACCTCGGGAGCGAAACAGAGAAACTCCCCGTCATAAATGTTTGGCCACGCCTACCAGGGCGAACGCGGAGATATTTTAGGCGGAATGGGCCGACCGAGTGTACAAGTGATATTTAAATTCGGGTTGTAGAGTTGTCATGTAGAACAAGAGCGTGGAGAGACGCGTTTAAATATTGGAGGCTTCGGCCCCTGCGGAGATGAGGCATCGACCATCCAGCTGCTGACGATGATGATACATCAGCGGGTTTGTTAGTATTGGCCGTGCTTGTTTGGGACTATTATTAAAATTATCATAAAGTAGAAAATTGTTATACTGTTGTCCGTTTTTAAATGTCCGAAATATATTTTAAAAGGTGCTCCTTTTCAACCGGGTTGCTAGATAATGACATACCTTTAATTTCTAGGTTATTAAGAATAAAAATATATAAAGTTTGGTTTCAGAAATAATAAGAACTTTGACCTCTGACAATGGGATAACCCTATTATTTTATACTAGTTTAGGTCCATTATTATCTTTATACTAAGAAAGTTAATGTTTATGTCACTCTATAAGAGGACTGGAGATTTCATTTTCAGTAGAATTTGATCAAATGTCAATTAAGTCAGTTCATTCAATAACTTTGAAATATGTTCGCATAAGTTTTCACAATGATATTTGATTTCAAATAAAGCACGTTTTTCTTTCGTTCTTTCTATAAGTTGTCACATACGTATACATTGAGCTGTTAGTTTACTAAAGTGTAAATATCGTCTTAGATCAAAGTGATCATTTTATTTAATACTTACTTATTTACTTACTTTCCTCTTCAACGCCACGGTCCTTAGAGACGGGGGGTTTGTCATGGTATTTTACGGTCAAATAATTCAGGTTAGGTTTGTTAGTTGTGTTGCTAGGTCATAATTTTCTTGGATAGTAGAAAGAGGATTTTCTACTAAGAAATTCTTAAGTAAAGATTTACATTTTTTTAATTCAAATTTGATTTGATAGAACTAGGGAGAGAGTTGTAGAGTTTACAGCCTCTAACTCTTTGGAGAGTTTTGATTTTTTTCAGTCTATTATTGTACGGGAGGTTGAAGTCTTCCTTCCTCCTATGTGGTTATGAATGATGATTCTGGCTTGATTGCTTGATGACTGTGTTGCAAAAATAATTGATTTGTCATGAAATATGTTTTTATGGTATAGCTATTGTGTGGAAGACAAAATAAAATTAATATGATTATTCAAAATCACATTTTTATTTTTCATTTACTGAAAGTAGGACCTAAGCAGACTAGGTTAGCTCGTCTTAGAAAATAAGGAATGTTGTTGTTGCCTTAATTAATTCAAAATTGAAAAAAATTACATGCATAGCCTACATGAAATATATTAAATACAATATGTTTTTATATGATAATGATCAGTAATGAGGAGTCGTTTTCTGAAGGTTACCGTTGCAGGATGGAAATTCTGTATGAAAATCAACTGTTCATGAAGAGTCAATATGTTGAGCCATAACCTATCATTCATGAGTAAACGGTACAGAAGTTGAAAGTAAATGCACATTTGCAAATGATAATGATCATTCAAGAAGAGCACTTTACAGAAGGAGAGTAATTAAGCAAAAAAGAATTCTGCATGAGGATCTACTGTTCAAGAAGAGTAATGGTGGCTAGTTGAGGAGCCATTCTGTTTCAGGGACTATTCTGTGAGGAGCAATGCAACCTATTCATCCATTTTCTTTGATGAACCATTTAAAATGAAGAGCTCACATACATTTCTACATTAGGCATTTCACATATAGTGTACGATGATCATCATTGAAGGTCTGCAGATAAAGATTTATCATGTAATCTAATTGTGATATTTTTTAGTACTTCGTGTCATGAAACCAACAAATTAATAAAAAAAAGCACGAGCTATTTCAACTTATATTCTTTTCATGCTTATATCCCACTTACACCTTACATGGCAATGTTTTGAAAGCCACCTCGTCACCAGATAAAGTCGTCATCAGCGGTGTCCAGTGTCGGAGCCGCGCGCTGACAGCATCTCCAGCTGATAAGCTTCCATTGTGCGATAAGCGGATCATATTGAGTCTTCGCCACAAAGGCGCCCCGCCGCAGTTGTGCTGACTGTTGCTGCATTAGCATACAATGCGATGCTTTCTGCTGATCTCGCATTGCTCCAATTAATGCTGCGTATCGTCCACATCGATGTGATTAATAAACCGGGCTTTATTAGCAGCTGATGTTGCATTGTTGATATGTTTGGAGTGCTGTGTTGATGTTTACTGTCCGGAGATGACTTGTTGGACAAGGAGGGGGTTGCGGGGTGAAGGGGAAGCTGAAGCATGCCATTGGCCAAAACAATTTGCTTTTTGTTTTTGATTTTTTTTTATTCTACCATATGTTAAGCTATAAACAAAACCAAAAACATACAACATCCATACGATGCTTTCTTTTATTTTACAGTCAGCTGTCTTTCTCTACATTGAATTAGACTAGGTGGTTTGTCAACAAAGATAATTTGTTTACTTTTTTTAGCAAAATTTTTTCATGTAGAATAGTACAATCTAAGTTTGTTTTTATTTCTTAGTTAACGAAATTACATGTAGGTTTCAGATGTAAATTTCCCCTCGCCCCCAACCCCCTCAGTGGCCAACAAGTCATCTCCAGACAAAATAGAAGTGTTTTTTATTTTATTATTTTGTTGTTTGATTGTTTGTTTCTAATTTTTTATGGATCGATTTTTTATTATAGATTGAGATATAATTTTGTTAAGGTTAACGGAGTTGAGTATTTTGAATGCGACCGGGTTAAAACAAAATTTAATCATAACAGAGGAAGATGTAATCAGGGGCTTACACGAAGTATAATTAATTTACTATACACTTTTATAGAATCTCTCAACCTAATGACATTTGTTAACAAAATAAGCACAGATCAATCAGACATTAACCATAAACTACAGATTGCCCAAAACTTCAGTTGATGTGGACCGTGTGAGCCCAATTAGGCCTACTTAAAAAAAAATTATAACCAAAACATTTGTTTTTCCTTATCTACTAGAATTTTTTATTAGGCTACAACAGTTCGTATAGTAATTCATTTAATTACCCTTCAGTCATAATTATAGAATAGAAACCTTAAAATACTTCAAGGCGAATAGCCTTGGGAGCTGATTCTCAATGTTTAAAGGAAACAACTACTGTCCAAGCCCTATCCAACAACACCAAAAACATGAAAGTCTGTGTAGGAGAAGATATAAATAGATTACTCCTCGTCGAATTTCGGCACATATTCACCTCACGGTCCTGTGCTGTGTACACGAGTCAATAAGTGAGATTCCTAACTGGTTTCTCGTCATGACCAAAACTGCCACATGTTATGTATGATCCACAAAGCGATACCATGCCGGATTTCTAGTAGACTGTATAGGTACTTATTGTGTGTTGTTGTGACATAAAAAATTGAACACAATTTTCGATTAGTAAAAACAATTGTTTACTTCCACTACCCATATCATAACCAATGTTTCCTTCATGCCTCACCTAAGCCTCTCTCCACTTCTCCTGTACTCCGTTACCTCACTGCTCGATCCCTCCCCCCTCATCCGGTCTTCGATCATCCGAAAGCTAGTTCGCGATAAATCCGTTCTCGGTGGCAGGCGCCATTAGGTCCCACATTCAATTTGGTGGCGCAGGTGCCCCTTAATGGCGCTGTCCGGCCAAACATCAATTGTGTCTAATTTGTTCCACCGTGGTCCGCAGTCGGTTCCAGGACGTATATCTGGCTCACGGGGCTGTCGACGATGTGATGCTAGTTAGCCAAGTAGTAGATTCCGTCTCATCCAGCATGGGAGAATCGCTTGGCACGAGTGTTTTTCAGAAGGAAAATGCAATTGGTTTATTAATTAGTAATGACTTTTTACATACACTATATTTTGGTAAAATACCACTCACTCACATTCAGAGAATCTCCATAACCATTGGGGATAGAGGGTTGAAATGTGGCATTGCTAAAAATTCTCACTAAGAAACGGTTTTGCAAAATTCCTCCAAGGGCTCCACCCCAAAGGCCTTCAAATTTTCTATTTAATGTTATTTTTGTGGCCAATTTTAAATATAAATCAAGAATACAACGAATCTGAAAAACTATGGTACCTATAGGTAACATTTGGCATGGGCGTTCTTATTTGCTCATAGGTGCTCAATAAGAAACGGTTTTGCGATATTCCATTAGGGCTTCACCATACATGATTGAAGTTTTTATATAACGTTATTCTTAAGGCCAATTTTTAATACGAATCTTGGAATCGATGAATCTAAATAACCAGTTGACCTAGGGGTTGACATTTGGCATGGAAGATCAACTTTGCCCATAGTTGCTCATTACGAAATGCTTTTGAAAAACTCTTTCAACCGCTCTTTAAAGAGATTCTGTTATCTATAAAATAAATTAAATAACGGGAAAAGCCATGACGGGCAACAGCTAATAGCACGACGTATTTAGGAAGGTCGTAATGATAGAAAGCTGTGTATGGAAATAAAACAGCTGTGTGTGCAAATTTATGTGTTGCAGGAACATTTAGCTTTGGATATTTGTAGTAGTCACGGACATATCCCCTTACGTCAAGGAGATAGTCACTGCTAAACCACATTAAACGGAAAATTCTATAGTTCATACATATACAAACACAAGATATAAAAACTATGAATATATTTAATAATTTAACAAATATCCATAAATAATCCTACCTATAACTAATAAAAATACCAATATTGTGGTTTATGGGTGCACTTATGTTATCTTATCTCTTGTTTAGGACTAGAGAAGGACAAAAATTTATTTTATTTTGCTTATGCCAAGACTGAAGTAAAAAGATTGATTATTTCAACGTATCTGGAATACTAAATCAACTAAATCATTCAATTGCTTAGTATTGTTTCACTTTAAATATTGCTCGACGTTTTACACATTATTAGCCTATACGAAGTAAGTGCATTTGACCTCACATTATGTTATTTATGTCACTAAAATAATTATAAAGGTTTTATTAAGACCAGGTCACACTAAAGTATTTAGGACCTAGATATATACCTTATTCTATTGAAGTTATACAATAGAATAAGGTATATATATATTGGCGTGTAAAGCCATAAATTAGATAAAACCCTAGACCAGTTTCTTTGTATTTTAGAGGTTTTTACGTTACACTAATGAAGTTTGAAATCATTAGTCTGATAAATCCTCTTTTATTTCCAGTCGTGACAGAAGCAGCTTTGCATAAATTATTTTCTTCCTCCAACCTTGAACGGGAGATATCACAAATGTGTACCCATAAACTACCGATCGCCTATAGATATCACTTATAGAAAATTTACTGCCACAGGAAAACAATAAATTTCAAATCATTAAATTACTTTCAATCAATACAATAATTTATGACAGTCATAAGTTATCACTGTCATATTACATCCTACCTTGTCCACGCTATAACGCCCTTGAAGAAAGATAGACCCGCGTTAAAATACAAATCCTGCATGGCCAGAATAATCTCTATAATTGTACCATACTAATAAAATTAATTAAAAGTAGGTTAATAAAACATTTTAACTTTTTTGAAATTTTGTGACTTTATTACAACAACTATTTAAAAATTGTAAATTTTTGTGGTCATTTGTGGACTTTGAAGTCATCTACTAAGTCTCCATAAGCCATAAGTGATTAAAGTCCTTGTATAAGTCGAAATATGGTGTAAGTCATCATGTTAAGTCGTTAAAGGTATTTGAAGTTTCTTGGGCTGTCAAAATCCAAATATCAAAAAATTATTGTTTGCCAAAGAAATTGCTGTATTTTTATATCCTTCATAATGATACTTGTGGAAATTCCTAAAATATATTTTAGGATTACAGTGCTTTGTTATTAGACATGACTCTTGGTTAGGATAAGACAGCAAAGTACGTCATTGCTACTCAAAAATTGTAGATGAAAAATTTTGAGAAAGGTAATTAGTTAATTAGTTATTTTTGCTCGTAATACACACAAGACTTTTTCCTACCACCATAATTGCTTCAGATTAAATGTTTTATTATACAAAATTTCATTCAGGTTATATGTTTAATTTTTTCTGCTGGAACACACTGTTAACTATCAAACATAACCTTAAAGTAAAAAGCATCGATTACTAAACGACAACCAAGACCAACATCTGTGGCAAGGTTTGTAACAACAGCTGACCTTAAATTACTGTTTAATTTAGCGTTCGGGAATGAACATTGCAGGTCTGACTCGGGAATGAATCGGAAACCGGAAACCAACTGTTTTGCGTACGATACGGTTTATTGGTTAGTGTAGTCAAATTAAGCCAAAATATGGCTGGAAAATGAAAAATTTTTGGACAGCCAATTTTTGCTGAAATGTGTTCTATGTCATCCCCTGACCTCCCTCAGAAAAGTCCCCTGTAATCCCCATTGGGCAACACGCCTAAAAATGATGGGATGGCCCTCGTGGAGTCAGAAATAAGTCTTTCGTCGACCAATAGGTTTAATTATATCAAATTAAAGTTCTTAAGTAGTAGAATTTAATGCCGAAAACCCCATCTCAAAAGGTTGCTTGAGTCAAAAATGGCAGCCTGTCAAACTTTGAATAAAAACCAAATTTTAATCTACACGCTTAAAAATGCAATAATATTCAAAATACTTGACCTTTTGAGGTCCGGTTTGCAGCAAACGTTTGCTTATACAATTACCTTAGCAAATAGGGATAATTTGACATATGCCCGTCATATTACCATTGAACCACCCTCTACATGGACGTCCCAAAGAGGGAGTTTTGAAAAAAAATTCCTAGTCCATAGCCATGCTATACATTATTTTAAAGGTCTTAATAAGGAGAGTACATAACCGAAAACCAGACCTCAAAAGGTCAAATATGTCGGAAGTTATTGCATTTCAAAATTTTGATAATATTATTTTATTCTAAATTTCGAACGTCTGCCATTTTTCTCCCGACCGTTATATTTAGGTCGGGTTTACGGCATTGTACTCTACATTTTAAGACCTTTAATTTGATATATATAAACCTTCTGGAATGTAATCAAATTTAGTATGCTTAAAATCAAAATTTATTTTAACTCCTTATAGGCCAACCCCTCATTTTTGGGCATGATCCCCACATGGGATTTCAGGGGACTTTTCGGAGGAAGGTCAGGGGGTGCCATAGAACACATTTCAAAAGAAATTAGCTTTCCAAAAATTATTTCATTTTTCCCGACTAATTTTACTACACTAGGTGTAGCAATGTAATTATTTGCACGCAGTGATATGAAAAATATTCTTCAGTAGTACTTTTCTCAATATAAACTCCTGGTGAGTACACAATGCCATATTAAAAATATTTACCAGTTTTAAGTGTGCAGCTTATCAATGAATAAAAAATTAATTCAACAATTTTCACCTAAACTCAAAAAAATCAGTCCCCGTTATTCGACCGTATTCGCCATCCCAAAAAGTCCACATCGTTTAAACTGTCGTAAATCCAGTTAAATGGCGCCACAACTCGTTGTAACGAGGTGTGACAATTTGTCCCCGGAGCTTCTTATCTCTGTTATCAGACGCTTGTAATTGGCTGTACAACGGTCTCGTATAACACAGTTCACTATCTGCCCTCTAACTCCACCAGATATAATGACTTCATTAGCACCTTCCACAATCAGTCGGCCGTAAAATCCTCTCATTTGCGATCTTTTATCGCTACACATAAACTTTTTCGGCGCCTTTTCCCCCGACGCCGCGCGGACCGCACGCTCTACAGTTTATGGCTGTCGCTTCAGGCTGGAAATGATACTTGGTTTATTTTTTGGATGGGTTGTATTTTAAGTTTTGTCGATCATTTAGTCCGTCTATGATACAATTTAGAGTAAATTCTTCTTGAAGTAATATTTTTTTTTAGACTTAAATTAACTAATTTACATATTTTAAAGAGAAATCTAATTCTGGGAAAAGTTCATAGGGAGATTGAAAAGCTTAAGTATGGCTCCAATAAACTATAGGATTTAGAGGAGGCTTCATAAGTGAAACAAACCTAGTTTTTTATAGCAAGCGATTTTTTTTCACTTTTTAATTATTTACAATATGACCGGAATATTTTAATGACTAAAATTGAAATGAAACTTTAAGGCGGTTTTTCAACATTTTGCTTAATACAATCATTTCAGAGAAAACTTATGATAAAGTTTTTCTTAGGTAATCTATATATTAATAGGCAAGCATGTTTCTTTTCCTCCTTTTTTCTCAGCTCGTGTGCATCGTAGGATAAATCCGCGGATACCCTTAGAAAGGTATAGTCCTGTAGATGAGCAGAATCACATTCTAATTTAGATCGGACTCCAGGGCTACGCCCCATAGGCTTTCAAAGTTCTATGTTAATCTTATGGGGTAAGGAGAATTAATTGAATGAATCATAAGACAGCTGTTGTAAAAACAACTGCTAGAAAATTAGGAAGAACAGATGTTTTAGTTCTAGAATGTATTTAAGCTTTTTGGGTCCAGATCAACTGAATTTTTGATCGAATTTCGATCAGGAGGCGATCTCTAGTTCATATAAATTCCCATTATTTCTTAAATGGTTTAGTTTAGAGAAAAATACTAGAACTACAAATAGTCTTAAATTTGAATGACAATTCTTAAAAATCATAAAATATCGAGTGTTATATAAGATATTTAAAATTTTAGCCGCCATGTTGGAAAATGGTGGTCATATACATAAATTCGAAATTCATATCTCTAATTCTCATAAAATATTAGGTTAATTCCCTCATTTAAAGTGTTCTCTAAATACACATAGTTTGTGAGATGTAGTAGCACAGTTATGTTGATCACCTTGTATAATATTTTGTGATTTAAGTTTGAACTGTTGGTTGAGTATTTTAACTTTTATAGCCCCATTGCCTCAGAGAGTCCTCCAACAACGTACATATTTCCTCCTGACTTTATTTATTTATTTGATTTATTTATACACGGAATTTTGAATTTTCAATTTACAAAACAATTAATATTACAAGAAATGTCTTTATTTTCAAATAAATGACTTTATTTCAAATAATTGCTAATTGCAAAACTAGATACCATAACACTCCTAACAAAAAGGTGAATTTTTAGAACGTTTGTATATAGCCTAGTTGACGGTAACTGTTCTATAATTTACACAACTTTATTATAAAAAATTAAATTAAATATTTGTATTTAGTTGTTTAAATAATTGGGTATTTTTTAAAGAGGGCCTCCAAAATTAAAATTTGTCACGCACCAATTTATTAATTGTTTACAAATGGGTATCAATGGAAAAGGGAGCCATAGATAAAATCAAGTTATTCACATTATGCGCTCAATGAAAATCATGTTTGGTGGACGGGTCTTATCTTATCAGTTGTTATCTTATCTCAAGTCACCGCGTTACCTGTTCTGGCCGCGGTTTCTGCATTGTTTTTGTCAAATTCCGAGAAATTAGTAATTTTTTACGTTAACATTGTGTTGTCTACAACTATTATACCATTCAGATTATACCATTGTTGATGACTTGATGTTTTTCTACGCATCTAGTTAGATTATCACTCCATTAATAGTTTTCTTCCTCTTGTGATATCGGTCATCCTCAGCAATGAAATAGTTTTGTCACAGATTAGCACGTATGATTTCATTACTCACAATTGTTAGCTATCTTGATCTTGATGTTGATTTTGTTATTGTTAGAGTAATCTTAGTATAAGAACTTTTGATAATCTCACTCTGTTACTGCATGTAAAACAATGTGAATGGTTTTGCCGTGAATAAATAAATAAACTACTGTAAAATCGAGTCTAGCCTAATAAAACCTGTGTATTGGTCAACCGACTAATTGGGTAATAGCATTCGCGATTTGGTTACGGTTAATAGTATATGGTGTTAAAACGTCGAATGGAAAATTCGGCAATTACAATTTGCATGTTTTCTGTCCATTTATAGCCCTCTAATCCACCTAAACGTGTGTGATAATAAACTCTTATAATTTCAGAAAACACTGGAGATCCTCCTCTAAAATCTTCCAATTGACCTGTTTCAGCATGAATTTCAACAGAAACATTTGCGACGAAAGAATCTTGATACGCCCACCAACCCTGCACTGCTGACTGCTGTGTAGTTAGCCTCATTTAACAGCAATACACCTAGTGGCCACACCAATCCAGTATTGTCCACCGTGGTCGGTGTTGAGCGCAGCGATCGAGAGGCCCAGCGGGGTGGCCGGTGTTAACAGCCGGTATTTATAACAACCTATGACCCCCAGCGGGTACCGAGTACCTGTCACCAGTCCGGGCCGCCGCTTGGCCGCTACAAAGGTAATGTTTCCGTACTGCCGTGGAAATGCTGGCTACATAACAGAAACTAAATAAGATTGCTGGTGGGTCTTGTTTAGATACTTTCTATAATACCAAGACTATAAAGTAACCTGAACTTAATTATAAAAGAAGTGTATTTTACTAATTTTTACAGTAGCTGCCTCCTCGTTTAACCCTACATTGATGTCCTAAATAATGAAATTTACAGGATTTTCTTTAGTTAGGATATAGAATCTTGGAAAGTATATTCCACCAGTATACTAAAATAGCACAAACCAACAGGGGGGGGGGCGATAATTACGTATTTTTGTCACTCTAGGCCTACATGTTTTAACCTCGTAATGATTTGATTTGATTTGATTTTGTTGGTTGAACCCGTTCAACAATCGAGGCCCAACACGGTGCCGACGGCTTGGTTGAACATTTTGAATTATCTCCAGTTCCAATAATTAAACGTTTGTAATTTATGGAACCCCCGATAGATCCCGTATGCGATGGAATCAATAAATCATGGCAACCGACTAAAGTAGACATATGCAAACTTTTAATTTATTCTGTGGGACTTCTGCTAAAGATGGAAGAAACAATTGATTTTGAATGTGGAGAAAAATTTAACATTTGAATTTACCTACTACAAGAAAATGTTACAGTAAGTTTTTTTGTAAGCTTCAAAATACGGTGACAACACTGGCTAAATAGAGCTCAGTCTACAGCATCATTGCAGTGAGGGTTCATGGCCCCACAGCTATGAAAAAGATTTCGTTATACAAATGGTGTATTGAAAACAACTCTTTACAGAATTAGTAACGTAAAGAAGCATAATGAGTACTAGTAACGAATTGATAAAAGCATTGAGAGACGATAAAACTGATGTTGCAAGAAAGTAACACCGTCCAATCTATATCAACCTACTGATTTCCAATCGGAGATTACCAGAGGCTATCCGTCATGCAGCGATCTCCTGTTCTACAATCACAACGATCACAATCACAACATCACAATCACAACATCACAATCACAACATCACAATTAGCGGGGTCCGGAATGGAGTTGTGTTTGACCAGAGATCTGCCAATTAGCGGCAAAAGCCAGTCATAAATCAACGAGACACCCAGCACCACCGCGAGAGTGCAGCACCGGGCGTCTTGGCCAATTACAAGCGCATTCCAACGCTTTATCCGGACCCGGCTGACCCGCAATGGGGGTCCGCGTTTTTGGCATTTCTCGGCGAAAAGGAAGTGGAATTGTTGGGGAAAGTGTGTTGAGATTGTCGGCTGGCAGAAAAGATAAACGCCGCGATGTAGTCCTCTTACGTCAAGTAGTTGGATTGCTTTTTGAAAATTAAGTTGTGAATAGCTTTAACTTGTGTCAGGTGTATTCTGATTGTTAACTTGATCATTTTATGGGGAGGGAAAGTAAAATTGATTAGTTAAACGTTATATAGTATGAAATTTCATATCACATATATATATATATATATATATATATATATATATATATATATATATATATATATCATATACTGTTAGACTTCGCCAAAAGACACCCCGAGTCCAGCAGACAACGTAGCCTTTACCGTACATGCGTAACGTAGGTTACAACGTAACGTACATGCCCTAATGAGAAACAAAATATATTTTCCCTTATGAAGTGTTATTGATTTCCCTACCGTTCTCATTTAAATGAAATTATTAAGTTGGGTCTGTTATTATTTAACTTTTCTGGATGATAGGCAAAAAAAAATTTCATCGCCGAATTTTTCTATTGAAAATGGGCCTATATTATGTGATTTTTAGAATTTATGATTAAGAAAATATTGGTGCACTACTATAACTTCATGATTGATAATGAACATTATATTTGTTGCTGTGAAATAAATGTGGCTTTATTGTGTACACTAAATTCAACATGTTTTCGATGACGTGTTAACTAAAATACATAGCCTAGGCCTCTGAGTGTTGCAACGGTATATTATTTTGCGTCTACAGCACCTCCATACACTGCAGTAATAGCACCCAAACAAAAGACACCAGCTTGCAACTTCAGGGCAATCTTTCTTTCTCTTTCTAATCGTAAAAATCCGTATGAGTATTTGTTTTCAAACAAAGAAAACAATAAGGCACGTTGCTTAAATCATTCTAACCAGCTTTTTGCACCTAAACAGCCGTTTTAACTAAACAGTACACTCATAAAACAGCACCTATAGAAATAAACATAGGGTTCGGCGGACTCGTCTTCTCGAAGTTCCCAAGCTGTGCCTGACGTGATTAAGGAACTTCTGGATAAATAAAGTGCGAAACAAGCTACCTAGGTTGGTCTTAAAATACTTAGGAGTGGTTTAAGATATGGTATTTTGCATTAATGTTAAGGTAATAGTTTTGCATTGAGGAATTAATGTGATACTTATATAATACCATAAAACTAATCGACACGCAGTCCTTTCGGCCATAATCCGACAGATTATTTTTTACTTTTTTTATTTTATTTTTCATTTTATTTTTTATTTTTTTATTTTTGATTAACAGATTTTTTTCTTATATGTACTAAATCTATAATAGCCTGTATGTTGAATCAGAAGGGTTGTTCAATGTTCAACAGTAAAATAAAGTCTGCTTAGTTTATTATTAACACACAATAATAAAAAAATTTTTGAATATATTAAATTGTTAAATATTTCTCTCCTAGGCAGGGGTGAACTTTTGACTCCAAAAGCCTTTGAAGAAATGTATGTTCAATAGGAAATTTATATTCAATGTTTGTTTAAATGTAGCCTATGTTGAATAGGATGGACGGACAATGTTTAGTAGGAGTTCAATTTTCATTTTCAGTGAACTCATTGACTTCAAAATTGAACTATTTAATAATATACAGTTTTGGGCGAAATTATTTAAATAATAAAAAAATCTCTAAGAAGTTTTATGAGATATTATAATAATAGATAATATTAGAAACTTGATAGTTCCGGGCATTTTATTTAATTTAGTAAACATCAATTCAGTGTAACATCAATTTATTATTAAACCAGCAATGGTGCATTATTAACGTCATATATTATGGTTGAGTTTAGAGTTTTTTTCAGAAGTATTTACTTAAAAAAAATAATAATAATTTTTATATATTATTTTTATTGTGTATTTTATTTTATATTATTGTGTTTAATCACTTCTTTGTTGTGAAAAACAAAGAGTTTGATTTTAACTGTTCCAACCTCAGTAGAAATTAAAATTGTTACAATGGAAAATGCAAAATGTTTTAAACTTTAATATTTTGGGTTTTCTTTTAATATACGGTTTCAAATAATTTGTTTTATAGTTTACGCACACAAAAGTTTTCCAACAAGGCGGAAAAAACTTAAAGACATTTTTTTGATATAATATAAATGATGAAATATAAATTTATTTATATTATTTTTTTTTTAAATGTTTAATGTAACTTACAGTTTGTTTAAAATTCAAATATAATATATGCAATATAATTACGTCGCATACTATGCATATGTGATTGAAGAAGATAAAAAAATATTTAATAAACGGTATCAGTTAACTGACACATACTTTCTCCCAACAATATAAAAAAGGTGTTAAAAACTCCAAACATTAATGTCTTGATGACTCAGTCGGATAGCTACCAGCTGAGCAGCGCTCGTTTGACCCTACGCGCGTCTGTGACTTTTAACAATGTACCGCTAAACGAAAAATTGAATTTTCTCCGCAACCACTTGACGTAGAGCAATAATTTAAAATACTGGATTATTTAGTTTTTTTTAGCTTGATTTAATGGTGATAAGTAAAATTTATTTCGAGACAACAGCTATTTTGAAAATTCAAAAAATTGATTTTTGAAACACTTTTTACTCCATAACTTTTGAACGCGCATTTTCTCGGAGGTGCGGGTGGTGTCATTTTATTCACCATTTTAAGCTTAATAAACCACAAAATTTTAATCAAAATCGTTAGAGCCGTTTTTGAGAAATTTTGATTTTTGACGATTTTTGAGGGTTTTTGGGGGTAAACTACCCTTAAAAATCAAAAATTCAAAAAAATGAAAAAAACGCCTGGAATTATCGTGAGTTTGGACCTACATACCAAATTTCACCAAAATCGGACCATGGGGGCATTCTCTAGCTCTGTTTACATCCAGACACACGGACACACGGACACACAGACACACACACACACACAGACATCACTCTGAAAACCACTTTTTTGGACTCAGGGGACACCAAAATGGATAAATCCACAAACAACTCAAATTCGAAAATTTTGACGAAAACAATACTTTCTCCATATACTATGGTATAGGGGGAGAAAGTAAAAGTGGCATTGCGGTAAATTCAGGAACTGGACGCGCCTGCACTTCACGCACCGCTACCACTTTATCACACTGTATTGCATTTTGCAGTGATTGTTTGACAGGCGCTAGGAATATGATGCAAACATCGTTATTGAAACTTTTAGGTGAGTTCGCAATCAATGTGGTTGGGTGGGTAGTACTAAATCATTTCTCACAATATTTTCATATTTTATAATATTTATAATAAACCCCAATAAAAATACTGATAAAAATTACTAAGGCTTAATACAAACTTATACGTTAAAATAAACAATATGTAAAAATATTGTTGTTGTTACATGGAGTCCTCCATATAGTTAAAAAAATAATCTAGTAAATAGTCAGGGTAAATGATAACGGTTTGCATTTTAAATCCATAAAAAGAAGAATACTGTTTATTTAAATCAACTGGTTCTATTAAAAAGTCATAATATTAACTAACACTGTAGAGAGTGAAAATCATTTTCATAAAACTACAATGTACAAGTCGTTTATTAAAAATTCATTTAGAAACAGACTAAAGTACCCAACAAACCTTTATAACAATTTTGGGATCATTTTGTTAAAAAATTTTGTATAAGAATATAATATGACTGCTAATTGTAGGCCTACTATAAGACTACTGTGTACTAATACAGTATTATGTAGTACTACTGTACTAATTGTACTTTGTACCATGTGTCCGCAGTATTAGTTAAGGGTGCGCTCTACCTCGGCGTCAAAATCGTCGAGCGAGACTTTTAACTGCCGCTATACGCGGAATCTCACATTTTGGAAAATATATGATGAATGATTTTAAATTTTGTTACTTAAATGCTTTTTTTGGTTTCAGTGCGAAATCGATCGGTGGTCTAATAACGATGTTTTTTAAATTGCAGACCTTTCGCATCTCCCTTCTTGCATCGTTTATCTATAAACCTTTTACCAATCTTATTGCAGATTCTTGTTCTTAAGATTATATTGTACTCACGTATCGTCTTATTTTTTCTCAAAAAATTGTTTTTAATGCGTTAAAACTTGATACAAAAACGCTTATTTCAACATTATTGGGAAGCACCCTGCTTGGTAATTTAAATTAATTAAGACGATAGCGGAGTACAAAATTATATTACGAAAAGAATGACACCAAAATATTTTTAATGGTTTACAACTGAGGCGACAAACACGGAGATTCTAAACCCTTGCATCCGCGCGCGGCAGATGGGTAGAGCGCACCCTTAAAACGAAAGTGATCAATACAAATAAATATTGGAAGATCTCATCGAAATTGATCTAGATACATATTGTTAACCAAATAAACTGTAAAAAGGGGTAAAATATATTTACCTTAAGCATTTTTACAATTATACAAGTAACATTTTTAATTATTACCTACAAAGTAATTGATAAGATACCTTATCCCAGGACTTTTAAGGAAATTCACAATTGGAAAAACAATTATCAAATAAATTGGGGAATTATTTAAATACCATGCTATTTTGTCGCTACTCAATTCATCAATATTAGAATAAAATTGTACTCTCGCCAATTTTTTTTTATATAAACTGTGTTTATTCCTAGAAAAACTTTAAATAACATTGATAAGGTTCGACTAGTCTTGTGCTGCAACTGATAACTAAAGTAGACCTGGTCTTAAAACGTTCATATGGAAATTTAGAGAGGCCAATGTAATATTAGAAGATATTGTGAGAGTCATATAATTATAATCTATAATAAATCTATAAAGTTAATACCAATTATTTGGTATCTAGAAGTCATGTTTAAGGTATCCGATCAAGTTTTATACTGTTCCGATCTACTGTCCCTTCAGAGAAAAATATTTTATAGTTGTTGTATGAAAAGATTTCAAAAGTCATGTCACTATCAGAGTTTTTATTTTAAATGTAAATGGATTTTAAAAATGTTAAAAATTGCATTTAACAATAATTGTGGACTAATGATGATTAATATTCACTTAATCTATATATTAATACGCAAGCATATTTTATTTCCTCCTTTTTTCTCAGCTCGTGTACATCGTAGGAGAAATCCGAGCATACCGTTAGAAAGGTACAGTCCTGTAGATGAGCAGAATCACATTCTAATTCACATCGGACTCCAGGGCTACGCCCCACAGGCTTTCAAAGTTCCAATGTTAATCTTATGGAGAAAGGAGAATTGAATGAATCATTAGACAGCTGTTGTAAAAACAACTGCTATAAAATTAGGAAGAACAGATGTTTTAGTTCTAAAATGATTTTAAGCTTCTTGGGTCCAGATCAACTGAAATTTTGATCGAATTTCGATCAGGAGGCGATCTCTAGTATTTTATTAAATACATTCACTAGAATGTTTATAAATTATTCATAGCCTTATGATCTATGGTTCCATTTTTTACTGTATTGCAGGCCATAACCATAAGAAACATATATGAGGTCATATGACTATGAATAATTTACGGTATAAACAAGTCATTAAATTTAACTAATAATTTTTTTTTAATAATGACATATGAAGCTGACATGGCGACCCAATCATTGGGATTTATAGCAAATATTTTTTCTATCCTATACTCTAATTAAGGTATATTTATAAGTATGTATGTATGTATGTGTGCCCATTGATCTCGAAAATGGCTCGAAAAATTTTCTCTTAACTTTGCAAATAACTTAATTTTGTAATAAAAATAACATAGGGCCTATACAGTATACGGGACTTCTAACTTTAGGAACAGCTGATTCAACTTTCAAAGTACAGACCACGTGTCGGTACAGTTGCTTTGAGATTTTTTGTGAGTAGGTACTTCTGTCAAAGGGTACTTGGTGCAAACAGGTTGGGAACCCAGTACAATATATAAATTTGGTTTCGCATTGTAGCCATTATTGCATTTTCGTATGATACTACAATGTTATAATATGCAACAAGTACGCAAAGTGCCATTTTGCTGCACTCGATAGTAGAGTAATTTCTCTCGAGTTCAGTGAAGGCACTTTTCGCACGAGTTACATATTTAATTTTTCCTACGACTCCCCAATATTTATTATATAAGTATAAATATTTCATATTTGTTATAGCCTGTATTATACATTTCCTACAATTAGTTAAAAATTCGTTGGATTTTCATGGTTTGAAGATTTAACGACACTTTTTTAGCAGTCTCTGCAAGATCATCAGGGAGAATGAGTCTCTTAAACCACTAAAGTCGCTGTCAAAGTTGATCATTTTGTGCTCTTACACACATTCTCCCCTAAAAATGGTTTTTAGGTTATATAAGTGGTAGTATTACATTTGGTGTACCTATAGGTACTAAGTGGTATGTTTATGTTCATTCAATAAAAAACGACCACAAGGACAATAGGTCAGAAGTTTATATCCAGTGTTGCCAACTTAATTACTGATTAACCAACGTTCCCTTCATGGCTAAAAGGTACTGTTTCGTTTTCTGATGTTTAAACACTGGAATGCGCAAAGTAAATCTATCGTTTTTGAGACGCGTATCGAGTGCGTAAACAAATGCTTTCTCGAACAGATGTAGGACAAAATAATTGATTAGCTTTTAAACATACATTGTATAGATGATCATTGTTTGAATAAATAAAAGTAAAGTAAAAAAAATGTATTTGTAGAAAAAGAAATTATTATATGAAAATAATGTTTCACAACAGTAGAATCAGATGATAACTATGAATAAGTAAAACCCACTTTTTAAAGTTTCATATTGTGTTACAGCAAATTAATACCAGAGTGAAGCACCTTTAGTTCAATACAATCTGAAGGGTGAGTGAGCGGAGAAAACGAGCTCATCTTGAAAAGGAAAAATTTTATTTGGACTCGGAATTGTATAACAACCTTATGTGAATATGTTAATTGAAGACTTGTTAGGACTGTAAAAGGATTGTGCACGTTTACCGAGCAAATGCTCTTCCACCCCTGTCATATTGCTTTAAACAAACAATCGTAATTTATGGTCTATAAAACGTTTTACAATGTTCCGTAATATTTTTAAAATGTGATTTCAATGTTTCGTTATGAATCTTTGTGACAGCACATCTTTCTGTATTTATCTCAAACATTTGATTTTCTATCAAACTTGTAGTAATTAACGTAGTACCAAATTGTAGCCTACATGTTTGTATCGTGAAACATACATGTTTGGATTGTGAATCTGTGAAACAATGGAAAGACACCTAAATCAACCAATATATAGCAAAGATTATATTATCTTTATACTTTGACTTACAAACTATATAAAATATAATTGTATGTAATGCTGTAAGATGTTCTGTAAAAGCAAAGCTAATGTATATATGTTTTTCTTTTTTACTTTCGATATGGCTTGAGCAAAATTTAAGTAATCATTTGGTTTTATAAGCAGTCGATTAAAATAAAAAAGAAGCATATTTTACTAAGACTAATTAATTAAATAAACATTAAATAAGTAATATCTGGAATAAAATTACTCTTAGATGCTTAAACAGTTACAACTAATTCTTTTTGAAATGCAAATTCATTACCTAATAGCTATAACTGAGTTCAATTTAAACAAAATTCTTTTAACATTCCATAGAAATAATAGAAAACATGTCTTGAACCCAAAAAATGAATTAATACTACTGTATTTTGTATATAATAATAAAATCTGAAGAAGCTTTTGGGGTGATTTCAAACAACACAATACAAAAAAATGTTTATTTAACAATACAAAATACAACAAACTAAGGCAACAAATGGAACAACTATCTTAAAACTATTCAACAGGGAACTGGTTCAGTCTAAGGGTTGGAGTAGCTGGACGGATCAGAAGTGTGGAAGGTCAGGAATGGCAGCTAGTGGGGGTTTTGTTTGGGGTAGTGGCGAGGAACTGGATGATGAGTTTCGAATGTTACACTTTGGTAGGAAGTGGCCACTTTGCCCTCCCCGTCTCCTAGTGCCGCAGATCTTCCTTTCGTGTGGTCATCTGCGAAACTGTACTTATAAGGACTCTTCTCGGCTCTGCCTTCATTGCTGGTGTCTTCGTAGCTCCCTGTATCATCAGACTGGTACGTCTGAAAAGCAGGCGTTGCAGCAGACTTGGGTAAGCTTTCATCACTGTTGTAACTCTTTTGGTAATTGTTTTCTCTAGAATAGTTAGAACTTTCATCTTCATCGTACTGGTGAGATCCTTGATAATCTAGTGGTCTTCTTTCTTGAGAATCCCTATAATAATTTTGTCTTTCCTCGTCGTCGCTCCCTTGTTCGTCTCTGTAAGAATTCCTTCCTTCGCCAGCACTTTGCGGAGAGTATCTCAGCTGTCCTTGATTGTGGAAAAAGCTATGAGGCTGATGGAAAGCTTGAACGGGAAGGAAAACAGGACCATGACCGAGCGGGTTTTGATAACCTAATCCGTGGTGGGCCAATGGCACAGGGGCTTGTAGAGGGTGGTACAGTGGCGCCCTGGAAGGGAGGAGTGCAGGAGATGACAACGCGTGGGTCAAGGGGGTCGCGGTGGGAGTGAGAGGGTAGGAGGTGGGAGTGGCGTAGTTCACCGTGGCCGGAGTCGCCCCCTGGTGTCCCGCAGGACGTTGCTGAGCGTGGGACTGTGTGGGTGTAGGGGAGTGCTGGGGGACTCCGCCCTGCTGGTGTACAGGGTGACCCACGAAGGTGGAGATTCCGGGGAACCCGTGGCCCAGCGGGGCGTGTGCGAGGGGCGGACTGTACAAGACGGGGGCGCCGAAGTGGCCGTAGGTCCGGGGGTAGGCGAGGGCGGCGGGAGGGGCGCCGGAGGGCCCCGGGTAGTCGTGGCCGGGGGTGTACTGGGGCGCCGCGGCCGGGGCGTCCTTGTACCCCGCGTAGCCAACGTCCCGACCTGTGAAACGAGCATTATATTGGATATTATTATATGATTATAACAATTTAGTAGACACAATGGTAAATATCGATACGATAAACAACACCAATATTGTTAAATCTCATTTTGTATGTGCTTCATTAATTTTTACTTTTCAAAATTTTTAATTTTCTTTCTTATGTACTATTAACCAAAGTTTGAGGCATACTAGGAACTATAATTTGTAAACTAAATTGAGTCTGTGACGTTTCCTAACGGTTTGTTTCTTTCCAATCATTGAAATGTTCAATTAAAGAATCGTGAATCACACTTATACCCATTTCAATGTATTACTTTTTTAACATCTACCGTTAATATAAAATTACCGATTTTCGATCGATTGCTTGGTAAACAATTTAACTAGTAAAATTTTAAAACCAGTGCTCTTTTGTTCGTCTTACCTACTTCTCAGGCTAGAGAAATCTGCACTATGAAAACAGTGGCGAAAGGAACAACATGCAATTGGCAATTGAATTAATGAACAACATGGTGAAAATGTAACATATTGATTTATTTTTACAGTTATCATCTGATTTGTTTATCAGTTTAGTAGCTACAAAAAATTTCCTTAGCATAAATTGGGTACTTTGAAGGACTGTAGGACGGAATCTGATTTCCCCCTTAGCTCCAATCAATTACTTGTGACCGAAACCTCCACACACAAAAAAAATAATAATAATAAATAAATAATAATAATAATAAATAAAAAACCCTTGGATGTAATATTTTCAGTGTTTGTTTGAGCGTGTAAGATAAGTATTAATATATTTCAATCATCAATTTTCTTTAAGTAGACCCTAATTTTCGATTACAAATTAATAAGCAATACTTTGATCAATATTTATCTATTTCATTTTTTTAAACTTAGATTTGAGAATCGTAATAATTTAACTGAGAGTGGTTGATGTAACAAAACATTAAACTGATAGATATCCTTCTAAATAGACTGTCAAAGAAATAACAGCATTTAAAATAACTGGTAAATTACGTTGTGTAAATTGTCTACAAACGAGTTCTCACATTATATAATCCACGTTAATCTGAACGTTTCACTCTATAACACGTTCCATGGGATCTCTGTACCGACAACCAAGTCAACTTAGTTTTGATAAGCGTAACCACTGCATATTCAATCAAATATTGTTATTTTTTCAAATAACTTTTTGTCCCAGGTTATAAAACTGATCAAAACATTACTGAAAATATTTACATAATGCAAATATGTTAAATGTGTCTCTTTTTTATAAATATATATTGAAGAACTTTGACCTACTGTTTTAGTTAAACAGAAAACAAATAAGTGTAGCACGTGTTTAAAAATAACGTTATAGGCCTATACAGCACTTAAAACAGTAAAAAGTTATACTTAAAAGTAAAGACCTGTTCTGGGATAAAGAAAGATAGTAAATTGTATACGAATGTCCAATTCAAAAAATTAGTTACAAAAAATGAAATGAATAAAAATAAAACGTATTTAATTATTGGTATCTTAAGTAATATCATACTATGAATGCTACGAAGTTGTGGGTCAATTAATTTTTAAAATTATATCCAAGATCGAATAAAAATTGCCAATACTGTAGAATACGAGATGTTTGCAAATGGTTACACATATTTCAAAGCATTAAGTCTTTGGTTTTTTATATATTGTAACTTGAATTTAAACCTGGTACAGTATTATAATAATTTGATTATGGGGTCGTCCATAAATTACGTCACCTGAAAATAAGGGGGGAGGGTCCAGATTGAAAATGACGGTAAGGTGATGTGCAAGGGGGGGGGGTTCAGCTTTGATGTGACGTCATTTTAAATATGATGTTTTATATCAAATTTTAACAGCGAAACAATGATAAATCCAAACACAACTCAACTATTATAAAATAATTATCTATTAAATACATTAGACTATTTGAAGGCGTTGTTTTATAGTTTATTTTTCCATTGAGAAAGTCATTTTGGCTTTATTTCTGAAGGTAAATTCAGATTTGATTGGACAATTTTTTAAGTATATTATGTAGTGTTTAACATGCATTATTTTTACTTAAAACGGAGGTTTGTTAAAAATGACGTCATTTTTCCGAGAGGGGGGGGGGGGTCAGACAAATTATGATGGTAGGATGATTTTAGGGAGGGGGGGTCCAAAAATGGCCAAAAAGCTATGACGTAATTTATGGACGGCCCCTATGGTATGTTTATTTACTATGTGCGAGACATCTATAAAAGATAAAAAGGTCATTACATTATATTGTTGAAAAGTTTTTCATAATGTCAACACGAAAAATACTTTTAAATAGTTTGAACTAGTTGCAAATATCTACAAATAATAATGCAGTATATACGAGCCTAATTAATATAAATACTTCTCATCGTTTCAAATTACAGTTCAGTGCCACGTATTACATTTTAAATGCATTAGTCAACTTAAAATTCATTAAGAATTCTTGACTTTACTGAATATGCCCTATGTACCATTCAACATAAAAGAAAAATCCAATTTTACTCGAAACTTCATCGAACTTGGTTTAACTAACCATTATTGTTCAATTTTTTAATCTTAATCACATTTCTCAGATATAAAGTGTAGACTTGACCGAATGGTTCAAAATAAAGTGTCTGTCGATTAAATGGTTCATTAATAAAGTGGCATTTTTATCAAATGGTAGCCAGCATAATAAAGCAACACACTCTCACCCTGGCCCTCGAAGTATCCACCTCTATAGCTGCTGTTGGGCACGTATCTGACGGGCTGCTGTTGCTGATACTGCCTGATGTCCTCGTCCAGCTCCTCCAGACTGTCCTTGCTGACCACCCTGGTCGACACCCGCGGGTGTCCGCCGTAGATGAGGATATGGGGCCCCCCGGCGCCCCCACCAGCGGCGCCCCCATGGTCGTCCTCGGCCGCCACGTAGCTGCCCACGGAGTGGCCGGCGTGCGCTAGGTGCAGCAGACCTGGGTTGCGCGCCGGTCTCTTGCTCTCCTCCGCCACGCAGAGCGCTAGTGTCGCCAGCGCTACCACCTGGAAAACGTGAAAAGGGTTAAAATAGAATCACTCAGAAAAAGCAAGGTATGTAGATTAAAAAGCATAGCTTCTTCATAAGGTCAGCTGAATAGCTATTTTTGTGTTCCGGATATGAAGCGCCAAAACTAAAACGGAAGTCAAGTTACGTTATAATATTTACCATTACACAGCTGATTGTAAAAGAGAATGAAGAAGTCTTGCCTCGGTACGATATTTACCGTAACAACACCATATACTCTATTTCACATTTAGATTATTAGTTAATATCAAAACATTAGTTAATGACCAAATTAACAATTATCAATCAAGGTAAATATAAAACCATAAATTATACCCTAGTTTGCTTTGAAATTCCTTATTTTATTAATAGTTGAGACGAAAAATCTCCAACGCAAAGTAGAACGATTGTTGTTTCCTGCAGCGTTGGCAACACTTGTAGGTAACAAAGAGTAAAATGTTGGTGTTTTAATCGAAAAAACTCTGTAGCGACATCCACGGATGTTGCAGAAACTGACTACGCACTATGATCTGCGTAAAGAGTGATTAAAAATAAATAAGTAAATCAGCTAGCCGGTCCTGAGAAAATCCTACATAAGACAAGTTGTCTAGATATGGTGAGTTGGGGTAAGGTATAAGCAGTTTTGAATGCAGGTATAAGGTTCGATCAGGTAGCTTTTGATCGAGAAATGAAAATCAGGGTTTTCTGGCCAGGATTTCCCGGATCTGGTATAGGCAGGAATTGTCAGATGAGTGTGTTCATTTCAGTCACGATCAGAAATTACAGATAGTATTTTCAGGTAAAGAGTGGTTAGACTTTAGTTCTTGTCTTCCGAGGAAAGTTCATATAAGGTCAGATCAAGAATTGTCTGGTAAAAATCGTTGATTCCATCCAAATCAGGAATGTCAGATAATTTACTATCAAGTCAAGAATTTTTAAGCCTTAAATTATCAGAACAGTTCTAGTTAGGAAATAAATTTCAGATAAGGCCATGCAGATAAACGATCGAAATTTTATAATTGAATAGTTTTAAAACTCGTAAATTGATATAATTTCAAAGAATGGAGAAATAATACATTTTAGAACTATATCAACGCAATTTACAAACACTTAATAATAATAACTGTAGTATTGAATTACAATTAGAATGAGTTTCAGTTGGTAGCCATGTCCCAGAAGCTGATGTGGTCATCGTCATCGTTCCAGCAGCTGTCAAGGCGACGAAACTCGGAACCACGGTTATGGACCTCGGTTGGTTCCACTCGCGAGGTGTTGGCAATCTTGGACAGCCAAACTGGCCATAAAGGCATAGTAGAATGTAGTTTTGGTAGCTTATTTATATGTGTGTTCCAACATATAAATAAGCTATATTTTACCTCCAACATATAAATAAGCTATATTTTATCTCCTTTATCCTTTTATGGTAATGTTTAATTGGTCAGCAAATTTCTTCTAACCATTTTAGGTTAGAGTTATCTCTAATGTTCATGAAATTTTAAGAATATTATCATACACCTTTTACAATTTCAAGTTATTTTGCTTTTTACCTGATAAACGCCACCACATTGAGAGTGAAAATGTATTTTAATTTAAAGGCTTTTGGTTAAATTTGTTAGTTAAATTTCATCACTTGCCTTCTGTTACAATAATTAAATAGTTTGGAAGGTAATTAAATATTATATTGATAATCTAAACTAGCTATGTAATAGAACAATATGTTCTAACAATTTAATTTTATAACAACTGTGTAGAGTTGTGATAAGATTAAATTTTATAAATAATATTTAGAAAGTGACTTGTTTTTTATATGAATTAAGATCTAGACATGAGAATTTACATGTAGAAAATTTGTACACTACAAAATATTTTGGAACAACATAACAGTAGGCCTTCTAGTGTATATAATTTTAAAGTTAATCAGTAATTGGATAAAGCGTTTTCATAAATATCTAAATTACTTGGCAGTAAAAACCTTTCTTTTGGCTTTTTTAGCATTAATGAATTATTTAAACTCCAAACCCAACTAAAATATACTGCGTAACCCGAAATGGCACCGTTCCCAAGTGGAGCCCTGGAGCCCCCATAAGGAAGTGCGCTGAAGCCTGCGCGGTGGTTATATTGGTGACTATCACCAAGTAACACCAACAACACGCGGTGACTGGTGACTGCTCTAGTTGACGACTCAAATAAACATTACAGCTGTAATACCGCGTTACGAAACAGCTGATACCGCAAACACGACCAGACCTGCTGCTGGGCCAGCTGATGGTCGAATGATAACCTGCCATCTCGACCGAGGTGGCGAAAAATGGCGGGAAAATACGGCGACCGGAAGTGGAGGTGACGCTTATCCCGGAATTGGATCCACTTTCCCACAAGGCCGCGGGGTTTAGCTCCCGCCTGGCGCTGCTTCTTGGAAACGTCTTGAGTGATTTTAATTACTTCCTCGTCTTCCAGTTATTTAAGTAAGTTGGTGGTAATGATCGTTTTACAATAAATACCTTTCTCTGTAACTAGACGCGTAACAGATGTTGTAATAGATGTCCCTTAAAGTTTTAAACCGGTTTATTGAATTCTTAAACTAAATTACAATGCGACTTGGGTTATCTAATTACGGTTCTAATAGGCTACATATTAGTAGAATGAAATTTGTACCAATTATTTGTGGCTTGAGAGGAATGAGATGGTTCTATTACACAGTCGACTTTCGTTCTACCGTCAATTTGGTCAGTCGCCACGGTTCAAGAGATATCAACTCCACGGAATTTTAACCAGGAGCTTCCATCGTCATTGCGGTCGTGCAGTGAGGAATACCAAATTATCCAGAGCTACCAACTTTCAATTTCTAGGTAATTTGGCATATCTCATCCAAATCTTTCACTCCTGTCTATCAAACCCTAAATAAGAGTCTTCTTAGTCAAAGAGTCAGAGCTCTATGGTCTCTATATGAATCGCAACTTAATCTAGGCACATTGTTTTATGAAGAATATTGGCAGCAATAAAAGAGTCCCTTGCAGATTAAAATTTGTAACAATAGAAATTGAACAAATAGAGTACCTTTGCACCTTCTAAAGTGTTTCAATTGTGTGTTAGAAATGTTAAAATGATCTGTCAATAATTTCTGATGAGGAAAAATTTCTTTGGCAAACAAATGTATATTTTATATAAATATTGACTTAAATAGACTATATGAATTTAAAAATCTAGAATGGCGTTGAAAAGAGAGGTTTGTTTTTCTTTTTGACAGCCAAAATTATATTCTTTTTTATCTTTGAATAGGGATCCAGTGACCTGTCTATGCACTGCAGAGCTACCGCCTATTATTAAACCACCCGGCACAAACATTTGTAACAAAAGGACCACCTTTATTTATTGAATTAATTTTTGTATATTATAAATTCATCAGTTATTTTAAGATAACAATAAATAAGACATCCTGTACTAATTAGTTCCTCTGGGTTAATTTATCGGACTTGTTAACCGTCTTAATAATTCTTTAACTTAAGTTATTTTATTAAAGAATAATTATGAGACTGGGGTTCTTAAAACGTAATTTTATTATAAATAACCCCTATTTTTAATAAATCCCACCTAATAAAATAGGAATTACGTTAGATAATCTTGTGTAGTTCAATTTCTTTAGCACAAGGACGTAAACACCTTCCTTAGTCATGCA
The DNA here is from genome assembly GCA_030545055.2 of Neoaliturus tenellus. Taxonomy (NCBI): domain Eukaryota; kingdom Metazoa; phylum Arthropoda; class Insecta; order Hemiptera; family Cicadellidae; genus Neoaliturus; species Neoaliturus tenellus. The sequence continues at coordinate 119,374,287 of CM061537.1, forward strand.
TTTAACTTATATTAATCTGCCCAACTAAGTGACAAAGTCAGTCTGATGTGGCAACCTGACAAGGATCTAGAGGGACAAAGAAACCTCACGTAATTGCTGTTATGACTAGGAAATATTGGAGCTTTTTGTCCAGGGAAAAGTGATTGTTCTGGGGGACTGGCGGTTTTCACTTTCAGATTATTATTCCTCTGACGACCTGAGACCCAGGCAATTTGTCTTTACAAAGATAATTTAATTGTAGACTTTAATCTTTTCTATAGTTGAATAGCATATTCAATTAATTAAGCTATGAAGTAAGAAAGTGGACTTTCAACTCAGATAAACTTGTTCTTCTAATTCTAATGGTTGACATTAGTAGCCTAACTGAAGTAAAAAGAAAAATATTTTACACTAACAATAAAGCTTAAACAAGGTGACAAAACCCTAATACTGTATAGTTAAAACAATGCAAACTTTCAATTTTAAAAATATTCTGAGCATAATGACCTAAAACTAAGTAGTTATAATACTTTAATTGGGTTATATTTTATTATTAACAGGTTAAGTTCTGTAAACTGTTGATGTGCATACAAACTTTGAATATCTTGAGACAATTAGTTACAAGACAATCAGTCAAACAATAAAGTTGAAAAAGATTATTTTTAGAATCTCGAATCTGTTCTTCAGAAAAAAAACAAAAAAAACTCTATCATTAATGTTATTAAAAAACGGTTTACTATATGATTTCCGTAGGGAAAAACTAAATGATTATTTTTAAGGTTATTCATTATTACATTGAACTTTGTTGATATGATGGGACTAAAATATTTTTTTAAATTAAATTAAAATTTCTTATTACTTTTGAACAATAACAAAAATATTTAAATTATTGTAATCAAACATTTATTTGAATTCAGTTTTAAGTACCAGGATTACCGAGCCTTGATTGTTGGGTTTAATTCACTATTGTAATAGTCTCATGGTAATCAAGCTATTAAATTTACACCACACTCTTCAAAGTTAACAGCTGTTAAAAAACTGCTTAAAATTAATGTTCCTTTATTTTTTTTTTTACTTTAAGTAGTTATTTCATTAAAAAATCCATAAAAACAATGTTGTTTGACAAATTTCGATTTTTTCTCGGGTTGAGGCTGTTTATAAACTTATTTTTGGGCCAAAACACTATTAAATGCAAAGTTTAATCAAAATCTACCCTCCAGATTTCAAAATCGTGGAACACACATCCCTTCAGACAGTGCTCATATTATAGTATAGGATGACAAGTGAAAGTATTCACAGCTGGTGGGATTTAGTACTGCTCTGCCACCCAGAAGTATCGGGTTCTATTCCCATTTCATACCATACAAAGTTTTATACTCAAACTTACATTGTTCTACGCATAGCACGCTAAGTCGTTGGCCTTAATTCACCCTATGAATCATTCCATTGCAATCCTACTTTTAATAGAAAAGGGATGTAATTAGTAGGCGTATCATGTCAAATTCCATGTTAACCTACACCATATTTACTGTCCAATTCAATCAAAAATATTATATATTCCACCTATCATATTAATGTAAATATTGTTACAAATACAGTGCATTGACGTCAAGCGGATTCTTAAAGTAAAAATCTTTTAGCAATGTATGTTTTGCGTGTTATTTATGTATGTTTTTACTGTGTGTGTTGCCTGGCAGTAAATTTACTGAGCTTAGGTTCAAGAGGTAAACAATTCAATTTCAGGAATGGCCATAAATATTTTATCGACTTGTACTGATTTACCAAAATTTTAACCATTCATTGGGTAAAATGTCAATATTAAGAATATTCAATATTAAGAGCTGATTCTTTATTATTAATTAACAGCCGATGACCAACGAAACTTTAGCTTTTCGTTAGATATGAAGCCTGTAATTATGAGAAGTAAGAAACTAATTAAATTGTTAGTTAAAACGATAGTTGCACAATGGTTTTATATTTGCATGTAATTTTGTATCATTGTAAATTGGCTGCTTGCCGTTGGTAAATAAATAAAAAGAAAGTATCAGAATTGTAAATATACTTAATTCAGAAAGTTATATATGTTGGTTACTAGTTTTACATTTGAAATATTTGTTTTATGTATATTGAAAACCATCCAGTAAAATTCAAAACAAACATAATTATAAAAGAAACTCGATGGAATTCCAGGAGGTTGTTTCGTGGTTTGATTTCATACCACGAAACAACCTCAGACATCCTGGAATTCCATCGAGTTTCTTTTATAATTATGTTTGTTTTGAATTTTACTGGATGGTTACATATTTCAAATGTAAAACTAGTAACCAACATATATAACTTTCTGAATTAAGTATATTTACAATTCTGATACTTTCTTTTTATTTATTTACCAACGGCAAGCAGCCAATTTACAATGATACAAAATTACATGCAAATATAAAACCATTGTGCAAATTTTCGTGCAAACAAGATGGACAAGTAATACAGAATAATATGCGAAAAACCATGCAGGAAAATTGACTAGAATATAATACCCAGTGCAAAGCCAAAATAAATTTCCAAGGATAAATGTTGTCAAGGATAATACATCCTGGGATTCTGCATAGCTCTATGAACAATGATCAATTGTTTTTCAAAATGAACAACACCAAAAAAAATTAAAACTAAAATTTATACACCTTACTTTTTACCGACCCATCCCCCTCCAATTTTTTTACACAGAATGTCTAGGAGAAATCAAACCCAAACTCAAATTCCTAGGTTTTTATTTAACTCATGAAGTTTTAGTAAAATGGGACAGCCCACCAGAGGTTAGGGAGAATCTCAAATATAATATTACATAGAGAGTGCGTGCAATTTAAGATATCTTAGCAGAGTGCAATGTTATGCAAATTCGACTAATACAGAAAAGGTAATCGGCAAAACCTCGCGTTAAAGTTTTTTAAAAAGTCATCATATAACACGTTCAAATTGTTTAATATTTTAAAGAAAAATTTTAGATGGTCCTGGTTCCGAGCTAAATTTTTTAGGTTAAAAGACGGTAAAACCCAAAACACTGTTTCCTCTAAGATAGGTAACGAATTGTTAGTAAGTAAAACGTTTAGGCTTAGGTCTATATCTGAATTAAAAATTAACCAGGAAATGCATCAAGTAGATTATGTATGTAGGCGGCTGTATAGAATAATACATCTAAGATTTTTAAACCCTGTGTACTGAAGACTGTTGGTAGCCTATATGTTATTTTTGCATTTGCACCATTCTGTATAGTTTAAGGTTCATCTTATGAAAAATCTTGGATACTCCTGTTTTGAAAGAAGGCTATTAGAATTCTTGTAGATACTCCTTTTGATGTTTTTGGATGTTTTTTCGAGGCATTGTTTTTGGCTTGGTTTTATCTGAATGTATTGTACAAATGAAGAAATTGTATGAACACTTTTCAAAATTTGAACAAAACTTGAGGGGTTCACGTTTGACTTTTCTCTTTATTCCCCGCAGGTTTTTTTTACCGGCATCTTAAAAACGTGATGTTTTTTAGGTAATATTTGACATTTTTTATTTTGTTTTGTCTGATTACCTTTGTGAGCTTGTTTTATTTGCTTGAACTAGCATGGTACGCATTCTTTTAAACTTTGATTGGTATGCAAAGTAGTTCCTCTAAAAATAAGCCTACATATCATGACGATGTCCATTACATGCTTGAAATTCTCGATTACAATAAATACTGATAATTGTTAATTGATGAAGAAATTTAGATGTATCATACTTTTCAATTATTTCTAAGAAGGTATATGAATGTAACATGTAACAAATGTAGTTTTGTGAAAAATATTGTGTAATAAATGTTATATAACCATCCATCAACAATATTTATTATTTTAACATACATATTATTTTAAAATTATACTGACATGCCAATCAAGACTTTTGTACATCGCATATATTAATTTGTACGCTCCTTTTTACTTATTTATTTTCTACTTAAGCAGGAATAGCATCGCTATTGGGTCTTGTTTCAATTATGGTATTGTTCTTTGGGGCGCAGCGTAGCACAGTGCATTGTTACGTGAATTTAAAGGGCGATTAAAATAATAGCTTGGATAAAACAAAGAACATCATGCAGTGAATATTTTAAATCGTTACAAATACTGTATTACCTTTGGCATCCTTGTATATATATGAAATTATATATTTTTTAAATTTAAATATGGATTAATTCAAACCGGTGCGGGTGTGAATTCTTATAATACTATACACCGACATCAACATATGCAGACCAATCTTGGATTAGAAATTTCAGCCTCACTACCACAAAATCTTGGTCAAAAACTGTATAATTAACTGCCTTTGACGTTAAAAGAACCCCAGACTGCAAAATATTTAAAAAATAATCTAAAAAAACAATTGGAAAAAGTTGTTTACTCAGTGGATGAGTTTTTAGAAATCTAAAAAGTGACCTGTAATAATGCTCGGTTTATTGTATTAAAAAAGATTTAATTTTGTGTTTATTTGTTATTTTCAGAAACAATGTAGCCATTAATAGAATTTATGCATGTCTAAGAATGACGTTTGATTTACAATTGTATATTGTCAACTACAAATAAAGAATTTGAATTTGAAAAACTGACAAAGTATCGCAAATATTTTGTTTTAAGTATAGTAACCAGCTTAATTTGTATTATTCAGTAATTATAAAATTTAACCAGCATGTTTACATGGATTGAAATATAATTTACTTCTCTATGTTAGTTACTCAGTTCAATATATATATATATATATATATATATATATATATATATATATATATATATATATATATATATATATATATATATATATATATATATATACAGGGTGAGTTCCTTAAAGTGATCCAATAGCTAACTTTTTTATTTTAAATTTGACAGTATACTTCTTATGGGAGACCCCCTTTACTTTTTTATTCTGGTTTCAGATATGTATTTCACTTTTCAAAAATTCCAATATGGCGGCCAACTTTAAAATTTCTTATGGAACACCCTACATTTTATGGTGTTTTTTAAATTTCCATGTTATTTTAAGACTTTTTTATTCTTTGTCATTTTTCTCTAAACCTAACGGTTAGGGAGCTAGAGGCAATTGAAGTTCATTTTTAGTTCCATAAGAATAACATGGGGCAAAGTTTATCTGCCCATATCTCCGAAACCATTGATAAAAATGAAAAATACTCAAGAATAAAAATGTCTTAAATTGATGTTTTAAGAACATTTCACTAATAAAAATGATCATTTACGCATAAATTAACTTCTTTCCAATATGGCGGACAAAATATAAAATTTGCAAAAAAATTTTTTGTTATTATGAAAAAAATGTTTTTAAAACATCAATTTAAGACATTTTTATTCTTGAGTATTTTTTATTTTTATCAATGGTTTCGGAGATATGGGCAGATAAAGTTTGCCCCATGTTATTCTTATGGAGCTAAAAATGAACTTCAATTGCCTCTAGCTCCCTAACTGTTAGGCTTAGAGAAAAATGACAAAGAATAAAAAAGTCTTAAAATAACATGGAAATTTAAAAAACACCATAAAATGTAGGGTGTTCCATAAGAAATTTTAAAGTTGGCCGCCATATTGGAAAAATGGCGGGAATTTTTGAAAAGCGAAATACATATCTGAAACCAGAATAAAAAAGTAAAGGGGGTCTCCCATAAGAAGTATACTGTCAAATTTAAAATAAAAAAGTTAGCTATTGGATCACTTTAAGAAACTCACCCTGTATATATATATATATATATATATATATATATATATATTAATAAGTGATTAATCGTAGGCGTTTTCATTTACACCTACTTCTCTCTAGTGAGGCTTAAACTTAATCCAGCTAAAAGTTAGAAATAACTTTTTTTATTAGAGTGAGAATGAATTTTATGTATAGCAAAATATATAATATTGGTCAATATTTGTGTAGTATAAAATGGCAACAAATAAAACATATAACTATTATGATAGTTAAAGTTATTGCTTAAAGGCTTTACTAACTTAAAGGCTGTAGGTGTGTGTGGCAAGTATAGTACTCACGTGAGTGTAAAGCATGTTGTCGAGGAGGCGGACGGCACAAGAATGGGCCTCAGAGGCACTTTCTACTTTATATACTGCGAGAAGCCTGCGCTCCCTCAGCACCCTCAAACTCAACCGGGTGGTCAAATATTTATATTGGGACGATTTGAGGGACATGGGGATCTTTTGGGGATGAGAAATGTATACAGAGTTCGTTAAATTAAATTAATTTAAAATGGAGGTGGTTGTTCTTATCATAAAATTTACGTTTTACAAATTAAACACGAATTCTAGAAAGAATATAAAAATATTAGTTATAATGTCTTGTAATCGTTGAGTAGGTACAGAATTTATCTTCACAAATTAATATTGTTGACCGGTGTCATTTTTTAAAGTATCTTGAAGCTTAGTTAGTTTTAACGTGCAAAACTTAATACTGGGATTAAACATATCATAAACATACTTACCAAACATTTCTAAAAAACTCTAAAATCTATCTATATATGTAATAAGTGAAACAATTTGTTAAAACACTACTCCTCCCTTAATTCTGGACAAAATTCAATGTTTGAGATGCCATAAGATTTGTCTCAGTTCGTAGTTTTGCAGTAAGGGTTTCAATGAGGTACGTCATTAGTTTTTGATATATTTGTACTCTGAAGGGCATGGAAAGCCTTTGAAGTTCTTTTTTTGTCCATAAAATTAACATGGGGAACCATTATATTGAATTGCAAAGTAAAACAGCTCTTGATAGTAAAACAGATAAACACATGTTAAAACTAGCTGAATAAAAGCGATTGACATTCTGGTACTGAAATACCAACAAAATTCCATACATTAGTACGAGGAGTGTTTATTGTGTGGGACAAATTTTTGTTTGACATTTTTCTCAAAATGTAGCAGGTGGGTTTTGCTTGCTTTGTATTCATTTGTATTTGAGCACAGAAATAAGTTTAGCAAATCCCCCCCCCCCCAACACCCCAAAAAATTCATTTTTCTATACAAAAACAATAACAGATTTCATTTAATGGTAAAATAAGACTTTGAGACGCATTAATTGATTTAAGTATGATAGTATGAAATCCATCAGTAATATATTTATTATGTCACCTGGGTCCAGCTGTAGAAATGCATCCAGACAGCTCGGCCTCCTGACGGTTCCAAAACTTTGAATTTTCGAAGCACCCTTCCATAAAAAAATTCCAACATTCATAAACCATGAATAGAACACAAGAAAATAAAGTATTTTTCAATAAGGAACACAGACTAGTACTTTTTGATCCCAAACCCAGATAAATGGGATGAAACTGTTTACGATTGAGTTAAGAAAATATATGGTGAATTCAAGTTTTAATGATAGTGACTGTTACCTGATGGTGAAAACTTTTTAGATTAAGTTATGCTTTGCTTAGTTTACCCTAGCAGCCTTACTAATCCAATAATCCAATTTCCATGCCTCGTAGAAAGGACTGGAGGATGGCTTTATCGTGTATGTTTGTAACTGTATTTTGATGAGACTCCTGTATCTTTTAGAGCTCATTATGCAACGTGTTTGAATTTTATTAATACTGTACCTCTTCGTGGTGTTACTAGCAAGTAATAATATTGGTGCTAATCTCAACGTTAGTAATAGACTTGCAAACAAATTAAATATGAAACGTCGTAAATAATGAAATACAAGAAACATCCTTGATCAATTTAATATTAAAATTTCAAGACCTTGTTTAAAATATATGGTTATCTTAAGAATTTACTAGGTCTATTTTATATTATATTCAATGTTTATTAAAAAAAAAGTCTATGCTTTCAACAATCCCTAATTATAGTGCCATTATTCCCCGGATGCCATTATTACGATTTCATTTATGAAAATATTCAGACTGTGGGCTTCAAGAGTATCTTAACCATCATTTCACTGTAGCATCTTAGTGACGATGTCTTTCAATAATAGATACGTTTTAGGCTGAGATATTACTAAACAAATGCAGTAAATCACTTTACCAGGATAATTTTACCTGAAAAAGTGACAAGCCGCCCTTCAAAACTGACACTTTGACAAGATCAGGGTGAGAGAGAGGGACGGTTATTGAATGATTTGCTCCTCGCTCCCGTGGCTCGTGCGTAGCCAAAATGTCAATTTGTCTCTCGTGCTTGCCCCCGGCTGGCCTCAGTTGGCCAACCTGCGTCGCCTTTTTACCCGCGGTTTCAACACGGTAATGTTGGTAATCCTGAAACAATACCTGATACCATCGCAAATCACTACGTTACGTGGGACAATGTCAAACATAGGGATGAAGCGACTTGCCTGGGTTGTTAAATGTGACTCCACATGGTTGTCAAGAATTCTTAGGTGAATAGCTTGGAAAAGCTGAACAAATTAAATTGAAGTGGATGTATTAAATAGTATAAAATAAAATAAAATTCCATTTTTTTAAATTATTCAATATACCTATTTTTAGATATACAATTATTGTCTGTGGTTGAACATTATGTTAAGCAAAACCAGCAAGTATTTTTGTAGATAATACTGTCATTGACTATGTTAACTATCGTGAATAGACTTATCATAAGCATAGATGGTTGGAAATGGTATAGCGCGATTTTTCTAGCATATGAAATGCAAGTCTTGTGATTGGTAAAGCATTACTACCAATCTTTTTAACCAAGGATGGAATGTTTTATTGCTGAGGGTTGCGTTTATGTTGTGATAAAGCGTTGTTCCAGCACTGTAAATCCAGCTGAATAATTACAATATCGATTGCAACGACTCTAGGTCGGATACACCAACCTACCAAATTTTTTATCAAACAAAATGCATTGGATGAAAAGTTTATTAGTCTATCAAATGCATGTGTCAATGAATGATAGTAATGTATCAAAATTAGTTTTTTTATTATTATTATAGACTAATAATGAAAATATAAAAATTTATATTGGTATTATGAGTTACTCTACTAATAATGGTAAAACATACAGTAACAAATTATACGAAAGATAGTTTACAACATCTTCAAATGTAAAAACACTTTTGTACATTTGCTTCCAATGCATGTTTCAGTCGATGCAATAAATTGGTCATTCTGGCTTAGGTGTATTAATTAAAAAACAAACATTAAAGAACATCTAGGATTGTTTTACACGCAAGTAAAATACACTATTACACATAGGGACAAAAATACATTCTAGAAAAAAAGTTCTCTTAAAAAATCGGGGGCCATTACTATTTTTAGTTTGGTAAGTTGCTTGAAGATAGTATAAGGGAAATTATAATAGCTATCCTCCTTACCTCTCTCACTCTATAATGTTATAATTTGTTGTTGTTGTTGTTGTTGTTGTTGTTTTTTTTTTTTTTTTTTACCTAATGTAATACAATGGTTGGTGGTTAAATTCTGAGAAAAGTTAGTAGTTTTTTAAAGGTTCGGGTCCGGACCCAGTTGCCATTTGTCTTTGGGCTATTAATTAATGATGCTTTCTAACAACTGGTCGATGCTAGATGGTAACAAGACTGGGGTTTGGACCGTTCCCCGTAAAAAAAACAAAAAAACCTTTAAGATGCCACTGGCGTAGATAGACACAAAATAAAACAAATACACTTCAAGATGGAATCGTCAGTAGTGCATAAATTCTCATATTTTCGCGCATCTGTATGGTAACTCTCTAAAATATATAAAAAAACACATTAATTAATCTAGATGAACCATATTAACGGAGAAAAGTTAAAGATGAGCGGATATTGTCACTAATTGAATGAGACCGTTGTCCTTAGCCATACAAGCCGCGAAACCATAAAAACAAAAACAGCCATAAAACAATGGTTGAGAACAATAATATGTTGCAAAAATTATTCCACACAATACCATAACTATTGGAAAGTCCCCTCAATAAAGTCGTAGCAGGGGCGACCATTGTACAAAATTTATGTTTCTTACAAAACATAAACAAACAAACCGTTGGCGTGTGGTTTTATGTTTTGAATTGTACCAGGTTGCATAAGCTGCAGTATCCGCCTAGTTCCTGTATCGAGTGGCCCATGTAGTTCTGGCGGTCAATGCATTGTTGAGTGGCAGCTTCGCACGGACAGACGGTCCACATTAAACAATTATTTTTCGCGGTTGCTCAACAACCGTTGCGCACTCTAGTGACGGGGTGAAAGGCGAAGACAGATAAGATTGGGTTCGATGGAACTGTGATAAGAACTATTAACTGGGTCTGTGCTGATTGGCAATGTTGTAGGTTAGACACCATATGGTTTTATTGACATTTTATCTTCACCTTGTGGGTAAACACGTGTTTTTACTGAACTCCTTGACTACATAACCGTTGGATGTCTCCAGAACGTTGCAATTGACTATTTTTTTCTTTATGTGTCTATCTACGCCAGTGGCATTATTAACGTTTTGACTGGGTACGGTCCAAACCCCAGTCTTGTTACTATCTAACATCGACCAGTTGTTAGAAAGCATCATTAATTAATAGCCCAATGACAAATGGCATCTGGGTCCAGAATCGAACCTTTTATTTATTTATTTATTTATTCATCAACGGTCAGCGCTATTTACATCAATTTGTACATTAAAATAACAACATAACGTGAATTATAAATAGAAATAACAAAACTAAAGTGATATCCAAGATGCTCAACACTAAAAAATCAAATAATCAAGAGAATATTCATGGAAGACATGCAAAAACATAAAGTAAGTATAATATTCTACAGTTAAGCAATGCGAAAGTACAATAATAAATACGAAAAATGCAATAAATTACATGCAATCTATTTACAATGTTTTATAAAACAATAAATTAATTACATGCCAGTCTTTAAAAAGCTACTACCTTTAAAACCTTTAAAAAGCTACTACCTTTAAAACCTTTAAAAAGCTACTAACTTTTCTCAGGATCGAACCGGCAACCTTTGGAATCAATGGCGAGCACTATAACCACTCAGGTACGAAGCCAGTTTTCGATCGTAGTAGTGGAGAAACGCGGGAGCTGGCTCAGTTCAAGGTCACCTGAGCGATGACGTCATCGAGGTCAATGACCCCACCGATGACGTCATCGATGACGTCATCGATGACGCAATCGATGACGCCATCACCAATTACGTCATTCTGTGACGTCACACCCATGACGTTGCAGAAATGACGTGGCGATGACGTCATCACCCCTTACGTCACCAAGATGACGTCATCGATGTCACAAAGGTCAAGGTCACGCTGAAACCTAAAATTTTTAGGCACTTTTGCTGTTTCTCGCACTACGCTCCGAGTTTCAGTCAGGTTTTAATGACCTTGACGACTTGAAGCGAAATTAGACGAGAAACAGCAAAAGTGCCGAGGAAACTCAAAGTTTGCAACGTGACTCTGCCTAAACCGTCATGTGACACCGCTCGAGTGACCTTGAACCGATACAACTCCCGCGTTTCATCATTACTGTAACCGCGATGCGCACCCTACGACAGACACCGAGCGACTGACTGTCCGGCCCCGCGCACTCTAGGTATATGGGAAGTGGTGGGGGAAACTGCGATGACCTCGGGAAACTTGAAAATGTCAAGCCAGGTAGCACCGTTTTGGTGCTACCTTAAATTTACATGTTAAAGTGGGATGACCTTGAGGTTGACTGTGAACCTGGGGCTTAGGATTGTGTTTAACAGCTTGACATTTTCGCCAGAGTTCAAGTGTGGTGACCTTGAACTGGTTAAAATCAAAACTGCACAGCAGACTGCACAACACGGATGTGCATCCTACGACAGCCGCCGAGCGACTGACCTCCGGACCCTGCGTACTCTAGATATATGGGGAAGTGGTGGGGGAAATTTCAAGGTCATTCAAACGGAGTTTTAAAAAAGTCAAAGAGTAGAAAGACTACTCTTGTGAGTCTATAGCGATTTCATTGATAGTGAGTGCTTCGGTATGCCAAGTTGATCTGTATTGACACGCTCCTAAATAATGTTTGCAAAAACCTGCAAAATGATTGTTGCACAATTTGCAGCCAGTTAGCTGTTTTAGTTTGAATTCAATGCAAAGTTCAGGGCAACAAGTGTACTTATGCCCTCTCATTTGGTACACATGGAATGTCTTCAACTTCGGTTTCGGCTTCTTCCAAGACTTGCACTTACACATGCACTGACCAAAAGCTTCACATGTTCTACAAGCCAGGCCATCCACCACATCAATGTCATTTGGCCATGAAAAACATTTCTGTTCGCAACAGTAGTTGAGTTGACTCTCCATGTTGCTGCGGTGAAGGTGCACGATGAAATGATGCTAGAGTCAGTGAGAGTGTACCTTAAATAAACTCAGTGGAGGGGGAAAGGTCAAGGTCATTCAAACGGAGTTTTAAAAAAGATGACTAGTCGTCCTCCTCGTCCGTCGTACTTGGAGAGCTGTCAGACGAAGAGCCCCGCGCAGGTGCTCTCCAGATGAAATGTATATCTATTTGAAAGCGCAGGCCTGGATCTTGTACCATCAACTCCTTTAATCTATTACATACCAATTCCACTTTGTACACATTGTTAATAATCAACACCCAAGGCTTCGGCTGAACATAACGTGTAGTTGAGTCAGCCTCGCAGACAGTTACACCTTCCGGTGATATTGGAGTGTATAAATGTGTAAAATCTCGTTGCTGAGGCTGGCTTGAAGTTGAAGGTTCTGTGCCGACCCTGGTTGCATCAAAATTCAAATCCATTCTACATTCAAGAGGTCCAGGGTTCCCGTTGAATACATTGAGTAATTTTTGATACAAGACTTCTACTTCTGTCGCATCCTGTAAATGAACAGTCCACCGCAAGGGAAATGCTTCGTCCGTAGTGGAGTCAACTTGAGAAAGAGTTCCTTCCGCCATGGCAGCTAAGCAAGGAATGAGGTGAGCTGCAGTCAGTTGTAACATTATCGAAAAGTAGAGGGGGAAATTTCAAGGTCATTTAAATTGGGTTTTAAAAAAAGGAAGGAGTGGAGGGGGAAAGTTCAAGGTCATCCAAATGGAGTTTTAAAAAAGGAAAACCTAGAAAGTAACATTGAAATCTTCCAACTGATGGTGGCGAGTGTTTTCTTCTGCAACCTTGCCGACACATGTAACTATGCCGTACAGTATGAACAGTACAACCATGATAAGGCCGAACAACAAAAGATAGCCGTTTACTATCATGATATTTTCTGAGTGGATCTGCTTTCTTCTTATCGCCCTCTCTTGCATCCTCTTCTCTAACTCGTGTACGAAGTCACAGCATGCGTGAGGACATCTTTCATCTGTTGGTAGGTTAGCCATTGTTGATGTTGTAGGTTTGGCTGTTGAAGAAGGAATGAGGTATCTAATTATGTTGTCTCATGTATATCAACAGTGAAGTGGTGGGGGTAGCGAATCAGTGGAGGGGGAAGTTTCAAGGTCATTCAAATTGTGTTTTAAAAAAAAACCCTATCTTGTTACTGAGCATATATGTCAGTAACAAGATAGGTGGCTTTGCTCTTTTTACTTCTTTAATATAATGAAGAAATAAACATATTCTACAATTGTAAGGACAAGGAAGACAACCGCTAGTCAGCTGAAGTAATCCAAGTTGTCTGGTTCGGTCTTCATCGACGCCGGTGAGGAAGCTGTCGTTGAAGAGGAATGTCCAAGCTCTTCCTTCGGCTGCCGAAGATTCCGTATATTGCAAGCGTAGACTTGCACGTTTATACGGTAGCCTCTTGCCACCATCAGCTGCAACTCCTTGTACAAGTCGTTCAGCTCCTGTTGCGTTTTGATCGTCACCTCCTCATAGCTGGCACAGCTTACGTTCAGAGACATACTGATGTTGTTCGGTTGGCTGCTGGAGTTGAAATGAAGACGAGGCACAGCACTTGGAGGTATATGAAAAAGTGGTGGGGGTGTTTTGCATTCAAGCAGGTTTGACTTGTAGCGTGGTGGTGGGGGTAACTGTGAAATGCAAAGGTCAAAGGTCAAGGTCACCCGCGAAGTTTAAAAAAAATGCAACATATCAATATGTGACAAACTTCACATATTGATATGTTGCATTTTTCGTCTTTTTGTATTCTTTTTTTGTCTTTTATGGTTTATTTATTTATAAAACATTACAATAACATATGTACAACAGTAAAACTTAAATCTAACACTGCTGCTTGTCGGCGATGTGGATGGTCAACTCGGTGGAATTGCTACCCGTGCAACCGTGGGAAACCAGGTAGAGACAGCCGGGTTGGATGGAGCGCAGATCCTCGTTCTGGAGGAGATGGACGAACCGTTTCGGCAGGTAGACTTGGAACTTGGGCTCATCCCCCGGAGTGAATGGTGCCTCGCTAAGACTGCAGCAGATGGCCTCTCCAACTGTAGTCTCCATCTTCTTCATGGCGTGGATAATGTAGTGCTTCTCGTCTTTAAGTTCGAAACACTTCTTGACGGGTAGTATGGTAGATTTGGAGTGAGCATTGAACTGCTCAACCAAAGTTTGCAGGAACTGGTGAGATGCCATGGTCAAGTTATAGATCGTCTTCTTCGTCTTCTTGCTGGGAGATGTTGTCGTCTCGGAATCTCGAGTAATACTCATGCCAGGTCCCGGTCTGCTCCTCACTTATATAACCCCCGTTACCCCCACCACTCCCCATTTCCCCACTTTGAAGGTAAGATGCGAGTTTATAGGCGTTTTTTAAAGCGCAATGTCTATCTTTTTCATGTTCTGGACTTTTAGTACAAATACAAACATTTTCCATCGTATACTTGTAGTTTTTATCCAAATCCACATCATTAACCGGAACATGAGTAAATCCTTCGATCCATCTTTTCTTTTCCAGCCCCTTTGTGTAAATATCGGTAAACTTGTCTGAAAAGTGATGCATAATGTGATACAAGTCCGTGTAACTTGTAAAACCATCATACCAATCGATATGATGGAAGTGTTTTGAAATCCATCTGTTGGTAGTAGCGGCTTTACTAGTTAAAGATGAATAAGAACATGGTGGTTTAAATAAAAACGAATAAGGAACACTTGTATTGATGTCGAAAAACACAAGTTCTTTTATGATAAATCTATCATCATTACCCCGAAACGCTTGGAACTCAATTATACCAGGTTTGGACTTTACTTGTTCTTCTTCCTTGTCCATTGCGAAGACCACTCGTCTGCTCATGACGAAGTCCAAAGGTCAACTGATTTCCACACCACGGTAGGTACGACTTTTATACCCGGCCGTACAGTTGTTGGCGCGTTGGTGTATATTTAACGTGGGCACCGTCCCCGGTAGGCCTAACCCCACAAAGTGTTTTATATTGTTTTAAAAATTAACCATTGCTGTGTAGTTAATTGTCATTTAGGTTTCCATCTTTACATTTTCCTTGTTTTCATTTTCATCACTAACACTTGATTCTTCTCCTCCTTCTTCTTCCTCTTTTTCATGTTTTACTGATTTCTTATGTAGTTGAGCGTACTTTTCCAATTGTCTCCACATTTGTACTTCAGAGGAACCCTATTGAATATAGAAGTATCTACAGATCCGTACAATATAGGTGCGTCCGGTTGTTTGTCCAAAGTGTCTTCCAGATAATCTTTAATAATTGAACTTGAAAACACCAGTTGTCTCAAGTATCTCGTTATTGGTTCAGTTGCACAAGTTAGAATAAAAAACTCTTCTCGATTAAGTTGAATCTTGTTATTATGTCTTGTTGTGTCTCTAAACCGCAACTGATGATCACCACGATGTTTAACAATATCGATTTCCACATTTGAATCCAAAAGGCCTACTCTTGTCTTTCTTCCAAACATGTTACTACTTAAATAGCATTCTAGCAGATGCAAGTGTTTCATAAACGATTCCCAAGCAGTGTCCGTAAACAAAATCATTTTGGGTCCATGAGTTAAAATTACAGTAGGGGAATAATCTGTAGATTTCATAACACCGATTAAAACACTTTTGTCCAAACTGGAAGAGATTGGGTAAAATATTCGCAAGAATACCTCACTTAATATGTTAGGAGAAATATTATCTTCAATATCCCTTTTCCTCTTGTGTGCATTCTTTCTTCTTTTACCTTTTTCCTCAACATTATTACTGGCGTGGAGTTGTCCGCAAGCGTTGTGTTCATCTCCCTCCGGTTGACCTTGAAGATCTAAAAAGTCGGATATCTCCTTCTCAATATCTACTACATTTTCTTGTGTACCACTAGGAGAAGCCATATTGAATAAGATGCTACCCATACAACAACAGGCAACAAACTGATGAGGAGCGAGCTGAACGCTCTGCTTTTATACTCGCGGAATGCATTGGAATGTAGGAAAACCGGTCTTTTACAATACATTTTTAACAATTCCAGTTAAAGGTGTGTATGTTACGATTTTATCATGTAGAATTAAACAGTATGCAGTTGTATTAGCCGGTATAGGCGCGTTGAATTCCATTTCTATTTTTATATCTACACTTGATGATTTTACCGATTCATTTTGTTTAGAACAATCGATTACAACTATAGGGTAACCATCTAAGTATTTTTCTGGTGATAGTAAAGGTGCATTCGTTTTACCATAATATGAACTTTGGAATCTTGCATACATATCGTACAATATGCTGTACTTTTTATTAGCGAATGACACATTTAAATTATCGTATGGAAAAAATTGTGAATTTAAATAAACTTTAATATTTTTCAAGTTGCAATGATCAAATTGGCCTGCATGTTTGGTGATGGTGTCTCTTCTGCCTGTTTGTAAACCAAATATAATATACCTGGCTCGTTCCACATAATTAGATGTTTTAACTGTCCAAGTGTGTCGATCCGTAGTTGGCAAGCTGGGATGTTCATGAAATTCCCAACTTCTAAAAAGAATTACAATATCACGATCAGCCTTTAACTTTCTTAATAGTAGCATTCTATGCTCGTCAGCTAATTTTACATGTGGAACTCTCCATACAATTTTGTCTAATGTTAATTTCCATTCTAAAGTTGCATCTGTTGTACCGTCTGGAGCTTTAATAATATCTTTATCGTTTGAAGATCTCAACAAAACTAATTCTTGTTTAACGTTTAATATTATTTTCCTATAATCTTCAGCAAAACCAAGCAACAAACGTAACGGAATATGAAAATCAAAATTTCCATTTGTATCTGGAGTGATTGTGTCTTTTGCAGGTAAAACCCATCCTGCAGGTTGTATTAAATTGGTTTCATTAGGTGATATAGATGTTAATCCCTTTAAAGTTGTTGCAATACCTACTTTTTTAGTGGAATCAACTGTTACACCTGATATTTCATATCTAATTTCATCAAACAGGAAAGCCATGGGATTATTTATAAATGGAACTGTTGTACCAGTAGTAGTACCGTCCTTTTTAGTAACCTTTCCTTCAATATACAAGTAACTTTCACATGGTAGTGTGTAAATGTCTTGATTTTGTATGGGAATACGAATTTCATCGTTATTGTTTAATTTTGATGAAGTGTAAGGGTTGTGGGTGTGATATTCTTTTTCCCATAGGGTTTCGTCGAATGTTGGACCCTGAGCTATATCCAGTATATCCATAATCGGTTAATTTTAATCCAATTCTCTCTAAGAAACTAATGTTCTCGCGTGTTAACTCCTCCACAGCTGAAGAGCTACTAATGCGGTTTCCCGTAGGTTGTTCGCTTTTAAATGTTAAACCCATGGTTTTGTATTAAAGTGTCGATTTTAAATGTAGTCTAACCGTAATAGGCTCTTCTCGGAAATCTATCAAGTTACCGTCTTGATCCAATACGTTCAACACGATGTCTGAAATGAAAGTGGTGTTCAACGGTAGATATACTAGGTTTTGTGGCTTTTCAACAATTTTAAATCCAGGCGGTACACTGGGGTAAAAAGTATGTATTATATGAGTATTTGCTCCATCTCTGTAAGCTCCTTGTATAATATTACAAGTTACGTCTATACTATTGACTTTTAATATTGTTACAGTTTGTTTACCGGAATGTGTTTTATTTGGTTCTAAAATTGCTCCATCTTTGGGAAATCCTAATAAATCACCAATTGAGTCTGACTTACTGAAATCTATATAATATTTTGAAGTAAGCTCAGCTTTCATTGTATTGTTATTACCTTTTAGCGTTATATTGTCTTTTCCCATTTTATTTTGCAAAAATTCATTAATATGATCAATTTCATAAGAACCTGTGGGTAGAGTGCAAACTTCTAAGTCTGTAAACTTCCCACTGGCATCTTTTCCTTTATAATAATGCAATAAGTTATTTTTACCTTCCGTAACATTGGGAATAGAGTTGTAAGTTGTAAAATCCAACAGTGCTGCCTCCCAAAATCTTCCTTTTTGCAAGCGTAACGCTGGAAAAAGGATACTTCGTAAAGTGGACGATTTTCCTGTTAATGATACCGTATAGGAAGACATCTCAATAGTGACTGATACTTTTAGCTAGGAATTCCAAACATAAATGGCCGCATATTGAAGTATTATCAGGTTGTTCTCTTTTATAGTTGTAATATATGTTTTTAGCAGATTTAAAGTAATGTTCAAGTTCTTTAGGTGGTGGCAAATTTCCAAAACTATCAAAATAATATACATTACTATTTAGTTTCTTATAACACACCCAATGGGTGCCGGGCCCTTCAGTATTATCCAAATTTACGATTCCAGTCTCATTTTTCCATATTTTCTTTGGTAAACTGTCTTTCATAAATACTCCGCGGAAAAATGGTATTTTTAAACAGGAAATATATTTAAATAATTCAACATTAGTCAACGCTTTATGTGGTATAACCAATTGATTTCTTTTATTTAATATGCACGATACGGTCTTAGGTATAGACCAGCCCCGTTTTTTACCATTGACCATATTGTCGGTTTTTTATTATTTTTCCTCAGAGAACGTCTTTTTAGTCTAATATTACCACCATGTTTTCTCTTGCTTGATCCTTTTTTATTCTTACCCCTCCTTTTTCCACCTCCTACCGCTGTTTTAGCCTTCATACCTGCTGTTACCGCTAAAGCTGCTGCTTTTTCCGCAATACTAGCGTCACTAGACTTTACTCGTTGCCAAGCTATATTCGCTAGCTTTTTATCAGCGATTGACCTATTTTTTGAATCGGTAAACGTGGAATATGCGATATCGTGTTCTTTACAAGCCTGATCTAACTTATTTATGCCTGGATCACCTCTTTCCAGTCGTTTTTTTCAATTTAGTTCCTGGTCCGCAATACTGATAACCTCCCGGTATATGAAATTCGTATGGTAAAGCGTCTATTGCTCTATTTACGATAGATCCTACTGGAATACGATTTAAAGCTTTACTTAACAGAGAAACCGCTGTGGACGTGATCCCACCTCCTTTCCGTATACTGTCTCGATATGGACTGATGTGCTGGAATGTCATTATTGTCCTTTTATAATCGAAATGTACAACTTATGTGTTAACTCTATGACGAGTTGGACATAAATGAGGTCGTTTATTGCGTTCTTATATTATATATCAATATCACCCCAATCTGATGATCTAAACTTTTGCGTATTAGGGTTAATAAAGTATTTATTAAAAATTTCCTTTTTAATCCAATTACCTCTCTCGGATTCAGACACCCAATTACCCCAACGTGTACGGGTTGCAATAATATTGAACATATCAAATAATGCATTTCCTAAAACTTTAATAAGAAAATTAACAGTAACAGCATTATCCACATGTTGAGGGTCTTTAAGTTCTGTAATACGTTTATTATTACAAGTATATACTTTATGGTCCTTTAATGAAGTTGTTATAGCCTGTCCTACAGTTGCAGCATCATTTGGATCACTTCCTTGTTTTAAATTACCTATTTTCTTATCATCTGCATTAAAAATATCACCAGTTGGTTTATCTAATATCAAAGATTGACTAACTACAACACAATCGAAATCGTTGATACCAGGAGATACGTTACGTATTTTTTTAAACCTACATATGTAAGGTTCATCATTATATGGATTAGAACATATAGTTTGTGCTACAACTGGAACATCAAAGAATTCTGTACCCATACCTATATATGATAATTTCTTTCCTTTACCATCCCAAGCATTATTCTTCTCTTCAAGTAATGTAAACTTTTCATTTCCCTGCACAAATACATCCCCTTTCCGCGATACTACTTGGTCTTGTTTTACAAATCCAGATGTTTCTTGTTTTAAGGTTTCCATCATTTGACCCACTGTTGCACCATCTGATGGCGCCGAACCATCTTTAACATTTGCTAAACAATTATTAAAACAATCTATAACCCCTACATCACGTATGATACAATGATCTTTAATATATTTTAGATTTACAGCATCGTTTTCAGTTTTTGGATAACCTATATCATTAATAACAAATTTATAAAAAGAAAATCCATCTTTTGTCTTTTCAGGTATCAAGGAATGTAAATAGCGTCTATTTACGCTGTCTTTTGCATCTTTAGGGTCATCTACGTTGGATATACGTTTATTGTTAGCACTATACGTTTTCCCATTGAATTTTAACGTATTTTTTAATTCAGATGACAAATAACCTTTGTTTATTGCATCACCGTTTTGATTTGGTTTACCAACGTTGATAATTCTATGATCTTCTGCGTCATATGTGTTATTTTGTAGTCTTAATGTTGGCGATATCTTTTCCTTTAATATTTTTAAATTTATTGCATCGTTTTCATCCGTAGGATCTTTTATGTTTTTTAACCTTTTATTACTCATATCATAATCTCCATCAGGTGTTTGTGGTAAACCAGCACTTCTTTTTAAACTATTCGCATAATATAACCCATCCGAGGAGTAACGTCCGAACTTCTCGACACTCATGGTGCAACTGAATAGTATTCTAGGGAGTAACGCTATTTTATGAGATTACCCCACGGTTTCGGAGTTCATCCACTAAAGCCACCCATTCGTTTTCCAATCCAGTATGACCCGCTTCTTTAGCTTCATGTATTAGTTTCATTCTATCCACCAATTTATTGATATTATTGTAATAAATCACATTTGTGTTATATAGTTTCTTCATTAAACCTGTACCTGTATCAGATTTGTTTCTTTTTCTTGGTTCTGGAGCACTTATATCCAAAGTGGATGACACAAACCTTCGTTTTACAGGTTTTCTTGGCATTATCGGCATTGGTTGTCTTCTCGTTGTTGGTATTAACTTGGATACAAATACTCTATATTTTAAAGACCTAGATCTAAAAACTGGTTGGTCAGCTAAATATTTTCTCCTGTATGCATTGGTGTGTTCCAAAATCTGTTTATATGCTTCCATGTCTTCTTCTTTAACTAACAATTCTAAAGGCTTTTTTTCAAATAATAATTCAAATAATCCTCTTGTGCCCTTATATCTTTGATTACCAACAATAATATTATCATCTTCATCAATGTTTACCGGGCTATTACCAACCATTAAACCTTCTTCTGTTAATCTTACTCCATAACTATGGTAGTTTTTATTAGGATTTATTCCAGCTAACATTTTTATCATGTATTTCCTTCCTAAAGGTCCTTTGTTATGAATGTTTTCACCCAACAAGCTTATGTTTGACGGACCTTCCCTTGCTTCTTCTTCTTTTTCCTCTTCACTAGCAGTTGATACATCTTCATGTCCTCTTTTAGCTTTTACTTCATATAATTCTCTTATACCACTATAGTCTGGTGATTCTAGCTCTCTTTCAGGTTCTCCACCGGTAAAACCACTATATGTAGAGGATTCCAGGTCTTCATCACTAAAATCTTCTGATTTTACATTTTCTCTTTCAAACTTTGTAATAGGCGCAATTGCATCTCCTTCTAAAATGGGTTTAGCAAATTTTTTGTTTAATTGTTTCAAGGGTTCAGTAATAGGTTTAAAAGTAGATTCAAGATATTTCTCCCTTTCGCTAATACCTAATTTTAATGCTCTGTTTTTATCTCGAATAGAATCACTAAGTGATTTTATTTCCTTTATTAACTTTTCTTGGTTAACCATGTTTGTAGCAAGACGTGTTGTACAACAATGAATGTTTTACATCATGATCAGTGTATTAGTATAAATTTATCAAATCCTATCCTGTATCGACCATTGTTTAGCGGTTGTTCCTTCATAATTGTTAAAAACCCATATTTTTCAGCCCAAGCCTTTCCACACAACTCTTTAAATCGTTCAAATGGTATATCCGCACTTACATGGTCATAATATATGTGTTTTAGGTTGGTTTCATCCTGTTTAAATACAATTAACATGTTTGCATTGTCTCTAATGAGCTGTTTCGGTATTTTGCTGTAAGTTTGACCAATATAAATGCTATCTATGTTGTTATGTCGACCCATGGCGAAGTAATTTCTTATTGTATTTTGATTTTCACAAGATACATCGTCAAATATGAATACTGAGAATGGTTTAGCCTCTTGCGGTTGCATGACACTCTCGCTCGCGTTAAATTTAAAATATTTAACTTCAGGCACATTATTGAGTATTTGTTCCAATAACTGATATTTTGGTTGTTGTAGTGACTTTGAAAATACATATAAATTATTAAAACGTAATCCTTTGGGATTTGTAATCAAATTGAATACTACATTTGTTTTTCCACAATTGGAAGGACCGGTAACCAGACAACGCACCGTGTTTGGTAACAAAACACCGTGTTTCCCAGTATTGAATTGAGAACCATCCACTGTGAGTTCATCTATATTATTAATAGTAAAATTGTCTTTTTGCGGTATTATCTCCATCCTTTGTAATGGTTCAACCCAAAATGATGCTCTATCATTATATTAGATCCTTTTTAGGTATCCAAGAATCTTCCGTCTTATTAAATCCTAACCATCGTACTTTAACCTTATCCTTTTTTCGTTGCAACACCTTTTCGACTAGATATACATCACCTACTGTTGATTTTAACATTTCATGTCCATAAAACCCTCCTTCCAGCAATTGTCCTTTATTATCTTTTAAAATGTAAGTTTCTGGTATTGTAGGTTGCGCCTTAAATACAGTAAATACCTCATTGGTCCAGTTTGGAAGATATCTTTTACTGAATACACCTTTGTATTTGCTTATTCGCACTTTATCACCAACATTAAACCTTTTAGGTTTTAGTTTTTCAACTTTTGGTTTAGTATTCATTTTTATACGTTTTAATATAAGTTTTTCATTTTTATTAGTCACCTGGCTTGGTTTCATACCGATAGTTCTATGAAACTTGTTATTGTAATCGCTTATAAGTTTTGGTAACATATCAATCCATACGTGTGATCCACTGTTGGAAAACATCTTATACATCGCACCTTTTAAAGTTCTGTTAAATCTTTCAATTATTGATGCTTTTACCTCTGAATTGGTTAAGTAATGGTTAATGTTGTGTTTTTTCATTAAATTTGCAAATTCCTTATTAAAATATTCTTTTCCATCATCAGTTTGTAAATGTTTTATAGTATGTTTGTCTCTTTGTATAGCTGTTTCCATTGCTTTTGTAACACTTTTGCCACTTTTATCTTTTAGTGGTAAAGCATCTGCCATTTTTGAAAAACAATTAATAATAGTCAATATGTATTTAAATCCTCTATTTTGTTTACTGTAAGGAATCATTTCGATTAAATCCGCTTGATATAAATCATTTATTCCTTTTATCACTGTATTTCTTCGCGGAAACTTTCTTCTTGCAGGTTTATGAAGCTCGTTGACAATTTCTTGCTTCAAGTTCTTCATATTGCAGGTTTGAATGTTTCATGTATCACATGTATAATCACAATGAATGTTGTCTTAAATATTCACATCATTTATATAGGTCAAGGTCATCCAAACTTGTGTAAAAAATGGGGAACACGGCGTTTGACTTGCCGTGTTCCCCATTTTTTTTACGGAAGGAGAAAGGAATAAGGTCGAAGTTGTAGAAGGACGAAGAATAGGTTATTAGTCGATAGGGTTTAGAGAGTAGTGGCCAAAAGGAAGAGTGTGAATTTTATCCGGCATAATATGCCTTTTATCATCTCGAGCTGATAGTGCTCTTTTAACTTCAGTGACACTGTAGACCTCATGTTTAAAGCTTCCGATAGTGTTGAACGTTGCAGACATTGTAGAATCTTCAAACAAACAGGTCTTGTAATGGTCAAATGTCACATGTTTCTTCAAGTATGATGTTTTGACTCCTTTAGCTTTCTTCACTGTCGGTATGTCATTTTCCTTATACATCTTGAAGGAATATATTTTGGACATTAGCGCAACTATTTCCTCCAAAGGCATTCCATTTGCTTCATCTTTAAATTTTCCGATTACTTTTTTATTCTTTTCATTGTAATTCGGATGGTTTTTCGGATAGTCAGAGAAGTCAAAATCGTCTTTGTATGGGAAACTCCTTAGGTCTTCATACATGTCCAAAGTCTTTATCCAGTAGATAAACGCGTCGGTATCCATGTATGCAACTCCAATGTTGTCTCTTCCGTAGTGTTTAACCATTTTGTTGTAATGGAAATCATACATCAGAGTTTTACTTATATCCAAAATCGACATTCCAATGTATAACGGACGATCCATCACTATTGTTGTTTTCTTCATACTGACGGCAACTAGATCTTCGTTTATAATCATGGATGTTCCAAAATTTGGTTTTTGCACTAATTTTTCTAATTTCTTAGGATCACTTACTAATTTTACAATCTTGTGTTTTCTTTTGTTTTCTAAGGTTTTCCCGAAGATGGCGTTGTTCATCAATTTGTAAAAGTCCTTTTCAAATGCTGATGTTGCTGCTCTTCTTGTAGTGTTGGAATCAATATATGGTTTCAACCAACAAGACTGGGTGAATTCAATTGCTCTATGAATTCTCACTACACGTAGACCCAATTTAAGAGCTTGTTGAACTACCCAGTAGTGAGCCACATACCGATCTTTATTCTCCAACGTCATCATCAATTTTGGCCATCTTCCTGTCGGTGAAACTTCAGTCTTGGCTAGGAGAGGCAAGTCGTAGTGATGGTCATGAAGGTGCTCCGGATATTCGAAATCACAGTCCAAAATATAGCCTTTTAGACCATTCTTTGGAATCTGTGAGATATCACCGATGGTGGCCGGGTCGATCCATTTGAAGTCAGCGTAGGGAAGCGGATTTGACATTGCCCAACCATAAAGGTTGTTTGCGTCAAAGTAGCCAAGGTAGACCGATGGTTGTCTCTCGTCGAAGCCTGGGATGTACTTGTTGTTAGCTTTGACATGACGTGTTACAGCTTGTGTCAAACCGCCCCGTACACCAGATTCTATCATGAGCACCATATCAATATCTGTTAGAAGCTCCAATCGACAGTTGGTTGACTTTAGCATAGCTTGCCATGCTAATCCTGGAGATGTGTACGAGTGTAGAGGGTCCAGTCCATAGGCGGAGAAGCAGGTGTTTCGAAATTCTTCCATCACATCGCACAGCAGAGTTACGTCCAATTTTATGTAAAAGTCGGAATATTCCCCTAAGGTTTGAATGTTTAGTTGGTTCCAAACATTACAAGCATGATTGTAGTCTTCAACGGTGATTGCACTTTCATTTAACTTGCTATTGAAGGCTTCAATTGGTGGCAGACTGGTTTCTTCAAATTTTTCTGCAGAAGTTATGTAATCATAGGGGAACACTCCTTTACGCATTACTAAGTCCAATTTATCTTCAGGTACAATTTTGCTGGTTTCTTTTAGATCTTCTCTTCTTAGGTTCTCAGACAATTTGCTCAGACTAGATGACATAAATCTATAAGAGTCTACGAAGCGAAGTTTAATTTTACCTACTGTTTTTGAGAAACTGATGTACTTCTCCAATGTTTCAGCTAATACTTCGATTTTTCCATCATCTCGTCCTAACTCTGGGATAATGAAGTGGGAGTCATAGCCGCTAAGATTGTTTAACACGACTGGGATAAAGTTTGGCAGTTTGTAATTTATATTGCATGAATTACAAGCAGCTCCTCTGTATAACCCTGTCAGGTGATCGTGATCTCTTACTTTTTGATTTTCTTCACTGAAGCTCTTCTTGCATAAATAACATCTTGTTGCCAAATTGTATTCTTCTTGTTGATTTTGGTTCAAAGGTTCCATAGGTAAAACATTACCGAATAAGCGTTGCACCTTTTCAGCAATGTCATACAACTGGTCTACAAAATACTTAGCGGCTTCTTCCCCACGGTAGAGTATTGGAGTGGATGTTAAGCCATACTCTTGCAACTGTTCTTCAGGCAAAGTGGATTTCACCAATAAGCAAAAACTGTTAGGTTGATGCAATTGATATTTGGTTCTTCTAGTCACCTCACCATCTGGAAGCTCCTGTGGTACTAACGTGGATTCGAAATCAGCGTAGATAACTAGTGGAATCCTGTATTGGTGAACTGTCTTCTTAAACTGGACACATGCTCTAGATGGTGGTGGCAGGCTAATCTTCACTTCATAGTTGTTATTACAAAGCCGCTGGTGTTCCAACAACCATTCCAATCCTCCACGTCTTAATTCCTTGCATGTAAAACAAAAGCATCTCTTGCATATTGTTATCTTACGATTTTGTTTTGACACTTGTCGTACAACCAAAGATTCAAAGTTTTTAATATAAACATAATGTGAAATCTCACCTTTGGTTATCAATAATAAATCGGTATGGTTACTTTGCTCTACTTTTACTACTCGTAGTGGATACACATTGTTTGAATCATCTAAACCGAACACGTTAACAGAAACACCTGGATTTTGTTTCTCAAATTTAGTAATTTGATCAAGACTCACAGGATACGACATTCCTCGAAAGTTATAGCGGTGTTGAACAGCTTCGTATGCTATGCTAGGTCTAATAGCATTATGTCCCACGTATTTTGCTAACATTGCATACCGGAAACATTCATTGTCCTCATTTTTCACATTGATACATGATTTGGTATCTCGGATTGCCTTTGGTAGAGGGATAAAGCTGCTACCTCTCATACCATATCCATGCTTGTGAACCCTCACATCCATACCTTCAATCGATGATAGCGTCCAGCCAGATCCTCTTCCTTCGTGTTCTTGGAGTTTCATTAGCAGTTCATTCAAACATTCTTCTAGAATTTCGTTAATATCAGATGTGGTTGTAAGGGTTCGGTTTTTAGCAATGAATGCTCTCGGTGAGTTTTCACCATCGGTATTAGTAAACATAGCCTCCAACACCAATCCAAATTTAATAAAGTTCAATCTTGCCAATTCTTCCGTCAATGTTTTTACAACTAGATTTTTAGCTTGGGTTATAAAGTTTTCCAATTCTAATTGCACATTATTAACTTTGAAATGAGTTACAACTGGTCCTGGCAAGGCTGTGGTGCGCAGTTGTCTTATATCTTCCACTTCTTCTGTATCCTCTTCTTCCATATCCTCTTCTTGGGTACGCAGTTGTTTTACATCTTCCACTTTTTCTTCAATTTCCTCTTCAATAAATCCTCCAGCTGTAGATGGTCCAGCTCCGGCAAATTGAATAACACTTGGTCTTCTTCTTTGCATTAACTGTAAATAGCTAGCCCAGTCCTCCTTCTGCTTCTGAGGTTTTTCAAAAAACCGATCAATCGCATCCAAGTCTTCTTCACTTACTACAATCTCTTCTTTTCTATCCTCTTCACGATGCAATTCTCGGTGTAACTGTAGATAGTTATCACAGTCGTCCATCTGCTTCTGGTAGTTTTCCAATAACCGATCAATCGCATCCAAGTCTTCTTCACTTACAACAATCTCTTCTTTTCTGTCCTCTTCATGATGCAATTCTCGGTGTAAAACAAAGATATCTTCGTCTTGGAAAACTCACCACAAATATCGCAAAGAGCCATTTTTTACAGTTTGGCTTTGAGTGTGCACTCGGTGAATGTCCACGCAATAATGAGCAGCGCGCTCAACCGGGTCCCTTTATACCCGAGGTTGAAGGGTGGGGGAAGGTGACGTCATATACATCCGGTTTATCAATCATGTAGTAGATTTGGCTTTTAAACACCCATTTTCAATACATTCTTCAACAGGCTTGATAAACCAATGATGTTTGCTCTAAATCCGCTACTTTGTACAAGTTTTTTCAAAGATGTTTGTTTGAGCAAGTTTATGTGGGTCAAGGTCATTTGGAATTATTATTTTCAGCGGGGATAGAGCACTAAGCAGCATCAATTACTACAAAGTGCTCTATCCCCCGCTCACATTTTTTTTGTTTTAATTTCTTACAAAGGTAAAATATCACCAGTATTACCTCCAGAATAGAAAGAATTCTGTTGCGATGGAGCCATGGTATAGAAGTGGTGTATCCATCCAATTGGTTTGCCCTTGTTATACTCCCACAAACTATGCATTTATGCGGGTCAAGGTCGTGTAAAGATACCCTTTGAGCGGGGGATAAACCACTAAGCAGCATGCTAGTCCATTGCTGCAAAGTGATCTATCCCCCGCTCTGTTCTACAAAACCTCAATCAAGTCCAAGTTCAAGTCCTAGTTAAACACTTGGTTGGGAGACTTACATTAGTTTGATGCTTATTTCTACCGTTACACTTGCTCCATTCTCAAAAAGATATAAATAATATAATCCTGGATACTGTTTTGTTTCACGTCCTGCATGTTCCTTAATAAAGTCAAAAGCCAATCTTTTTGAATATTCATTATGAAACACTTCTCTCACACAAACAAGAATTTTTTCTTCCACCAATTTCAGTTGAATTGATGTTAGTTTGCTTACATCATCCTTGTCTATCAGAGGTAGCTTGTAGGTGAAAGTATTTGGCGGTAGTTTTCGCGTTCTGTCAAGTAAACAACAAAATTTTTTATACAATTTCTTCTCATTGTCTGTAATACTATTAATATCAATCAGATTATAGTACGAAGGTTTATAAGGTATACAACAAAACATTTTTGGTCACCGGTCTTCTTAAGAATGAGCTCCTGGACAGCCACTTCCAACGAAAGCTGGAGCGTGAATGAGAAGTGCGTGCAACCTGACCGCCTTATATCGCCGCCGGGCGACCACGCCCAGGATATTAGGGGAGGGGGGGGGGCTCGCACTTTTTGTCGGGGGGGGGGGGGGGTAATTTAACAAAATAAACCCCACTTGGAGCCTTTGTGTTGACATCGCTAAAACCTCCTAAAAGACCCAACTATAGACAACTCCAACTTTGTGTGTTACTAATACCTAACTGTTAGATTTTTAAAAGACCTTAATTTATTTACCGTGTTGATAAGACCGGACTGTTAAAGATTTTAAAAACTTTTACTTATTTAGGTCAAGGTCATGAAAGAAATTTAAAAAAATTAAGCCCCACACCCCCTATGGGGGTGTGGGGCACTTGGGTTGTCATCGCTGTAGCCTCCGAAGAGACCCAACTATGACAACAAGGCAACATCCAATGTCGTGTACCCTTCGCCACGCAAGACTTGTAAACATTTACTACATTGTCTTTTCAGTAGCTAACAAAGATTCATTTACATAATTTTGAGTTTCCAGAAGGAAACAAACTGAGGACACCCTAGTGGCTTACGTCCTCGTCCGAGTGCAGAGGCCGCCGCAACCTTTTGCATGCCAGCGTACAAACGGACATGCTCCCAAATGCCATCCGCAACCTTTTGCATGCCTGGCAGGAGCCTACCGATAATTAAAATAGGCTTTACACGAGGGCCTACTCCCGTAACCTATCTTTAATATTTTTAATTTAGCAATGCATTCAATTTTTACAAGTCTTTGTGGGTCAAGGCCACACGGACATTAAAAAATTTCGGCCCCCGTACATCCATGGCGAACCACGGATGTTCGGGGGCCTTGGGGACTAAAAACACAAATAGCTAACAAAGATTCATTTACATAATTTTGAGTTTCCAGAAGGGAAACATACTGAGGACACCCTAGTGGCTTACGTCCTCGGTCCGAGTGCAGAGGCCGCCACAACCTTTTGCTTGCCAGCGTACAAACGGACATGCTCCCAAATGCCATCCGCAACCTTTTGCATGCCTGGCAGGAGCCTACCAATTATTAAAAGTGGCTTTACACGGGGGCCTACTCCCGTTCCCTGACGTTACAATTTACTTTGAGCATTGAAAAAGCTCAAGGGGGGATTGCTAAAACAAGCGTATACACTTTAGAAACATATAACACACTTACAACACACAATTGAACTCAACGTAGTCAATGCTGGAACAAGCACATTAAACACATATAACAAACAAGACACAAAGGATAAAAGACACACAGGAGACATAGGGTACAAGTAAAACACTCTCATATAAAACAATTCGCAATACCCAAACGCAAGCGCAATATCTTACAACTAATACAAGTCTTAAAGTTAGAGTAGGCTTCGCTAAACACTGAAGGCGCCATTCAATGTTTAGTGATGCCTATGGCGGTCCGTCCCGATCGTCCACGTTCAACGCGCGGGAGCGGACTGCGAGCCGGCTCTGGCCGGGCCCCCTTATATCCCCACCGGGGCTGCCACGCCCAGGATATCAGGGGTGGGGGGGGGGCTCGCACTTTTTGTCGGGGGGGGGGCTCGCACTTTTTGTCGGGGGGGGGCTCGCACTTTTTGTCGGGGGGGGGGGGGGTCAGGTAAGTTAAGTGGGTCAAGGTCACCCACAACACTTGTACTCTAAGTGTTGGCTATACCCCCACCACAACTGGGTCCCTAGGCTGCACAACACCGCTTCGCCAGTATGTCTCCGGCTTCCATGCGGTGCGTCTCGCTGTTCTCTAGCTCTCTATATGTAAGTAATTTTACAAGTTCTGAATGTGGGTCACTACACTTTAACTCTGGGACGATATCGACTTGTAGTATTTCAGTGTTTTGACTCAAGGTCATCACACTTTAACTCTAGCACATCGGTTATCGTACCAGAGGTGCTTAATAACCTAACTTGTAATGTTTAGGGTGGCGTTTGCACGCCACGTAGTATCGCCATGAGTGTCCAGTCCAAGTTTTAAGTTAAATTAATTTTACTGTAATCTTTTCCATTTCCACTTCGTTTTGCCAAAGTATAAGGTGTCGCTTAATGAAGTGGTATTTCTCTAAAGTTATAGGGGATTGCAGGGATACAATTAGTTTATTTAGGAGACTCTTCATCTTGGAGTTTAACACAATTTCCACTTTGACTTTGCTTCCTCGGCTCTCACAGCCTAAGCTGTACAGAAATGTTTTTTCTAGTGCCAACTCGAGCCAAGAGAACAGTGTGTTGACTGTAGGACAGCTCATGGTGAAGTGATGCGATACTCCAGCGTACCACCTCACCTTCCCCCACCACTGTGACCTTCCCCCACTCCTGCTGTTTCCCCCACCTCTTTTCCCTTGACTCATGCGCTACAAGCAGTCTCTCAGTATTGTGCGGACTTTTGTGAGGTAAAGCCATGTCGCAGGACACTTTAGGTAAGAAACTTAGCCGTGTTAAGGCTTTATTAGTTGCTCACTGTCCACCGCTCAAAGTTAAGAGGGTTTCGACTTTGGCTAAGTGGCGCAAACTGTTGCGCGGACACCCTAAGTTTTATACCAAACAGACTAATGTAAGTTTTACTGATGAAGATTTGTTTAGAATATTGGAAGAAATGACTTTTCCTTGCAAAGTTCAGTTAGTTACTCCCATTCCTGACAATTTAGAGTCTTAGTCTCTCGAGTCAATATACCTAGAGTGCGCAGGGCCGGACAGTCAGTCGCTCGGTGTCTGTCGTAGGATGCACATCCGTGTTGTGCAGTCTGCTGTGCAGTTTTGATTTTCACCAGTTCAAGGTCACCACACTTGAACTCTGGCGAAAATGTCAAGCTGTTAAACACAATCCTAAGCCCCAGGTTCAAGCCCCACTTTAACATGTAAATTTAAGGTAGCACCAAAACGGTGCTACCTGGCTTGACATTTTCAAGTTTCCCGAGGTCATCGCAGTTTCCCCCACCACTTCCCATATACCTAGAGTGCGCGGGGCCGGACAGTCAGTCGCTCGGTGTCTGTCGTAGGGTGCGCATCGCGGTTACAGTAATGATGAAACGCGGGAGTTGTATCGGTTCAAGGTCACTCGAGCGGTGTCACATGACGGTTTAGGCAGAGTCACGTTGCAAACTTTGAGTTTCCTCGGCACTTTTGCTGTTTCTCGTCTAATTTCGCTCCAAGTCGTCAAGGTCATTAAAACCTGACTGAAACTCGGAGCGTAGTGCGAGAAACAGCAAAAGTGCCTAAAAATTTTAGGTTTCAGCGTGACCTTGACCTTTGTGACATCGATGACGTCATCTTGGTGACGTAAGGGGTGATGACGTCATCGCCACGTCATTTCTGCAACGTCATGGGTGTGACGTCACAGAATGACGTAATTGGTGATGACGTCATCGATTGCGTCATCGATGACGTCATCGATGACGTCATCGGTGGGGTCATTGACCTCGATGACGTCATCGCTCAGGTGACCTTGAACTGAGCCAGCTCCCGCGTTTCTCCACTACTGATCGTCTAAGTCATTTTAAACGTGTCATTATTGATGTTATTTAAACAACGAGGTTTAACTAGATATAGAGTGTTTCAAAGATAAGGAAATTTGCCCTCTGCTGATTGGTGCCATTTTACCCATGACTCCCGCTGTTACTATGGTAATCAGTCCTTTGTTTACAGTTCCCCATCCGGTATCTGCCATTTTACCTATACCTGTCCGCAATTTCTAAGGTAACCAACTGCAATAGCCTACTCGCAGATCATCAAATCGAAGTGGTTTTAAAAACAATTAACAGATAATCAATTTTTTATACACAAACTGTAATTTTTATGCTTGTTGTGACATATCAGAAAAGCTAAAATTGGTAAGCAAGAAACTAGGAAACAGCCGGAATCTTGGGTAAATAGCGCAAATCAACAGGAAGCAAGAAATGAACTTGTGTTTATCACTCTAAATGTAGTTAACCTTGTTTGATTTAAATCAATAAATGTTACTTACTTACTTACTTATCCCTCGTCGTCCCGTAAACCGCAGAAGACAACAGAAGTCTGTTGTCAACAATTGAACTCCTGAAGGTCAACATGAGTGGGTTAATCTCTTATCTCTTCAGCTAGAGTCTATATTAGGCCTACTAACATGCTCGGCAAGTTTAAGGTTAAGTTTAATATCTAAGTTGTGTTTATTAAGTAGTTTCTAAGTTAGTCATTTCTTTATCATTCGGTTAACATTAATAATTTCTTTATTATACAATGTCTATACCTTTAATGCCTTTAATACCTTTATTGAAATGGCGACCTAACTCAATAGGTAGTTTAAAGCCAAGTATGAATGAGGGATGAGTGTAGGATGATTGTGGCGCGATCTTGTAGTCTTGTTACTGACTAAGGCCGACATTCTCCTTAGACAGGACTGTTAATTCATAGCCCAACAGCCAATGGTATCTAGGGACCTACAGTTTAACGTGGGATCCGAACCACAATTTCAACCTCCCATATACGAATTGGTCTAATTATGAGGATGGTACTTATGGATGAACTAGTATTCACTAGTGCGGACGTTAATCCCCACCAGGGAATATCGCATCCACAAGCCATCGCTCATAACTATCCACAATTCGTGACCTCCAAGTAGCTGGATTACAGGACGACGCCACCGTCCCAGTCATTGATTGTCGAGAGTATGTATTGACTTTGATGATGTTTATTCTGAAATATACATGTAGGTTTTCCACAAGGATTAGAAGAACTGTTGACTACAGGTAAGCAAACCTATTTTAACTGTCAATTTTCAAATGATGTATAAATATCTACTTGAAATGTGTTGATATTCTAAAACTGTAGGTGAATTTAATTGACTCTTTTTTTATTTTGTTGCACGTTTTAGTCTGTCAATATTTAAAATAAATAATATAACATGTGTTATCTTTCCATTGTCCCAAATAATTATAACATTACACAAAGAAATTGTCCATATTAGTTTTCAAAACTTATAATGCAGAAGTGCCCAATATCACCAACCAATCTAGTTCTCGTACACAAAAGGAACACTGCCAGAACTACTTTCCTCTTCCTCGTAATCCATGATCTGTCTTCGATGTGGTCATGGTTGTCGATGAGTTGCTGTATATGAATATTCTACCTTACATCTCCCAATTGATTGAATTTATGGTGGTTTATTTTAACCAAAGTAAGTTATACTTGTACACTATCTTAGACTCTTTAAGGTAAGGTTTGTTGGTACCTATGATTATTTGCATAACATCTCGAAATAAACTGTTCAAAGTATTACCTCAGAAATTCTGAAATAACTCTGTGTGTGAATATAATTAATATCTTGAACAGTTTAAAACATATAAAAGATATAACTGATATTCATACAAATTTAATGTTGATGGTTCTTACCTAACTAAACACCCTGTATAGAGAACTATTTTAACCTATAATACGAACGATTTATTACATTAATACAGTAATTTTAAAAGAAGCGGAAGTAAATATTAGTGAAGTTTTAACGTCATTATACAATGAATGTATTGATAAAGGAATTTACCCACAACTTTTTAAGTATGTTAAAATTACTCCGATACATAAGAAGGGAGATTTTATTTATGAAAATTATCGACCCATTTCAATTGTTCCGGCATTATCAAAAGTATTAGAATCAATACTATATGATCAAATATATAATTTTTTTGAAGATGATAATTTATTATCACACAATCAATATGGATTTCGAAGAAACTATTCGACAATTGATGCATTGTCCAAACTTGTATTAAGCTCTATAAACAATATAGAAGAAGGCAAATTGGTTTTCCTGCGTTCATTTGACATATCAAAAGCATTTTATACAATTTATCATGACATTCTTCTCACAAAATTATCTTATTATGGTTTTGATGATACTTCATTATCTCTGATAAAATCATTTTTGACAAATAGATTACAATACGTAGAATTAAATGGTATATTTTCTGAACCAAAGGTTGTAAATTATGGGGTTCCTCAAGGATCTTCCTTGGGCCCCCTACTATTCAACATTTATGTTAATGATTTACCAATGAACATCTTATGTGAAGACATAGAAACCTTCCTATTTGCTGATGACATCGGAATTAAAGCATCTTCAAAAAATATCAAAGAAATTGAAAAAAAAACATTGACGTTAACTACAAAAAAAATCAGGATTGGTGCAATGCAAACAAACTAAAATTAAATTTATAAAAAACCCAAAATATCCAGTTTAGCTTTTCAAACAGTTTGAACCATAATTGCAACTTAAATTCACTAAAATTTCTAGGAATTGTGTTGGATAGTAGATTTGATTGGACAGAACACATACAGCGTACCATGAAGAAGTTGAACAAAGGTCTATTCTGCCTTAGAAGACTGAAAAACAATGTCAGTGAAGAAGTCTTAATTCAAATTTACTATGCATACATTCATTCTATACTTAGTTATGGCACACTGTTGTGGGGAACATCAAAAAATTCAATTCAATTATTCAAAATTAAAAAAAAGGCTTTGAGAACCATTTGTGGAGTCCCATCCAAAACACATTGTAGACCTTTATTTCAAAAATTGAACATCATGTCTGTTCCATCTATATATGTCTTCCAGTCTCTCATAAATCTTAAGAAAAATATTCAAAATTACAGTGAAAACAACGTATGTCATGAACACAACACACGATCAAAGAACCATATTAAATTAATAGATTAAAATATGCAAAGTCTCAAAAATGTATTCATATTTAAATGTAAAATTTTTCAATGATCTACCTAAAGGATTATCAACAGAAAAATTCAAGAGATACATCAAACTATTATTAACTGAAAACTGTCTCTATTCAACAAATGAATATTTTAAAATAGTTGTAAATTAGCAGCCTATATGTGTGCATAAGTATTTATATATATTGTAATGCATCAATGATGCCTTATACAATAAAGATTACAATAAAGATATATTATTGACTTTTTTTACAAATATTCAACTTTAAAGTTAGGAACAAAAGACAACTCTCATAAACAATTTCGACCTACTTAACTATTTTCCGCTTCCTTTTAACAACCCAGAGAATTTTACTACCCTCTTAACCCACATCTTCACCCAAACCGACACCCCGTGACGAGACTAGAACCGGAGCGGCGCCGGAAACAATCTGGACGGAGGAAGTCCGTTTGCGGGGACAGAACGAGTGAATGTGGAACTAACCGCCCAGTGGACCAGGTTCACACGAGTTTACTGCGCAATTATGACGTTCGCGTGACGTAACAGTGACGTCACCACTATGGTAACGCGGTGTGTTATGTCGGTGACCGTTGATGTGTAACGTGAGGAGACGACTGGCTGCTTGCACGTGCCCGACACGTAACTAGCCACTGGGCAGCGACAACTGGGCTCCCAGGCGTGAAATGGGGTTAGGGGGCTGAGGATGTGTTGGTTAATTGAGTTTTTTTTTTTTTTTTTTTTTTTTTTTTTTTTTTTTTTTTTTTTTTGACTTTGTAATGCAAGAATTGTTTTTGGGTCCGAGGTTATTTTTCCAATCGAAGCTTATTAATTAAAGATACCGGTTGAACCGAGCCTTGCTCGTCATAGTAATAAAGCTATTAAATTTACACCAACAACCAACAATACCTCTTCACAGTTAAAAGCTGTTTCATAAGGTCTGCTTAACATTAATGTTCTTTATGTTTGCATACCTTTTATTGTTATTTTGTTACGAAAATAGCGACCCATAAGACCAATGTTAAAAATTACGATTTTTAAACTTGATTTTAGACAAAATTTGATTTTTCCTGGAGTTGAGGCTGTTTCTAAACTTATTTTTGGCCCAAAACACTCTTAAATGAAATTTACCCGCTGGATTATGAGATAGTGGAACACACATCCCTTCAGACATTGATCTTATTATAGTATAGGATATAGAAATATCAAGTGATTGTTTTATGCAGGGCATTAAGTTGTTTTCTTTTGCTGTCATGAATATATGTGAGATATTTAAATTGTGTATGTCGAATCCACTGTATTTTGGTTACAATGTAGGCTACAGTTGTATACCACATAATATGTGTTAAATTATACCTTATATTATAAGGTACGTCTATTTTATACTAACTAGTGTTACAAGTTTTTTTTAATGTCCTTAAACTTCTACGACCGATAATTAAAATTAATAATTCCACAACGCATTTTGATAAGTTGGTCTGAAAATTTTGAGGACAAAAATCTGAGTTCAGAAAAAACAGGAGGATACTTTTTTCCCACTTTTGCGTGGATATTTTGTTGGTAATATTTATTTTAATCTTAAGCATAAGTTATATTGTATTCAAAGAGTGGCCATTTTAATTATCGACCATGTATTTCGAATTTCTTCGGAAGTGTGATGGTTGCATTAGGTTGTGAAACTTATTTTTTTGTCTAATTTATTTCAGAATTTCGAACACCAAACCAAGAAAATTTGTGATATTCATGCAAATTTTAAAAAGCATTATACCAATTTTGTATTAAATGTAATACACAACGATGGATAGGACTCCATAGCGTCGCAGTCCTCCTAGTAGCAGTGACCGGAGAAACGGGACGCATCAGTACAAAGAAGGCTTATGAAACGGGACCATCTGATATAACCGATCGGAACTGGCGTTGCGTAACAGTCGATCCTTCGGAACCAATGGAAAAATGCTCCGAGTGTTGGCCAGGGCCTCCTCGTACTCGGGAGCCCGTAGGTGTGCATGGCAGCGGCAGGCGGCGAAACCGCCGGTGTAGGAGGCGGTGGCGGGCGCTGCATGGCCGTGAAACTCCCGGCTGTCCACGCGAAAATGGAGAAAGCGTCAGTAAGAACACGCTTGGGTATTTATTGAATACAGCAGACATACAGCTTACATATGTTTGGGGTTTTATCTCAAGATTTTAAATTTTTTTTATTTTGTGTTTGTCTACGCCAGTGGCATTTTTTAACGTCTTGATGGGGAACGGTCCAAACCCCAGTCTTGTTACTATCTAACATCGACCAGTTGTTAGAAAGCATCATTAATTAATAGCCCAATGACAAATGGCAACTGGGTCCGGAATCGAACCTTTAAAAAGCAACTGACTTTTCTCAGGATCGAACCGGCAACCTTTGGATTCAAAGGCGAGCACTATAACCACTCAGCTACCCAGCCAGTTAAATTTGAGTAATCATTGGACTAGCGGTAAGATTGAGGGGCTTCGGAACCAATAAAGCGATGCGTATTTGTGTTATTATGATTCTCCAGTGTGGTATATTAAATAAACAATATACATCGTTCAAACAAAAAGTGAAACTAACAGTGTAATTTTCTATCATTGATTGTGATACACATAAACTCACCACCACCAACAATGAACATTAAACAGAAGAAACCTTTTACTCACCTTTACTTTGTGTAATACATGAAACACACCAATTTGAAGTACATGTGAACGGGACAAAAAAAACTCAGCTAACTTCAACAACTTTTAACTTTTCGAACTACATTACTAATTAAGGTAAGTTCTGATATACCTCTAAGAGTTAGCTTTGAAAGAAGCTTAATGGGGCTCGAACCTTTCTCCCTTTGCTGAAGAAAAGGCACTTATGAGTTTTCACAGGGTGCCAGGACAGAGTTATGACTCACCCTGTACGCACCGGACATACTTTCACTCCTGTGGAGGCTGAACTGTCCTCTCCGGCTCCTGCTTTACACTTCTATTGATGCAGAGGTTAATAAAATAAGTGAAAAATCCACAAACCAAAAAAGATAAATATGAATACGTTAGTATCCTGCGAATCCTTTTTTCAAACATTTCTACACAAACAATTAAAAACAAATATTTTTAAAAAAGTACATTTTTATTTCCACAATCTAATATGTCTTTTAAATATTTATCACTCTTCATTATTTAATTGAACACTAAGATTTTAAAACCAATTATAACTGGTACTTTGCTGTACGATATTGCCGATTTGCTTTTATATAGATGTTCTTCTAGATTTTCAAAATATGTGTCGAAAAAGAAATTTTCATGTTTAAAAAATTCTTTTAGAAAAAGAATAATTTCTACATAAACAATTGAAATTAAAAACAAAATTTTTTTAAAAGTACATTTTTATTTGCACAATCTAATATGTCTTTTAAATATTTATCACTCTTCATTATTTAATTGAGCACTAAGATTTTAAAACCAATTATAACTGGTACTTTGCTGTACGATATTGCCGATTTGCTTATTATAGATGTTCTTCTAGATTTTCAAAATATGTGTCGAAAAAGAAATTTTCATGTTTAAAAAATCTTTTAGAAGAAGAAGAATTTTCTGGGAGAATTCAACGGAGTCAATCAGGGTCTTCAAAATTCAAAAACGAATGATTAATCTTGGCGAGGCTGGTGAGGCGTGACCACTGCAAACCATGGTTTACAACCTTTAAGGATCTAACATTGCCCTCACTTCATATTTTTCAAACCCTCTACTTACAAAAATAGTCCAAAACTTTTTGAAAATGACAGGAAGAACCACATCTTCAACACTAGATTCAAATCCAACGTTGTGTATCCCGTTCATCGTTTGGCCCTCCTTGAGCATGGGCACCTAGGTATGCAGCATACCTAGTTATCCTAGGTATGCTGCTCTCCGGCTCCAAAACGCACTGCCACGAAACCTAAAACAGGCGATTACCACGGCCGTTTTTAGGAAACATTAATTTGA
The DNA here is from genome assembly GCA_030545055.2 of Neoaliturus tenellus. Classification (NCBI taxonomy): domain Eukaryota; kingdom Metazoa; phylum Arthropoda; class Insecta; order Hemiptera; family Cicadellidae; genus Neoaliturus; species Neoaliturus tenellus. The sequence continues at coordinate 119,413,880 of CM061537.1, forward strand.
AGGATTTTTGTTTGAAGAGGTATGGGGTCGATGAATTTCGGCAAGGCAAGTGAGCTTTTTAAACTTTGTTTATTTTTCCTTTGATGAGTTTTTTCCTCTTTGTTTGTGTAAATAATTCAAACGAATTACTTTTAGTTTTAGTTTGACTATAGTTAATTTTGACATGTTCAACACAATGTATTGTAAAACTGAACAATAAATGAATTGAATTTAAATAACAAACCTTGAAAACACAAAAATGTGTTATTAAGAAAATTTAACCATCAAAAATTATATCTGTATACGGTACTTCATTTGTTAGCTTGTGCAATTGAAAAAGGAAGGTGCTTAAAGAAAAATCTCATCAATAAGCTTTAGAAAACCACGATGTGAGTGTGACGTCTACAAGACAACTTTGGTTCGATTTATAATATGTCACTTTAAGTTCCTCTTTTGCTGTGACCTCTTGCTGTGATGAAACATTTGTATTCATAAATACTGTGTTGGTATAGATTAATTCAATAATTATTACCATTGTCTCAAGAATAAGATTTTAAAAGGAAGACACGCAGAGGAAATGCATATTAAATTTCTATCGAAGATTCCATCGGCACCGTTTATGAAGACTACTCGCTTGTTATCCCGCCAACAATGGATAGAAAGCATCCTCATCCTCACTTTCCTCCGGGAAGCCGTCTCACACTCACCTCCGAATCCCACAGTTGTCCGTCAATCGCTAACTTCCAGACCATCAGCTGACGGTCGAGCGGTTATTATGTAACCGATATGTATTCATGCTCAACCAAGTCTGAGGCTTGGTTGGAAGAACGGTCTCAACTATTATCAAATAGCATTGATGCAATCTATATACAGTATACCCTATTGTTATATGTATACTGTACACAGGGTTTACCCAAAACCATTGGATCAAACTTTACCAGGTCCAATGATATTACAATAGCCTACGGAAAAAAGAGTAAAGTATAAGTTCTGGGCTAGCGTAACGGTTAGCGTCTTAGACTACAATTCAAGTGGTCACAGGTTCGATCCCCGGTATGCCCCACAAACTTTGAAGGGATTTGGACGGGTTTCTCCAAAAGCGTTTTGTACAACAAAAAGGCCACTTGAGTTTATTACAGCAAAAAAAATAAATAATAATATTAAAATACAGTATAGGTCCCATCTTGATCCGTTTTCCATCAATCAGATTATATGTAATTTTATTTTGCGATTCCAAAATAGCAAAACCTTTATTTCAAAGCTAAAATTGTAATAAGATATAGCCAACAATTAATTTTATAAACTTAAAAGTTACAAACATTTGAAAAAAACTTAAACCAACCAAAACTACCATGGTTGTAAAGATCGACTGACAATTAACAGAATAAAGGGGTTTTAATTACAAAATCGTAAATAAATAATAAATTAAAGTGCAAAATGCTTGTTTTTTTTTTTTATTTTTTATTTATAGTTCTTACTTCTCTAGTTTTAGTCGTTCGATCATTACAACCTTGGTATATTAAGTAAAACTAGAGATCGCCCACTGATTGAAATTCGATGACACCTTAAATTAAGCTGTCCCAATTATCAGTTTAACACGCCTGGAATTTTCGTGAATATGGACCTACGTGCCAAATTTCATCAAAATCTGTTCATTGGGGCATTCTCTAGCACTGTTTACACTACATCCAGACACACAAACACAGATAGACATCACTCTAACAACCACTTTTTTGGACCCAGGGGGAACCAAAACTAATAAATCCACCAATAACTCTAATTCAAAAATATTTTACAAAAACTATATTTACTTATAGGGCCTATGGTACAGGAGAGTGTATATAACATGAAACATGCTTGCCCAATAATATTTGGATAATTTAAAATTGCAAACTTTTTTTTAAAATACGAAGTTTTGAGATTTTTTTGTGTATAGTTTAAAAAAATTTTAAATGGTCCCAATTTTAAACCGTAAAATATAGAATTATAAAAATTTATCTGAATTTGGTAATTAACATATACAATAGTTGTACTAAGTTCCAAATCCTTAACTCGAATGTTTAAAAGTTAAAATGGATTAATTTAAAATTACATACAGACAAGAACTCGAATCGAGATAGTCCCTTTGCTGAATGTAATATTTGCTTGATTTTTTTATTTTAAACTAGCTTTTCTCGCGTTACTCGCAGTCAGGTTTACCTCATTCGCTACGCTCACTCGCTGTCACGCTCATCCTATATATAACAAATCACTTGAATAAATAAAATTGAAAATTTTCATAGAATTTGTTTCTTAGAAACCAATAAAAAGATCAAATCGATTTTCAGATTTTTTGTACAAAAATATTTCTTTTTATATTTTGTAAAAATAATTCTTTTAAAATAAAAGGAATCCTATGTTATTTCTGATAACTCCAAGAATGTGTACAAAGTTTCATGTTGATTTTTTTAAAGTCTAACACACACCAGTACATTCACAATTATAATATTAGTAGGATAACCTGGTATGTACGTTTCTTGGTATTTTAGATTGGCATGCCCCAATGGTTGTAGAACATCCTGCATATACCGAATAAAAAATTACATCAAATTTGCTTCGTGCGAACTTTTTCAGATAAAAATATTTTAATTTTATTAACTTTTAATTATATGTTATGTCTTTGTTTCATCTTGATATAAAAATACAATTCAAAATTCAAAAATTTTCTACTTTACAAGCACAGTGTGTACGCGGGAAAAACCTTTATTCTATCAAAGGATATTTTATATTTTTTGCTTGAATGGGTTTAGGCCACGAGGAGTCGATTGGAGTTGGTCCCATGTCTGGAAACAATCCGTTTATCGTCCTAAAGTTCTTCAAAGAACCCACGATATTCTTATATGGAGAATGTTGTAGCCACTATATATTTAATAAATAATAAAATAAAACAGCTGATAATGTTAGGTATAAACCAATGTGTTGCATCTTTAACCTGTGGTTCAACAAATTAATAAGAAAGTATTGAAGCTTAGGCCTGTTGAGTGAGCGAAACGAACGACCTTGTATTATAAATTCATTTTATTTATTGAACCACTTTATCTTTTAAGAAATTGGATTATCCAAAAATAGACCAAGTCTGCCAAGTCTACCCAAACCTAAGTCTGCTTTAATATTTAAATTTTTTTTGCTGTAAAACTAGCAGCATTCCACGAAAATTTGTTTAAAACGTTTAAACGACTGTCACATGTTATGGAACCGAGAGTAAGTGCAAGTGTGAATGAAAGTAGATCGCCGGAACAGGAACTTGAAAGCCGTTTTTACAACGACGACCGAGCCTGAGGCCCTGGAACCTGGAACCGATCTGGCGTGTTGCCGATATTCAGCTCGTGATGTTTTTATCAGTTATGTAAAAATTATGGAAACACTTACATTTCTATAGGTTTATCAAGTTTTTAGTAGTGTGGCTTTGTTATGACCGCTTAACGTTTTAACTGAAGGAAGACTCTATTATTTGTTTTACCATGTGTATAAGAACAAGTAAGTTATTGAAAGGAGTGTGTTACGTTAATGCAAATAGAATCGTTAAATTATAAGTCTTAAAAGTTCTTAATCGACCAGGGTCCTATGCCTCTCAGCAGATTATTTTCACTGTATACATGAAATAATAACATCTCAAAGCAAATGCGAAATCTCTAATATTTCGTTATTCATCTAAAAAAGATTAAGACACAAAGTCAGAATGAGTTCCTAAATTAATTCTTTCATAAAAACTTTCTAGGCCTAATAAAATAATTTTTAAGATATTCGGTTATTTTTTATAATTCATACAAAAGTAATCATTCATAGGCCAGTGATATCACATTGATATTATATAAACAAAATTTGTGCTTTTTCTTCTTATTTTATGGAAGATCAAATATCATATGGGTCCATAAAATAAAGAGAAAATATTATAGAGAAATTCTGTAATATATACCTACATTACAATATCGAAACACTAAATCATTTTTGATCAGTATTTTGATTAAGCATTTTGATTAAGTTTTTTGAAGCCTAATGGGCCTATAGTTCTGACCTATATAGAAAACTATATTGTCTTAAATTTAAAAATGTAGAATTTACAAAGTCAGACGAAAAAACTCCAACAACGAAAAGTTTTAAAAAATGATTACAATTGCAATAAATTTTGACTCCAAGTTTTTTTAAGTGACGAGAAGAGTTATTGAATTATTGCACTAAACAATAACCAAAATCCAATCCCACTTTCTACTTCCTGGGGGAAACAATTTCTCCACCCCGACACCACGTCAACAGTCCACAATGCACGCGTGTTAATGTCCTTGGCGTGTTCACACGACAACTAGAGAAAGATGTTAATTAATTATAATTGCACGTCTTAAATGTCCCATGATAACTACCTTACGCCAATTAGTTAGGGAACAGTTGCGTGAAATCTTACACTATTCCAAATCTATGTAAACAGACAAGAATAAGTGACAGTGACATAAAGTTAATTTAGGTACGATAAACTCAAAATACGTAAAAAAAATAAAATAAACACTGTATTGAAAACATGAAATATGTATATGACTCAAAACGCTGTTATTTATTCTGAAATCTATATCAATAAAATTAGTCATACTAAACAGACGTATGACTACATTATACGACACACATCATGTAAGGTAAGACTTATACATTTGATTTATTGTTCTATATCAGGGACAGATACTTTACAAAACTATTTCACTGTTTCTTTGTGTTTTGGTTGTTATGCATACTAAATATTACGTTGAAAGTATTTTTAATTTAATTATCAAACGAATGAGACAGGTTAAACTTGGTTATTTGCATTTTAAGTGAAATAGAATAAATAATTATTGCATTACAAACTGTTTACTAAACCTCTCTAGTTAACCCTCTTACATTCACAATTTTATCATGCATAATTAACTTTTTAATACGCCCTTTAATTTAATTAGAGGAAAAATTTCAGTAAAAAATAATAATAATTACCATCTTAATTCCAATTTATTTTGGTGAAATTAAAGTCCATCTTTCCTATTTCCAGATTACGAGATCATTTGTTTTGGTGTTTAAGGAAATATTTGAGACATAATATAATTAAGTCCTATATTTATTTTTGATACGGTCCTTTCAGGTTTGTTACGGTTGAGACAGTAGCAGTTGGAGCGCCCGACATCCCATGTTAGTGATTCATATACTGACCAGCCTCTATATTGCATCGGGAGCCGAGCAGGCGCTACCAAAGATGGATGAAATTATCGTGAAAGGCAATGGAAGAATGATGTGGTACCTTGTTGTTATTGTTAACTTTGCCTGAGTTAAGGTAAAAAAAATTAACGAAAAAGCTATGTGAACAAATTGTTTTACCCTTTTTATGATTTTATGTGAATTAAAAATAAATTGGTATTGAATTAAAAAAATAAACATTCGTATATTTTGTTGTTGTTATAAGATTTTTGTAAATGGTAATTTAATCATAAAGTTGTACAGTATACTAGGTTGCCCGTGCGCAAATTTGCATTTTGTGATGTATTTATTTCTGTTTGTGTTTACCGAAGTAAACCGCTGTTAATTTACAATTCACATCTAAAAATGTTACCATATTATCATAAAAGTTGGTCAACATTAAAAAGCTATCTCTAGAAATAAATTAAAGTCTAGGGAGCGAAGTCCAAAAAAATAACCTTTTTAATAACCATTCGCATGCGTGCTAGATTATAAGCTTTAAAATTACATTTAAATCTTAAAAATGTGTTTATATAGGTCCAGGGAAAAGGGATGTAACAGACGAAACCCTTTTATTGAATTAAGAATATGGATTGATATATTTTATGCACCCATGTCATATGTGAAAAAAATTTATGTCTTCCATAAGTAGGTGTCCAACATAATCTCTTTATTGGATATTAGCATTGTGAAATTACAATGATACGTTCAATATTTTTAAGGTACGGTAACTTTCGGCTATGTTTCATTTACGTTTCCTAAGGTTCTTAAAATTTTCTAAGACTCTTAAAACTAAAATTTGGATAGCAAACTTAACATGGATACGTTATAGTTGCCAATAATAATCCAATGGTGGTTGTCCTAATTGTATGGAACTTACAACGTATAAACACAGAAATGTGAATTTTTGTTACGATATGGTAAACCGTGATAGGGGAAAATTAAATATCGAATACCTATCTGAAATATCACTATAGCCTTATATAGCCATGCTTTGTTGCTGCTTTCATAGTACAAATATATAACATTTTGTCATGTATCAGCTCTTTATTTATAATGATTTTGTCAAATTAACAAGAAAACAAACAGTGAACGTATACAGATAATGACAGTTTAACTAATGAATCTTTCAACTTATCATCCATTCTAGGGGTAATATTTGGGCATTATAATAAAACATATAATTTTGATTGAAAGTATTAATTTATTGTGCTTAATCGCGTTACGCAAATAAGCTGTGATTTTGCAGAAAACAGTTACTTTCGGTCCTTGAAAAGCTATAATGTAACTATAAACAACCTTTATACAATGTACACTAACGTGAATAAACCTCTCATAGCAAAGGCGTGTTTGAAACCTTCTGACGGTGGAGTGATCTTCAACGCCGTACATGAAGTACAAGTGACATATAATAGCATTGACTATACACTAACGTGACTAGACTTCTCATCCAATGTATTTTGTTTGAAACAGAACTTTAGGAGGTTCGTGTACGCAGCGAGAGATTCGTTGGAAACAATGTTGTAATTATTATATTGCTGCAAAAACATTTTATTACAACATAAACATAACCCTCATATAAAATGTTTCATCATTGGTTGAGAAGAGCGTTAGTATACTGATTTATCAATCATATGTCACGTGTACTTCCATACATATGCCGCGGAAGATCGCGCAACCATGTGTTGGTTTTAAACACCTATGCTATGAGAAGTCTATTCACGTTAGTGTATAGCCTATATGATAGGTACATTATGTATGTATGTAGAGTATACAGGGTGTCCAGCTTCAACCTTTACAAACTTTTCCAGGTTATTGCCCACGTCAAAATAAGCAAAAAAAGTTCCTATAAACATATGTCCTAAAATGCTTCGTTAACCCTCTAGCCGCCATTTTGTTTTTTACACTAAATAATTTTTATTTCCGTAACGGATCATTGTATTAAGTTAATATTTGGCATGAACCTTCACTATAAGAATACCCATTTTCAATAAAAAAATTATTTTTTTCCAATGTGTATTTTCAAAATGGCGGCCATTTTAAAATTTTAAACTCAAATATCTCAAAAACGGTAAATTTTATAAAACTGTTACAAGAGACAAAAAAGTTGACAAATTAAATTATCTAAACAATGATACCAAGTTTGTAAGGATTTGACAACAAATAACGGAGTTATTGTGGTTTTCCTGCAGAAAAGCACTGATTTTGCACGCCAATTTAGGTTATTTTAAGAGAAAAATCTCAATAACTCCGTTATTTGTTGTCGGATCCTTACAAACTTGGTATCATTGTTTAGATAATTTAATTTGTCAACTTTTTTGTCTCTTGTAACAGTTTTATAAAATTTACCGTTTTTGAGATATTTGAGTTTAAAATTTTAAAATGGCCGCCATTTTGAAAATACACATTGGAAAAAAATAATTTTTTTATTGAAAATGGGTATTGTTATAGTGAAGGTTTATGCCAAATATCAACTTAATACAATGATCTGTTACGGAAATAAAAATTATTTAGTGTAAAAAACAAAATGGTGGCTAGCGGATTAACGAAGCATTTTAGGACATATGTTTATAGGAACTTTTTTGCTTATTTTGACGTGGGCAATAACCTGTAAAAGTTTGTAAAGGTGGAAGCTGGACACCCTGTATATGATGATATGTAATAATCATAGGTAAATCAGTATCACCACTGTTCTTACAGAGATGAAACATTTTATAGCTGAGGGTTAAGTACATGTTGTGGTAAAGTGTTTTTGCAACACCGCAAATTTAGCTGATTAATTACAACATCTATCGCAGCGACTCTGGGAGGCGTTACGCGATACTTCCAAATGTTGGTATCAACAATATGCATTGGATGATAAGTCTATCCACGTTAGTGTATACAGTCAATGGTACTACCAATAAAGATTCTCCGACATAAATCAAATTTAAATAGTATAAAGACTTCCTTTATCTATAAAAAATATTCAGATTCTCCAGCTTTTATAGTTGTCATTTAAAAAATAATTTCACCTACTGACCAGTATACCCAAGTACACTTTTAGTATAACTAGAGAAGTAATAGTCTATAATTTTAAATATTTTTCATGACATAATTTACACTTTAATATTTAATTTTTTTCAAACCATTAATAATTGATTTCTATTGATTTTATTTTAGTACAAATGTTCACAAAGAGAGTGATAATGATTATTAAACCATTATTAATGGGTATCAACATCAAATGAGACAAGGTATTAAAAAAGCTTTATTGTAACAGCGATATAGTTGGTAGAGGAGACAGAGGCCGATGTTTTTGTAAGGAAGATGACGGTTTATGATGATGGCAGTGTGATGGTTGGAGCGATGATTGGACGACTGGGGACTAGTAATGGCCGCCTCCGTGGCCGTACCCGTGACCTCCGACGTGAACCTGCGTGATAACAGAAAACGTGAGATAAATTGAGATGATGTTTTGTAAATAAAAGATGCAGCATGGAAATTAATAGTTTCTAGCAAATAATAGTGCCTAAGAACTAATTGAGTAACTTGGAAAACGATAAAATGTAAAGCAATAGGTTTTTAGTCTAAGTAAATTGTGGAAAGTTATGCAATGTATGTTAAATCTTTTTACTTTATTTTGTTTATTTGCGAATAACATTGTTTAAAATTCTATTGTAAATAATAAAGGGAATAAAAACAAGTCAGAGTACACGATAGGTGTTAGTGTTAAAAATAATAAAATTTAATGTTCTTTAGTTTTAAAAGTGAAACTCTCCAAAACTAAAATAAATAGCCTTTGAGCCTATGTTTCATACAATTGAAGACAAAATCGGGAACCAGCTTAAAATTATGATTTTCCAATGTCGCAGAATGCAAAGTAATGGAAACATGTTTTCTAATGCAAAAAATGAAGCCTAGATTGATGTAAAGTATTATTTTCTTTTATAGCAGAAATGAGACTATTGAAAAATGTTTTAAGTAGCAGTTAAGAGCAGTGTTTACTACTCTAAAAACACTGAAAATATGTCTCATTGGTCCCCTGGTTCGGAAGGTGTTATTGAATATTTATTGTTTAAAATATGCTTTCTTGTAGATTAAGTTTGGATGTAGGGCCCTCATACCTAATATATAAATTATAAAAAAATTCTAAAAAAAATCTTTAGATTGATCCACATTTAATTATTATTATTATTATTTGCGTCACTGAGAGTTATATTTTTGTACATTTTGAAAATTTCAAGGTGTATGAGCTTCAAATTAACAGTACAACATAGTGATTACAAATTTAAAATAAAATCATTCGTAAAACCGCTTTCGAAACAGGAGAATAAAATGCCATGTTTTGGCAGAAAACCAGCAGATTGTGCTACAAGGTATAACGTGAGGATGCCTCTTAAGAGTAAGATTTTTTGCATTGCTGTAGTTAACACAGTTTTTCTCTTCCTAACAGCACATTACCCACCTTGACGGGATGGTAGCTGTGGAGGACGTAGTTCTGGTAGGAGGTGGCGTGCCCGTGCCCATGCCCGCCGTAGCCGCCGCCACCGCCGCCGTAGTGCCCGGGGGCGGGCAGCGCCGTAGCTAGGCATGCCGCCATAGCGACCAGCAGTGCGATCTGGGCAGAGGGACAGAGTACTCATTGTGAGGCATGGAGGAAGAATATGTAAAATGTTACAGTTTTACATTTTACAGTTAAAATGGCGATTCGAAATCGTGCTGAGGGACTGATCGTTTTAGATATAAAACGTGTCAATAAGTCTACTTATCCCCTTGGTGCGTTTCAATCATTTCACTGTCCAACAACACGTTACTTTTGCATCACACTACATAGAAAAACTAGTTTGCAACATCATATTTGAGTTTTGATAACTGGCTATTCATCACACTGCATGGAAAACAAGTTTTCAACGCCAGGTTTGAGTGTAGAAAATAACGCTTTCCCGATTTAGAGTTGGTCGATTTATGGTCAATCACCTGTTACGACTATTACAATACAGGATATTAATGGTATGTGTCATTGTACTGCCGAATAATCAACTAACGTATCCAATCCATTTTTTACGAATACCGATTAGATCGGACTCCATCGGCCATAAAATGTCCGACCGGCAGTTAAAGGGTTAAGTCTGGTTGTTTTGTTTGATTAACGGCAAGCGTCCTGACTCTGGTTCAGAACATTACATACGTCACGGAGAAAAAAGACACTGTATTTTCTAGCGAAACTGGGTCGGTAAAGGGGTTTCTCGCTTATTTAGCCTAAATAATAGTATAATACCAAAACTAATTTTATTAATCAGCGGAACCATTTCTTTAAAAAAGGAAGCGATTTTCGCTAAAATCATGCGTTCATAATAGCGAAACGGTAACAGTAAATTTGAGCAACGGATTCTTAAATAAGAAAAAATGTGTTTCTTTCGGTTGGAGAAATAAAGCCATCAAAAGTAAGTGTTTAAATTACATCAACCTAGTGAACCTGATTATAATTTAAGAGACTCAAATCAATACTTCATCGAATATAGACTCTTTAATATAACGTAATCATACACCAGGGACCGCGAGACAGGTAACGGTAATTTAACAAGATAGGAACCAACAAAATAAAGACCCTGACAGGTATTTACCGGTACCGTTTGACTAAAACCTACCGTCTAGTTAGGCAGTTTAGCGAAACGAATGCTCGAATCTCGGCCCCACCTCCATAAGTGCGCATGCGCACGTGCTATGTCTCTCGCCCTTTGGCAGTTGTTGAGCCGTCGACGACGGCGACAACATGGATGCAGACACGGAAGATTTGCTGAAAGCCTGGGGTTTGGAGGAATTCATCCCAAATTTCAGAGGTGAGCATTACATGGTTTTTGACACATAGTTTATTATTTAGTTGGTTGAATTGCAAGTTGTGATTGCAATATTTCCCAAACCAAAGTTAGGTTGTGATGCAAACTTCCCAAACCAACCTAGAAACATAAGTTATGCTGCCTATTTGTATATTTTCTGGTAACTTGTTGGCTGACAGCACTAGCTGTTTATTTTGAATGAGATGAAATTCTAACAAGACTAAAATTTTAAGTGGGCATGTGGCGAAGGGATTATTTTGGCGGCTTCCTCGATATGTGTCTGATTATCAAGATTGAACTGTAATTAGATTGGATTATTGAGGTACTGATGTTAATGTATTTAATGTGCACAGAAATGTAAAATTTTATTTTGTGTTCTTTTTTGTCATTTCTGTGGGTATATGATAAAAAAATGTATTATACATATGAATATTTTTTGTTACAGATCTGAAAGAAGAATTATCAACATAATACATCATCGTCAATCCTCTCCCACTTAATGCGACCTAATACTTTCTCAAAGAAGAAAGATCATGACAGCAGTGTAAGCAAGTCTTGGCGGCCCTCAAGAACTGAAGTCAAAGACGGCTTCATAACTACCTCAGCGACTAGCATTCCGCTAAACTAGACGACACGTTCTGTTAAAGTAGCCACTACCGCTCACTATCTCAGCTGCCAGCATTTCGCTAAACTAGACTAAACGATCAACTGCAGTAGCTACCACCGCTCGCTGCCTCAACTGCTGGCGAATCGCTAAACTAACGAAACGTTTGGCTAAGGTTGCCATTACCGCTCCATCGCTTTGCCGGCTGATGTTCCCCTAGTCTTGCGATAATGTAGATGCAGATCTTCGAATTTAATACTGCTATTATGGCATAAACGTTTCGGTAGTCTACCGAAATGGTTTAAGCGAAATTTGTTTGGCTAAAGTTACCAGACAAATCGCCGTCCCAAATTTAGGGGTTCCGTTTCGTTAAATGAAGGTGAATTTTCGCCAAAAGTCTAAAAATTTCTTTCAGTGTAACGCTTACTAATTTGAGGAGTTTAGAGTTTTATTAATTCTGTCAAGTATTCTAATTCTAGATAGAGAAAAACTGGTTTGTCCCGGTCAATTTTTAAATGTCATGTAGGTTAAGATGCAATTGTATCAGAGACTGTCTGGCTGGTAATGTGAATATTACCAGATTTACTATTGATGTAGCTTTTAATACTTTATGGCAAAGCAGGAACAAATTTTTAATTGATCTTCAATGACTTTAGTGACACGCATTTGTGTCTGTATGCGTTAAACGTCACGGAAGTGCGTGGTGTTTACGCATCCGTCAAAGAGTAGACGCACGACTTTGCAAGTCACAGTCAACAAAGCCTGTCACAACTCGCTCGGGGAAAGCTGTTTACACGCGTTTTGTATTATGCAATATGTTAAGCTTTGCTTTGATAGTGAGTTATTTAATGTACCTCAAATAGTTATGGAAGGAGTTATCGTGTGCGAGGAAATACGTTCATGGAAGTCGCCAGAATGAACCGTAAACTTTGAGAACTACAAATAAACATGAGGTATGAAATGTCGGCACAACTAGAGCATGGAAACACCTGTTTGTTCGGCTGTGGGTAGCAGTTTCAATAACCAAGAAAGGCAATGTCGTTGCAGGGGAGGGGGTCTTTCGTCAGTCATGACAAATTACGCAGCCGCCCGCCGAACCGTGGCGAAGCCTAGAGGCCGGCCAGCCGACTAATCGATAGGCACTTGCCTAATGTGTCGTCCCTTCTGCACTTGTGCGTGAATCGGAACTAGAGTATGTTACATGCATGACATATAATTAATTTTTAATGAGAAATTACATTTTGCTCCGAACCTCAACGAAACACTGGTTCATATTTATGCGTGATCACACGAAATGAGACAGTTGCACAATCGAACACATAGACAAAAATAATGAAGCCTTAGATTCCAGCCGTATAAAAAAGATCATATCTTGGTATTGTGGAAAATGTTGTAGCAGTAAATTTGTTAGATGTAAATTATGGGAGCAACAGTTTAAAACGTTTCAGAGGAGAAACCCCTGTAGAGGGCTTGTCATCGTCTGAAATCAGATCTCTATTGTCGTTGGTCATAGATGGTAGTTTATAGTTTGTATAATAACCTAAACAACAATTAATTATTGCCTTCAATTATCCGTTCTCATTTCATCGTGTTTTAATTCTATTACGACCAAGCTTTACAAACAATATGAAATAAATTAAAATCGTTCACACCATCAAGACCATGGAGAAACAATTCGAGAGCGGCAATGACTATTTACGCTTAAAATACACACAAGATTTTTCCTACCAACATAATTGAAACAGATTAAATAGTTTTCTTTACAAAAATGTCATTTAGATTAAGTTGATTTGTTTCTCTTGGAACACACTGTTAACTATCAAACGTAACCTCAGACTAAAAAAAAAGAAACATTTACTAAACGACAACAATGACCAACAGCTGTGGCAGGGTTTGTAATAGGAGCTGACTTTAAATTGATGTTTGTTCAAGTAATAAATAAAATAAAATTGAGACAACAATTTTAGCTTATGTACTTAGTATTAGTTTGTTATTATATATTTAAAAATAGTAACAATTAGTTCGATATCTGTGACTAGGTTTCTTATGATTGTTGCTAACAATTGTTGTTTACATTTTAACTTATGGTTCCTACTAAGAAATCTTTCCAACATTGCTTGTACTTGTGTATTTGTTATTCGTTGTTGACTGCACTTATTGCTTATAATGGACATTTATCATGGATTTGTACTCCGTCATCAGAAAAAAAGCTATATTAAGAGTATCAAGAAGTATTCCATGCAAACACTCTTATCGTAAGCATAAAATTATAACATTTCCTTCCAGATGTATTCTCAATAGCATCTTGCACCTTTAAAATAAGTATTGATTTGTTTCATCCTATTTTCCAGCAAACCCTTTATATCCACATAAATTTTAAATACATTACCGCCAAAGCTCAATTCAGATTTAAGAAAAAAAACCCTTCTCTACCGTGGTATTCAAATTAAAAAACAGAACATAACTCTAAAAAGTTTGGCAAGAAGTTAACATAAATGCTACCAAGCAGGCCCTTTATAGCGTCAGGGACTTTTTAAATTGTTTGTTGATTTGTTTCTGTTGGAAATACACTGTTAACTATTAAACATAACCTCAGACAAAAAAAGAAGTATTTACTAAACGACAACAATGACCAACAGCTGTGGCATGGTGTGTAATAAATAGCAGCTGACTTTAAATTGATGTTTGTTTAAGTAATAAATTAAATAAAATTAAGACAACAATTTCAGCTTATCTACTAAAAAAGCTTATGTACTTAGTATTAGTTTGTTATTATATATTAAAAAAAAAAAAAAATAGTAACAATTAGTTCGATATCTGTGACTAGGTTTCTTATGATTGTTGCTAACAATTGTTGTTTACATTTTAACTTATGGTTCCTACTAAGAAATCTTTCCAACATTGCTTGTACTTGTGAATTTGTTATTAATTGTTGACTGTACTTGTTGCTTATAATGGATATTTATCATGGATTTGTACTCCGTCATCAGAAAAACAGCTATATTAAGAGTATCAAGAAGTATTCCATGCAAACCATTTTTCGTAAGCCAAAAAATCTCAATAATATGTATTTTCAATTGTCTCTTGCATCGGCAAAATAGTATTGATTTGTTTCATCCTATTTTTCAGCAAACCCGTTATATCCACTTAAATTTTAAAAACATAATACCCTCGTCGCAGCAGACCTGCGTACTCAGCGAATTTCCAACCAAAGAATTATTGTTTTAACATCAAAGAACTTTGTGGCTATCTTATATAAATAATAATCTTTACAAGGAAATATAATATATTTAGGCCTAATGGCATTATATTCCTGAGTAAATTTTTTTTTATTTAATTCATATATTAATATTTGTATTGCAATAAATGACTTTTTTAACAGTAATAAAAGTGCATAATCCAAAGCTTCCATGCAAAAGGAAAGATTTGTTTACAAATAACAAAACATAAACATTTCAAATTTGACAAATATGCAGAAGACAGCTGATCAGCTGATTAGGAACAGATACCTTATATCTCCATCTCTCTTGCTCCCATTATACAATTATTTTCCATGAGAATACCATGGGATTTAGCATGTAGGTTTGCTGTCTTGGGGGTGTTTGATCAAATCTTAATTACTCACCACCTAGTGAAGGCTTATAAAAATTTTTATGAAGGTATGTTGATAAATAAGCGATATATAACTTTTTAAAGATTTACCCATAAGAATAACATGGGAAACTTGATTTGAATTTTCTCTATAACCAGTTAAGCTATTTTAAAGATTCAAAATACTTAATTGTTTGTTTTTTTAAGCTCTTTCAAATGCTTTTAGTTAAAATTGATCAATTTTGAAAATTTAGGTCCAAAAATGCCAAAAACCCATTTTTGACCCCTTTGAAACCCCATAAAACCCCGTTCCCATAACCCGATCATGCTGGTTATCGGTACCACGGACATATATATATATATATATATATATATATATATATATATATATATATATATATATATATATATATATATATATATATATATATGAAAACGAACGAACGGTGTTTTTGGCTTCTGGGGACCTCAAAATGAAAAAGTAAAGTGGTCCCGGGCTTAGGTCTTACCATGGCTACTACCGTAATAGCGTATTTCCTATAGGGAAATTCGCTAAAAACCACCAAAGCTCAATTCAGGTTAATAAAAAAACCCCTTCTCTACTATAGTATTCAACTAAATAAGACCCTTCCTCAATCCATGAAAACAGAACATAAATCTTAAAATAAAAAGTAATACTAAGATAATAAATAAAAAAATACTTAAATAAAAAGTATTTCATTTAGGTCATAGGAATACATTAGTAAGAGTTTGGTTTTGATAGTTAACTAGCATATTAAAGTAATTTAAGAATACCTTTTTTAAAAACCACGATGAATTTTATATGAAAATATTTTTTTTTAATGGAATCATTTTGGTCTAAGGTCTAAGCACAGTTTTTGGGAATCATTTAAGGAAGCATAAAAGGAAGCATTATTTTAAGCATAAAAAGTCTGTAATTTTATTTAAAAACTTAGTCCCAATCCATGTTAAATTTGTTAAATATTCTGTTGTAGGCCAATTACCAACAGTATTATGAAAGAAAGAAAGTAATTCAAAGCAAAACTTTTTCAACTAAATCAATCTTGAAAATTGTCAATTACAAAATTAAGTAATAATATAGTTCTTGATTTTCAAATAACAATATAATTTCCCCAACATATCCTTTGTAAAATATACGGTACTCAAATAAAAAGTTCAAATGAAATGATTTTTAGAAGAGTAAAATATTTAAAATTTTATCTTTGGAGTTTTAGTGAAAGATCTGAAACATTAAAAATGAAACATTGCAGCTTAAAAAAACAAATTATTATAATAACCTTTTGTAACCTTTAATTTGTATGAAAATATTTAAACTAATTCATGTGAATGAAGAAACCAACTTTTGAAAATCTTCAAACTTCATTTGTATAGAAAAATACAAAAATATAATTTTACAATCTACTATACCGGTGTTCGTTTTACATTCTGATCGGTTTCATTATGTAACCTAAAATGTATAAAAATCATGATAACAACATCTTTCGTAACGTGCACCTTTCTTAGACAGCATCAACTTCATGACAATTACCAACTGTGCAATAATTGTAACCTATTATAGAATTCGATAACCATATGCATTCGTATACCCAGGCATCCACGTATAAAAGTATTCAAAAGTAAATAATTTATTAGTTTGTACTACAGATTATCGGAGCATACATTTCAAAGAGAAAACTAAAGACTTGATTATATTTAACGTTAATTTTCAAATTTAGTTATCTAACTTTCAATATTAGCAAGAGGTGTCAGCGTATGCTTGCATAACGTAAACCTCTTTCTGAGAGCCTACAGTAACTGGACTAATAAGTCTTTTGTGGGTGTCATATAAAGCAAGGTAGCAATTCTGGGGGACAATATACACACGTACAGCATACCGGGTGACAATTTCTCGGCCGGTGGAGGCCTTACACTTTCGACTCATGCTCAGCCTCCCTTCTAACACATTCACCCAGAGATTGTATGGATCATAACCATTCAAGATTTATGCTTCAAATGGTGTATGCAATGCAGATTTTATGCTTTTGGCAGGTGAACAGTATCACAGTATGCTGTAAAATCAGTGTATTATGATGTAAATGTAGTTATTTAAGGTAAAGTTTAGTAAGAATTTTTAGTTGTTTGATAATTAAAGATTAAAGTAAAAATGACAATTTGTTAAACTTATGCAATCGATGAAAAATATATTATTTCAAAATGAGTGAAAACAGATATTCTCAGTCAAAGTGGTCATCATTTTTTCATCATTTTTTCATTTTTTTCATTTTTTCATCATTCAATAACTATTTTCGTTGAAAAATGTAACTCATGTAATGTAATTTAAATCAGAAAACATTTTTCAAGTTTCGTTCATAGTTCTGCCTAAAGTTTGTACAGGGTGGCTTGGAACTCTAGTTTAGTTTGGTACATTTGTTCCCATCATCGAGACAAAAATATTTTATTCTATTTTTAGATAATTGTCGTGAAACCTTGAAACAGCAATTACTTTGAATCAGACAAAGATAAGTATTTCAAAACTTATAGTTAAAAGTGTCAACATACAGGGTGAGTTTCTTAAAGTGATAAAATAGCTAACTTTTTTATTATATATCTTACAGTATACTTCCTATGGGGGACCCCCTTTACTTTTTTATTGTGCTTTCAGGTATGTATTTCAGTTTTAAAAATTTCCCGCCATTTTTCCAATATGGCGGGTTACTTTAAATTTCTTATGGAACACCCTACATTTGATGGTGTTTTTGAAATTTCATTGTGATTTTTAAACTTTTAAATTCTTTTCCATTGTTCTCTAAACCTAACGGTTAGGGAGCGAGAGGCAATTAAAGTTCATATTTAGTTCCATAAGAATAACATGGGTTAAATTTTATCTGGCCATATCTTTGAAACCATTGATTAAAATTTTAAATGTCAAGGATAAAAGGCTTAAAATCACATGGAAATTTCAAATACACCATCAAATGTAGGGTGTTCCATAAGAAATTTTAAAGTCAGCCGCCATATTGGGAAAATGGCAGGAAATTTTGAAAGTGAAATACATACCTGAAAGCAAGTTAAAAAAGTAATGAGGGCCCCCCGTAGAAAGTATACTATCAGATATAGAATAAAAAAGTTAGCTATGTCATCACTTTAAGAAACTCAACCTGTATATAATGTTATTGTCATGTTTGAATTTAAAACTTTATGAAGTTTTAGTATATAATAAATTTAGCAAATATCTCATTTGGACAGAGAAAGACAGAAAACTATGATTCTAACAGAACTATGTTCACATTGGAAAATTATTAATAAAACTTAAAAACAACATAAAACCCTAATGTAAGTACTGTATGTATAAAAAGTTTAAATTATTTCTTCATGTTGTTTAAATTGCTTATTAAATTTTCAAAATTTAACATACAAAAAAATAAAAAAATAAAAAATTAACCCCTACTGTCTACATCCCTACATAAATGTCTAGAGCACGTGTCACATTTACCTGGAGAGTCCTGTTCATGTCGGAAGATCCTGCGGCTACTCGTGTGTAATGCGTAGTGCTGGACTCCCTACCAGTGCCGTATATATACCTCGGCTACCAGCTCAATGGAAAACGTTTCAACAACGGTCCTTTCTAGCATGACAACACCGTCGCAGCCGCAGCCGCTCACCCTTGCCTAATTATCGGTCATACAGCTGGGTTAATGCTTTGTCGATCGCTGATCGTAAAGCGGACGGTGGTGGGCTATGGGGCGGACACCGGGGGGAGGAGAGAGAAGGAGGGGGGGGGGGGTAAACGTGTGATATGATAAATGTATTGACGTTATTGTTCGGTAGATGATTGTGGAAATTTTTCATCATTGGTTAGTACAAAACAAAAATGACAACAAAAATGAAAATGAAAACGAATTCATGACGTCTCAGGATCTAGAATCTGATCCCGTCTTCAGGCGGAATAACTTTGTCATGTTCTAGGTATTTCTTTCGCCTGAAGACGGTATCAGATCCCAGATACCAAAACGTCGTGAATCATATATATACAGGGTAGTAATACAGTCCGAAGAAAGTTAAATATTTTAAAAAATAATGTAGATAGAGCTACAATACTTGGAACAAAGTTACAGTGCATAAAACTCTATTTTAACACATATTCAGTGATCCAATAACTCTTCAGGGGGACGGCCCACAAGGAGTCGGAGTATTAGTTGCCGGTGCATGGCTTGGCAGAGGATTGTAAAAAATTAGAAACATTTCGATTCCGAAAACGAAGTTAAGTAAAATTAACCTTCTTGAGTGAGTAACATGATTTTGTGCAATATTTAATTTAAACCTTCAATATTAATCAAGAACTATGATAATAACTAATAAAAATTATAGGTTTGTTTCTAAATTTACATTAGGATTTTTTAAATCCTGCGAAAACATTGTGTTGTTTTTCTGGCACAATTTTGTTACTGAACAAAAAGTTTATACTGGTTAACCTAGTACTGTTGATGAAGCCGGCCAAAGTACCTGATAAACGTTAAGTTAATCAAATAAATATGTGACAGAAAAACAAAAAAGTATATGATTGTCTTTCCTTCCCTGACATCTTGTCATCTAAACTTGTTGTTTATAGTACTATACAATACATGCTGTAAGAAGAATCATAAATGTTTCTGCAATGTAGTTTTCCACAAGACCGACCCTCCGCAGTTTCTTGAAGGTGGATTCCAGTTAATCGCATGAGTGTACTTTCAATATATGCATCGTGCATTTTTACAGCACGAGGTGAAATTGCTAGTTTATCTTAATGTGCTCGATACATTTTCTGGTTTCAATATTCTCCTAGGCATAATATAAAATATATATTTTAAATCATCCCTGAAAAACGTTTAGTCAAAAGTAAATTTTCTTTACTACATGAACAAAAATGTTCATTAATTAATAATTTTTGGCAAATCAATGAAATAATTTAAGACGGTGCTAAAGAGCCCTTCTCAGAACGCCGAGCAATGCTTCACCTGCTCCCTTTTCGCCCTTGTAAGTCCAATATAGGTGGGAAGGTTAACAAACTTGTTACTACATATTAACATTTATATTGTACGGATTGAAAAATTCGAAAGGTTTTGGTGGTACTTAATAAATCTCAAAATGTTTACGGTTTAAAACTTTTCAGGCATCAAATCGATACTCAAATCCAGCCAAACATTTCTCGGCATTTCTAGAGTAACATAGGCAATAGCATCTTTTATCTGATTTTGCAGGTGGTTAAGTAAGATATATTCAGAATATACCATGTTCCTCATATCAAACCAGAAAAAAATCATTAAAGTTATATCTAGACTCCTTGGTAGCCATTGCATCGGTCCTCTCATAACAATAAAACATGCCAATTACGTGCCCAATAAATTCAGCAAAGTGGTGTGATGAGCTAAATTTTTATTTAACGAATGTGGAGATTTTAAAGGTGGTCATATTGAGATTTATTGAGTACCACCAAATACTTTTTGATTTTTTTTCTATCTGTACATGTTAACATATAGTTAAAAAATGTAGTAAATATGGTTGTAGAAATGTATACATTTTTTGGAACCCCATTTATTTGACTTTCTGTTAGACGTTAGTTTCAATACATGGTTTGGAGTAGGTATAACACAATTCAACACATGTTTCAACTTGTGTTAATATTCTAAAGGCGGTGCTCTAACTCGGCCGGAATATCTCGATATTCAAGAAATTCTCTTGCAGTGGTTTAGAATCAACACTTTTGCACACGTGTAAAATTATTGCTGAATTCAAATTTAATGTTTATGTTTGTCATGGTCTTTTAAAAAATACAGTATTACATATTTTAAATATACAGTTCGGCACATTTGTTTCCATCATCGAGACAAACACAATTATTTAATCCTTTTCTTAGATAATAATTGCCGTATACTCAATAAATTTTAATATGGTTACGGTTTAAAACTTTTCAGGCATCAAATCGATACTCAACCTCCCACCAAACATTCCTCAGCATTTCTAGAGCAACGTATGCAATAGCATCTTTTGTCCTATTTTGAAATCGGATAAAAAAACGGTATGTTCTTTTAACTTAATAAACCTTAGAATTGCCGTTTTTTATTCATTTTTCTAACAGTTTTAAACCTATATTGTTGTAAATTTTACCAGTTTTTATTTAAAACTAAATAATCTTGAAAAAACACAATTCTAGAATGCAGTATTATTTTACGTCCTTTACAATCAAATTTAAATATTTAGCATCCATCAAGTGTTTTACAAGCAATGGTGTCCCAGGTGAACTTATGTTTTTGAGCATTGTTTCCAGGAAGGGCCACTGAGGAAGTTTCCCTGCACTGGACACCCCAGGCCTGTCACATAAAGACGGGAATATCAAATCACGATCCGAGAGAGAAAGTCGGTCCAAATGTGAGGTTACAGAACAGGAGCAACAAACGCAGTAATTGTAGGAAGATGACTAGTCACGTGACTCTCTGCTAGTCACGTGGTCTCGGGGTTGTTGATCTTCCGTGGTGATCAAATAGGCCTTCAGAGTCAAGCGGGATAACATTTACAAGAACACCTCCACCAGTGGTACTTTGGGTTTGTGTCTTTGTAACTGACTATTTAGATATATACATTAATTTGATACATTTTTTGAGATACTAACGCACTCTACGATAATAGACGACTGGGACGGTGGCGTCGTCCTGTAATCAACTACTTGGAGGTCAGAAATTGTGGATGGTTATAAGCGATGGCTTGTGGATGCGATATTCCCTAGTGGGGATTAACGTCCGCACTAGTGAATACTAGTTCATCCATAAATGTCTATTGAAGCCTCAAAGCTTCAAAGTAACGACTTAAACTCTTGTCATGAAAATATAAATAAGATTTCTCCTAAAAGACATCAAATAATAAACCTAACAAATGTGATCAATTTTCTAGTACGTTTGCAAGAGGTAAAGTTAACCTCAAAGAATTAGGGCTGGAAAATCGCTGCTTATGTTGTGGTCGTGAAAATCACCTAGCAAAATCATGTTCAGTTAAACACAAACTGAAATGTACGTACTGTAATAGTAAAGGCCACTTGGAAAAAGTGTGTATAGATGCTTGCTTCAAATCTAAATCATCAAATGTAAACTCTATATTGCCCGAAAACAACGGTTTCTCTGGAGACACTGATCTCAACGTAATTGAGCTTAACTCAAGTACTATGGAAGTCAACTCATTAGGAGCCACAAATAAAGCTTTCATTACTATCAAACTAAATGGTTCCCCTCAAATATTTGAAGTTGATCCTGGTAGTCCAGTTTCTTTGCTTTCAGTGTCTGATTTTCAGAAACTTGGTGTGAAAACTTCGTTGAAACCTTCACCCGTTCACTTCAAATCCTATACAGGAAATACATTTAAACCTCTAGGGGAAGTTAACCTTGAAATCGAGTATGATGGTATCACATCTTTTCAAAAGCTTTATGTTGTTCAGGACTCATTTTCTCCTTTACTAGGTAGGTCTTGGATTCGAAGTGTAAATCTTGATTTAAATAAAATATTTAATTGCTGTAACGAAGTTTAATACTTGCATAGTGAAAAAGAAACTTCTATTAAGGAACAAATTATTAACAAGTATCCTGATATATTACATCCTACAGTAGGTAAAATTCCTGATCTCAAAATGTTCCCTCAAATTAAAACCAGATAGTAAACCAATTTTTATCAAACCTAGACCCGTGCCTTATTCTTTAATGTCGAAGGTAAACAAAGAGTTAGATTCTTTGGAAAAAGAGGGAATCATTGAACGTGTTGATACTTCGGAGTGGGGAACCCCTGTGGTACCCATTCCGAAACCTAACGGTAGTTTGCGTTTGTGCGCTGATTACAGATCAACTATTAATTCCCTGTTACTCGATACCAGATATCCGATTTCAAAGATAGAAGACATTTTTCAAAAGATGAAATATGGCAATTATTTTTGTAAGTTTGATGTAAGTTTGAAGTTTTGGCTTATCGTCATGTTGAGATGGATGATGAAAGCTCTCAAGTAACGGCAATTTCAACCCACAGAGGTACGTATCGAGTTTAGCTACTATAGATAGTATTTAGGATTAAAAACTGCTCCAAATGACTTTCAAAAAATAATTGACCAGATCATTCAAGATCTAGATGGTGTGGTTGCTTACTTTGCGACATCCTTGTTCAAGGTTATACGAAGAATGAATGTAGGGCTCGGTTAGAAGCCTGCCTTAAAAGGATGCAGAAGTATAATGTCCACCTCAACAAGGAAAAAGTGTATTTTTCACAAGATAAATATCTTACTTAGGACATACTATATCTGAAAAGGGTCTTCAAAAATCTAATGACAAAGTTGAAGCCGTTTTGAAAGCACAACAACCACTAGATGTTGAATTCCTTAAATCATTTTTGGGGTTAGCTAATTACTATTGCAAGTTTATCCCAAATTTCTCACAGTTGACTTATCCTGGGGTGGGGGGTCCATCAAGGGGTTCAATTTTCCAGGAGGGCGTTACAATTTCCATCAGACTGTTTTCATACAATTTACTACTTACATAGTTTACAATTTACTATACTACACAGTTTATTTGCAAAGTTATACAACGTGCAAACAGTTTTAAAACTTGCCTCTTTTAAACAATTAAACTTTGCCATGACTTCTACAAAAATATTCCAAAACAATAGAAGACATTTAATTACAAACAAACAATTAAAAAAAGAAAACCACTGGTTATACAAACAGTTAACAGGGTGCGTCAAAAAAATTACAACAATAACAAGATACTGCAGCTGACTGAGTTACGTCATAGTCTGTCACCGACCATAAACTGGCCTCTGGTAATCACCGTCATTACTGGAGCTTTCCTCTGTTGCCGCCAGGTGCCGCGCATGCGCACATCTAGCACCGGAATGCATAATTAATTCCCCCACCGGCCGCTAGAGTGTGCATATTCCGGCGGCAACGGTAATGCCGCTCAGATCTGCATCTAGCTTCCTGAATCACCGGGGATTTGGAGTGTGACAGGGAAAAGGGAAAAGGTGGGGTTGTGGGGCAGTTATTGTGCTGTAATTGTAATAATAACTATTTAAAATAGTCTATTTTTACTATACCTTTACAAAAGTTGGGCACAGTGTTTGTACTCCACAACATGTGATAAGTCTTTTCGCTGTCCACCATGACGAACTTTCCTACCCTCATGATCCATTCATGTTCTAGACTGCTAGGGGTTGATGTCATCCTGAGGGTAAAGGAACTCCCAGCTGAGATACACGATTGGACTGTCTGTTGGTTGTTCAGTTAAAGGCCGGGGGGCAGTTGTTTGTTTGAGCCTGAAAATTACTTGTCAAATGAGTTCGTGAGTTGCCCCTTCGAATAGTCAATTTCCCTTATTTTGTCTCGTTCCTCATAGTTTTCTTTCCTTCGATATCCCGTCCTTCAGATGACTTGTGCAAAATACCCTTTAGATACATACGTGCTAGCGGTTTGGCCGGTGTCTCCTTTTTCACTAGTAACAATAACAACTTAGGCGTAAGCTTAAACACACAACTTGAGCACATAACCCATAAAGTGTTACCGGATTTGTAAATATTAAAATGAAGATGTATAAAAAGTATATAAAAAACATACAGGGTGAGTTTTAAGTCCCTCCCCCTATTTATTTTCCATACGGTATATGTTAGAAGGTTTAAACTCCTAACATCTATGTAAAACCTAAATACACGTTTTTCATGTGTTCATTGACTTATGAAAATGGTAAATGGTCAAAAATTGCAGGCGATCAAACTTTGTATTAAAATCATATTGCTGAAAACAAAAAATGCCATAACTCCTTATACACTCAATCTTTGGAGGTCAGGATTGTGGCAAATTGCTTAGAATACAAAGCCTTTTAAAATTATGTATCATATGAGGTAGGCCAATGAAGTTTTTCCCAAGACTTCCTTAAGATACGTCTTAATGGAAGTCGTCAAGGACAAACGTAAAAATGCGCTGTCCCTGAGCTTAAAACGAGGTTTTGAAAACATTAAATAGAATTGGTTTAAAATAAAATAATTTCCTCTTTTAATGAAATGAAGAAATCCCATGGTTTTCTCATGTACCTTAAGTAGACTAGATAGGAACCATTCTCATATACAACTGCGTACACTTTTATTTATTTACAGCAGTATAATAAGATTAATAGGTTTATCTCTTCCAATTTGTAACTGATAGTTTTAGCTGAACTGTTGTTTTATTTCATTAAACACCTCTGGATGACGACTACAGACGCAACCGGGCCTTGACTTTATAGCCACAATGTGTTCACTTCACAATGTGTTTACCAATAACATTTAAGGTTTTACTAATGAGTGTCGAACATGTACAATTTTGAGTTTTAAACCAATAATCCAAACCACCTAACTGTTTACTCTCTATAATACAAGTTAAAACCGAAATAGTAAACAATGAATATAAAGCTTGGGCCAGTTTATGGGGACGGAGCCCCCATCGACCCATTGGCGAGTATAATTTTTCCACTAATGAATGAGCACGGAATATACCCATGATAATGTTATATTACAATAAAACATAATTTAATTTACTACACTTTAATTCCAAGAAATAATTTTTACTTAAAAAATGTGTCCAAGTTAAATTAAACTTTACCTACGGTATTAGTTACGTAATTACAGAATGAGTATATATAGGGAAAGTAGAAATCTTTTTTGTGTAAAATGTAAATCTCTAAATTGTAAAAAGTATTTAACTCAATTTCTATTGAATTTTTTATCATGACAACAATGAAAGTGGGTTATAAAACACAACGGGTGAATGATCGAGGGCACAATAAAGAATGAACGGCGCTGGGTTTGACAGGTGCGTGTGGATATGTACGTCACCGTGGCTAATCATTACATACACATGTGGGGCAAGTTCTTGGAATGGGTCATATGTAGTGTAAAACTCATAATTAGCTGAAGTTTTAACAAAAAAAAAAGAAAAGAAAAATAATTTCAAATAAAAAAATCAAATTTAAATTTCATGCTGAAAATACTAGGTATAATACAATTTTTTACGAGAATTCAGAAAATCGCCCTTGACGATTCAGATTCCATTAGGTAATTTGGAAATAAGGCAACGCAAAAATAGAAAATTATTAGGTGGATTTTGAGTAAAATATTAACTTAGTAAAGTATAAAATTACTGTATACTGTAACAGTTAATACATTTTCATTATAACTATAATTTGTTATTAATTTATTAATAGGATCTAATTCATAAAAGGCCTATAAACAACTTCTAAAATTGAACACTACTCATAAAAATGAATCTTTGAATTAAGATGAGCTAAAGACCCTGAATGAATTGGGGAAATATGGCATGAAGAAGGCAACAGATAATTAGGTTAGATTTTTGGAAAAACAAACCATACCAAAATTAAGTGTCAAATTACAACTTCCTTATAACGCAGCTTATTCATTATAACTGTAAATTATCCTTAAGAAGATACCAGTTTTTTGCTACTTGTATTTAAACTTTTTAGTTAGTTTATAGGCCTATGGAAGACGACTTTATGGTTCAACTTCATAAATTTACGTAAGAAAAAATACAGCTGTATTGTTAAATCTAATGAATGAATGGGAATAATTAACTAATTTTTGTTTAAACATATTTTGAGTTTTTATAATGATAAACATATTCTGCTGAGAATCAATATTAAATTATCAGTGAAAATTTATTTTAACAAATTCATATATTTTTGGTACACGATTTAAATATAAATTTAGTTTCATGCACATGTATATACTTTTTTTACAGCTATTGGATGTGAAATCAATAACTTCCTAGATTTTTCTACAAAGTATGACAAATTCTATAGAGCTTGTTCCGGTCCATTTAATTTAACCAACGCCACTGAAAGAGTTAAACACTTTCAACACCAATACCTTTGTCTGTGTTATGGTCTTAAATGTGTTTCAATTGAATGAAAGTAATGTCTTTACGCCTGTTAGCAAGTATTGCAAGCTATAGAGAACACGTCATTTTTGTCGTTTTTTCAGAATAATGATTTCACCTTAATCTTAATCATTTAATTTGTCATTTTAAAACTCAAATAACCATGTAATTTTTTTGAGAACGCATATCCATGTATCTTGTGCTTTTAATCTGCATAGTTAGGTGGAATTTTAATTAAATTTACACATAAAACTTTCTCTATGGAAATTATTGATGATTATATAATTTTTTTTATTATTTTTCTACTATGGTAAATAGTTTTATTTTGCAACCCCAAATCTCAAAATTTGAATAGTAAGTTATGAAACAACATTTAAATAAGCTACAGGTTTAATAATATAAATGATGTATACATAAATTTTATAGTATAAAACATCACTTTTGGCGATGGGGTACCAGGAAAGACTACCGGCTAGTAGGTTTGAAGTGTTTATTTAGATTTATTACACATCCACGTGGATACAATATACAATGACTCAGAATTTTAGATCGATGGAATATTTTAAGACTAACAATTATTTTCACTGTATTGTATCTGAAGTTTTGAAAGGAATAAATATATCATATAAATATTAGAAGTACTGAAAATACTTTTGTTTGTTATTTCGTTATAATTTAAAAAAATTTTAGCTAGGAAAGTAGATTTGAACTAACAAGAAATATCAGTGGTAGTGAGATAGTTTTGATAGAACCACTGCCATCGAAGAAAGCACTTTTGAATTTTATCCTACTAAGATTACTACAATAGATGACTTTTTTTATGATTAATTAAGGGGAAAGGAATAGTTAAACAGTTAAATATTATTTAACCTATTAAACGCTTAAGGGTTCATTTGGTTATGAAACTTGTGGTTCAGAAATATTATCAAGGCAAAGTTTTGGACAAATAATATAAATACTTCTTTGCCATTCAATATTTGAGAATAGTTATTCGGAAACGTGAAATTCAGTCAGTCTGTTTAAAACACAAAGTCGTGATGGCCACCACCGCCGCCGCCGCCGCCGCCTCCGCCTCCATGATGTCCGTGGTGCTTGACGTACACTTTTACAGGATGGTAGGCCCAGTTGTTGCTCACCTGAAATATATACGGTAGTCAGAAAAACCTTTCACTTATTTATACCAACCTTACGATAACAGTAACTCGCTAGATACTAGGTATCACATTATACTAGATAGTTGTTACTAGGTATCACATTAGATCAGAAACTTTCTTGGAATCCGCATATGTCAGTTGTATGTGGCAAATTGTCAAGAATATTATATTTATTTAGAAACTTAAGCTTGCTGGTAACCAAACAGTACCTGAGACAGGCATATAGTGCATTTTTTCAGGGTACCTTACTGTATGGACTTCAACTATGGGGTGAAGCAAATGTCCATAAGTTTTGTTGCTGCGTAAGAGGGCCATTCGACTGTTGACTGGTGCTGAATACCTTGCACATTGTAAACCTTTGTTCATAAGGGAATCCATAATGACAGTTTTCAGTCTCTATGTAAACCTTCTGTTTTCAGCAAAAAAAGAACAGGACAGCATTGTCTGTAGAAAGGATGTTTACAGTTATGACACTAGAAATAAGTGTTGTTTTTATGTGCCCTAGGTAAGATTAAAGAAAGTCTAATCAAGTCATAAAATCTTAAAACTGAATTTGTTTGACTATTTGCCCATGAGAGCAAGGAACCAGTTAACAAATTCATTCCAATCGAGTGTGAGGAAACTTTTACTGGCACACCCACTGTATTCTGTTGATGAATTTAATTTTTTTAAATCCCCAAAAATATTGTAAGTAGCTAATTTTGAAATTAGCATCCTGTTTTTTCTACTATTTAATTTTTGTTTGCTGTGATGCATGGTTTTGTTTTTGCATGGTGTGCATAGCATAAGGACATGAACTATTTATTATGCACTTTTAGGCTAAGTTGACGATAAAGATTTCATTCTCATAGAACCAAGAACACATAATGTCTGCCTAATTACTATGTGTGTATGTATATCCATATTTCCAGCTATGACGCCTACAGGCTTGGATCATGGTCAGCTGATAGCAGAAATCAGAAAACGTTCTGGCCAATGAGATGTAAGTTGAAATGTGAAACCCACACAATTTTCATTGTTTTAACAACTCCTCCCATGGTATTTTTTTAACTTATTCTTTCTCGAGATTAGGGTGGAGAAGGAATTTAAACTGTAAACGAAGAAATAAACTTTTGGAATACATTTTTGATTTCATTGGATGACGTTTTTGGTACCTCATAAAGTCTTTCACGTGACTCCCAGTATTCTGTTGTATTTTAAGACAAATTATAAAAAAGTATAGTAGTTATAAAGTAAACTGATTAAAAAGCAACTGTTGCGCATAATATTATAAAACTTATACACAATATTGTGTTATTTAAAATTACCAGTTTCCATCCAACAGTGAAATAAAAAAAAATAGAAAACCAACAACAACATAAACAAAAGGTTTTAGGCAATGGAATATTAACAAGGATAAACAAACCCTTATCACCACTATATCTGTCCCCTCTTAACAAAAAATGAAGTAAAAAGGGCTTTATTTCTCTATTTCTGGACTTCGCTGGAAATTTGAAATGAGGTATAACAATAATAATTATGTGTAAGTATTATAATAAGTACATTCTACTGAGTTATAATAGAATAGTATTTACTTGTCTTCTTAGGTACTGAATTCAAGCTTGTTGCATAGTAGTATATCATAGATTAAACATTGTCCTGGTAGAATAAATGGATTTGTTGAAGTACCTGAAATTTGTAATGCTTCTAAAAGAAGAAATTTTGTCGAAATAGGGATTTCGATTTTTCAGTTTTAGTGGATCAGGTGGAATGTTTTCCCAACCCCTTACTCACTCCATTTTCCCTTTTTGTCTTGTGTTTATGCCAGAGGCATTCTGCTAAGAGGTTGTACAAGGTATAGTGCACTAAACGGTTTTAAGGGAAAACGGTCCAAACCCATCAAAGTCTGTTGACACCACGGGAATCGAACCCGTGACCGCTCGAACCGAAATCCAAGACGCCAAATGTTAATGCCATGACACGCTACCAGACCGGACCGTACATCGGTCCGAGCATCGTACCGAACATTACTCCGTACAGGGACGTAAATATACTCCGAACATTTCGCCGGACAACAAATTGGACCGAGCTACGTACCGGACAAATCCACCAAGCGATTGAAGGAAGTTTAGAGAGAGAGGGGGAGAGCGTGGGTTAGTGAGAGCTCTAGAGGGTGTTGTAGAGAGGGGAGAGAGACTTTCCATCACGAGCGTTCGGGGCGACGCTTGGTACGGCGTTCGGTTCAAAATTGACCATGACACACTACCGTACATCGTACCGTACTCCGGACAAATATTTTCTTTGATATTTCGGTAGAAAACCGCCTCCAGAGCACCGGTAAGATGCTCGGTCCGGTGCTCGGTCCTTTGAAAAGTCCGGTAGTGTTTCGCAGCCTTTGGGATAGCGAGATGCCCAAAGAGACACGCTTGTGCTTTCTAAGGTTTTCCGGTGAGTGACTGACAAATAGTTTTAATAATTCTTTAATTGCACTAGAAACAAGCAAGAAGAATGTGTGTACCTGGTAGCTAGTAGCTTTGCCGTGTCCGTGGCCACCTCCACCGCCCCCGCCACCGCCACCCCCATGACCATGGTGTGCTACTGCCGCCGCCGCCTCCACCGCCAGTGCCTGGGGCTCCGGGTCGTACATGGGGTAGCCCCCCGGGGCGCCGACCAAGTGCTGGGGGTACTGGGGGTACGGGAGGCCCGCGACCAGGCCGGTCAGGCAGGCTACCAAGGCAACCTGCCCACAGATGTAAACAAGTATTAAGACACAGAAAGGATTAAGTTATCTCACATATTAAAGCACCAGGGACTTTTTAAATTGTCAGACTATGACTGAATAGTATATTAAAGTTTTATGTAAGATCCTCGTCGATTTAAACGAGGTTTATTATTAAATTGTGTGTAATATAAACACAACTATACAGATTTTTTATCTCTGAATCTAGAAAGGGATTTTGACATTAAGCCCTTCAGTAATAATGTTTTGGTTGAAGTGTAACTAATGTTTCGGAGCTCAAAGATCATGTTTAAGTTTAAGAACATAAACTTGCTACTTAACCCATTTAGGAGGCTTTGTCACGTCACGAATGCCAGACACAAAACAAACTTGTAAAATATTCAAAACACAAAACTGGCCCTCAATATAAAAGCTAACGAAAGATAAGCAAGTCCCAGTAATGAGTCAACCGCAATTTTGTGTAGACATTAATGTTTTAAAATTTTATTTTTGTGTGTTACTTCATGACAAAGCTTTTTCCAGAGTGGGTTAAATGGATAAATAAATGTTCTTTCTAAACTTGAAAATGAAACAATGAAGTTTAAAACCTTGGTCGCTGAACAAGCAGAACAAGATCACTTACAAGTTGAGGTAACTAAACCTTTCTACACTAATGGCATAATTCGTAATGAAAACTATGAAAGTAAGTCATGCATTCCTTATTTGATAAATAAAGATGAAATATAATAGATTTTAGAGTTTCCTGGTATGTTTCTATGATAAATAACAATTAATTAAGAACTACAAATCTCAGTAGTCATATTTAACTCCCAAAATATTAAATCATAATCAAAAGTATTAGCTTCATTCAATTCAGGTTCATAATAATATTTTCACATTATAATATCCCACTTTTCCCTCTCCTTCAAATTAAACCAGCAGAAAAATGTCACAGCAACAGTTTTTTGTATCATTTTTTTATTATTTTTTTTATTTAAATCACAAGGTGGGATATATAATTTTTCTTTACTAGTAACAAACATTTCTAATCAATGAGTTGTTGTTTAGAATTATTAAAAGTAGTGTTTAGTAATAATTTCTTTTTAAATAATTGAAAAAATTACATAAACTCCATATATACTCTAATCAGCGGTCGTTAAATAGTATCGTCTTTTTAAATAATTGAAAAAATTACATAAACTCCATATATACTCTAATCAGCGGTCGTTAAATAGTATCGGCATTTATATAACTTAATAGTGAATGATAGCATTCCGACTTAATTTCATAGACTACACTTTTCTTAATGTTCTTTTCTCTACACCTAGAAAACCTTTTATCTAGAAAAAAAAATACTAATAATAATAATAAAAACTCCCTATGTTAATGCAATTCTACCACCATTCCGACACAATCCTGCCCCACCCTACTCACCAGTATCCAGGGGTTCATGCTGCCACGCTGCCGCTGCCACTGTGCTGTTGGTTATATACCCTGCGGGCCTACATTGGACCCGCCTATTACAATTACACGGGCCCTCCCACTTGTGAATATTCTGCAAGCCCATGGTTATGACACTGTTGTTTTTCTGGGTGCAACAAAGACAACGCCATTGTGCTATGTTGCCAGCTCATCATTGATAGAGCATATTGGTGATTAGATTGGATAAGAAAGATTTTGATTTCCTGACCGTTCTTTTGAAAATTGTTACGATAAGCAAATTTTTGAAAGGCATCATCTAACGGAAAATTTATTAAAAAATAATAGAAAATTTATATTTCAAGTCTAGTTTATTATTCTATCCCTTCTTCTCCCCCTCCAATCCCCCCCCCCCCCCAAACTAATAATGTAACCAAATTTTTCAGGGGGAACAAGTGCGGGTATGGCTCAAGCGAGTTCACAGCAACGTAGTAAAAATGTTTCCCACCTCCTTTCAAAAATTCTTCGAACCTTATACTGGGTTTAATCAGAGTTTGTGTGGTAACACACTAAAATGGATGATGAGAATTCAGGATTTAGATGTTATATTTGATCCAAAATTGCCTTTCCAGAACCATATTGACAATATTAGGTCAATACGGTATTTGTAGTATACAGAGTTTAGTTTTGGAAGTTAGGGTTTATTTTTTTATTAGTTTAAAGCAAAGTATAAATTTGCCACGTTGGCTGAATCTTTATTAACCATCAATTTGAAATTATGGTTTTGGATAACAAGAGGACTGCGTGGAAGAGTAAATAAAAGTGGCTATGTTTCTTTTTTTCAAATACTGCTTATACACAAACTTTATGTTTTAATTGATCCTGTCCTCATAAATAGTAACACACATCAGTTTCGTGCAATTAAACGAGTGACGTAGTGATACCTTCAAGCAGCACGCAAGATATAGTAAAGTCTTTGTGTAGGAACTTTCCAGTTCTGGGAATTACTAATTTTAATTTGGTCCCCAGCTAATATGTCCATTTGTCCACTACTTTTTGTCCAATTTTCTTACGTCCACTCAAGTGTATGTCCAATCATTAAAACGTCCACAATATGTTTAGACGTATTGTTTAGAATTTGACTTAATTATAAAAAAATACTCCAGTATGAAAAATGTTGGATATTTGCTGCAATACACGAATTTTTAATCTGTTGGTACATTTTATTATATGTATCTTCGTCTTTGTGAACTAATAAACAGTATATTAAAGGAATGGAAGGTTATGCCATGGATTGTACAAAGCTGGAAGAAAATCATTGGAACGGTTTTGAAAGATGCATCTGTGGCTCGTACCAGGACGTATAAGTGCCTCATTAGTTGTGATTATTCAATTATTCATATTTGATTTTCATCGCCTTCAACTGAATCATATTGCACAAATGGCTCACGTTTTAAAGTCATATCAAATTGTGGTAAAATTACACATTCAACATTGGCAAAATTTAAAATTTAAATGTAAACATTTTACAAGGATTTGTATGTGGACGTTTTGTCTTGTTGACATCAATCTTAAAGGACATGATATAGAATGGACGTAATAAGTAATGGACGTTTGTAAAAATGGACATTTTGGTTGTGGATTTAACAGCCGTAAATAATTTATGGTTCATCTAGTAAAAAATTTTAAGTTCTATAGCTCAAATATTTTTGATAATACCCTTGCATAAATTAGTTGAAACAAAACAATAGTTCTCATTACTAGGGCAGAAAGTGATGACTGTGCGCAATTGTGTTTAACAAGTGAGGCGAATACGAGCATAAGGTTAAAAAGGTGAGGTAAGCATAGGTGTATTTTTATTAGCTTCGTTCCTGAGAGGTTATAGTGTTCGTTTTTGAACCTCAAGATTGCCGGTTCTATCCTAAGCAAAATTTGTAGTTTTTAATGGTTTGAAATTGGACATAGCTGCCATTGATTATTTGGCTCTTAATTAACGATCCTTTCTAAAGAACCTACTGATCACAGACAGCAACAAAGCTACACAAGACATCACACACATCCATTCAACACTCATTATTCATTCACATTAGCTTTAAAATACGTCCTGGTAATGTCGGCGCCTTATAAACTTATTATAATCTCGAAGTCGCGAAAGTCACATCAACACTGTATATCGCCGGCACCTAGGAGCTGTCACTCAGAGCCGCGTTTCCCCGACGGTCCAGTGACCCGTCAAGGACTGTGAAAGCCCGGGACAGGGTCAACATTGGCCAATCGTAATCGATAATTGTCGCATTGTGCGGAGACAGACGCACTGCGTGGCGTACGTTACGACCGTGTAGACTAGAGGCCTCTAGGTCAACGGTGCTGGGACCTCTTGGGAGAGAGAAAAGACGCACTTGCATGGAGTGCCGCTGTGGACAGCATCCCAGTTGACGGACACAAACATTTCTATCCATACCGACTGGACTTCTTCCTAGGACTCTTTCCAAGGTCGGGATCACTTTTTAATTGCTGACCCAGCCTTAGCAGTCAGTGGTATGGATCTTCCTCGGAAGCAGTGGACTATTCTCAATCGATTCCGTACTGGAGTGGGAAGATGTAATTATTGGAAATACAAATGGGGAATGACAGAAGACCAGTCATGTGGCTGTGGAGCAGAGTTCCAGACTTTGACTCACATAGTCAATGAGTGTCCTTTGAGTGCTTTCCCCGAAGGGTTGATTGGGCTGCATTGTGCAAGTGAAGCAGAAGCTGGGCTGCAATGGCTTAGCACCCTGGATTTAGCTTTATAAAGAGAGATCATAACTTTTTGTTTTTAGTTTAGTTTTAAATGTTTTGATGCAGGTGCTTTGCACCGCAGAGAATGTTTTATATTTTCCAGAAGTTGGGGGCTGGCTACGAATGCCATACGATACATATACATATGGAGTAAAACCGCCAACAGACCGCTAGATATAAAATCACGTGGCGTACAACAGTTTTAGTTATCCGTACAATGTAACTTTAGTCAGTCTAGTGTTACGCATCGTCTAGCGGCGTACAATTCTCTATGCCAATAGTGCAAGGCCCTCATGGAGATTGTGGATGCACTTGCGTGACATACAATCTTCTAGTTAACTGTAGGTCAACAGTGATGGGACCTCAAGGAGAACCTATATACATTTACGAGGTGCACAACTCAAGAGACCTCTAGGTCAAATGTGGTGGGACCTTTAGAGGAGAGAAAATACACACTTGCATGGAGTACTACAGACCTCAGGTCAACAGTTTTGGGACCTCTAGCTCTAGGAGCGAATAGATGCACTTGCATGGACTACAACCGTCTGTAGATCTCATTTCAACGGTTCTGGGGCCTCTAGACAGCTCAAGGTCAACGAAGGTGAAGAGAATTAGTGTAATTACCAAAATATGAGAGGTTCTATGAACTTTTAATAAGGGTAAGGTTGCATGAAAATACATATGGTAAGGCTTTTTAGAGTACAGTTAGTTATTCTCCGATGCTGATATAGCCTGGACACTGACTGATACTAGTTACAAGCGATTTCTGTTGCACTGTATGTGTGCTGCCATAGTTAATATTAACTTCCCATATATCTGAATATTCGTTCAATCATTATGGTATGTATGTTTTTTTATACGTATATATTTTTTGTGTGTGAGATACCATTTTTGCCAAATTTATTGCCAAGGATCTAGTATACTGAAGTTACGTTAGAAGTATTGGCGATAAAACCACAATACATTCATTATTGCAATAATTAAATAGGCACATTTTACTTTATCTTGAAGATACACACATTGCGAATCTATTGTGAATTAAAAAATTAATTTTTTATGACAAACAACTGTTTACTAAACAAATACAGCTATACTTATTTAATACGCTAAGGGGTTTTTTTAGAACTCCTCCTACAATTCTCAACTGCTTTTCAAGTTTTTGGCGTCGTTCGATAGGACTTGGTATAAAGTTGGTTCTGCCAAAAATTGATGTGAATCGGACTTAAAATAAGGGTGCTATATACAAAATAAATTTGAAATTTTCCCTTTAGAATAACATTGAGATTGGTTTGAGCATTTAAAACACCATCTGTTGATGTACAGCTGTTTTGTTTTTGGTGATCACTGATATTCACAATTTTGGATTGGTCGGATGTCATTGATTTAGGGCTAAACGAAACTTTTGTATTATATCAAAATAAATTACTCGATGTCTAGCAACACCTGTACTAGTTAATTATTAACAATGCATTACGACTACTACTGTTAAACAAAACATTGAAATTGATTTTTATATCTTTACCAAAGTATTCATGAAGTATTTTGAAGATATTTTATTCTTAATTATGTTTTTTTTTTAAGTTTACACACGTTTTTCATTGATTCATTGATTGGTTGGTTGATGTTTACCAAACAAGACAAACCCTGCATTTCAGTTATCACGAAAGAGATAATTCGGTCAAAATAGCAGTTTCATTTTTCATCATAATCCAGGTAGTGCATATTTATTTTGATATTATTATGATCAATGGGGACAAGTTTTCAGTTCTAGACTGAATGAAACGAATCATTTTTAAATGATCGTTTGATTTGGAAATAACCGAAAATGACCCCCGTTCTTAAGTTCAAATTCTATTAGACTATTTGCAACTTCAAATTAGGATAGTAATTTAGGATTATACTATGATTAAAATAAGTAACTGTTGTTTCATCCTCAAAGATGAAAGATTTATTAGTGGACGGATAAAACATTAGTTTAACTATCGATCGTATTATTTAGGCGTCTTGGCATTTAATCAGACGTTCCTACAGTAGTTACATTGTGCATGGCAATTCGTAGAAAATAATAAGTAGGCTGTTTTGTACATGTTTATTGTTTATTATTACAGTACATAATGGGAAATTTATATAAAACCAAATCAATATTATCAGTTCCATCGTCGCCTTCATATGGAAGCTTCGTCCCTCGCGATGGCTGTGATATACATGTAGTATTCACTTTAGAAAGGCGCACTCGTCTTCATCAAGTAGTGTTAATACACCTGATATATTAAATGTGTAGGCTATTGATTCAATGTCAAACTAATTTCATGACTTTTATGGTTTAATTCAGTTATTTTCAAGTATGTAACAACGTTCTTTACTATTAACAGCAAATTGACTATGTAGGATTATTTATTATGTCTTTCTTTCGTGGTGCTTATGATATGTTTGTACATTTTTGTAGGGATATG
This sequence comes from Neoaliturus tenellus, assembly GCA_030545055.2. Classification (NCBI taxonomy): domain Eukaryota; kingdom Metazoa; phylum Arthropoda; class Insecta; order Hemiptera; family Cicadellidae; genus Neoaliturus; species Neoaliturus tenellus. The sequence goes on from CM061537.1 coordinate 119,451,536, forward strand.
AACTGTTAATTTAAGTTTAAATTTTCATACACAGTAAATTAAATCCAGGAGGTATGAATTATTTGAAGTGGTGGTTTTTTCTAATACTGTATTATACATTTTTATAGATACTCATCACAAAAATTAATAAATTTAACAATTTTAGTTTGAATATTATATAGAAACATTGAATAAAATGTATTAATTTTTGTCAAGAGTAGCCAAAAAATCCAAACAAATATGAAAATATGTGTACTCTAAATAGTAAGGGGGAAAAAATTCTAAATTATTTACTTAACATATTTGCTTAAAATAATTTTTTATTGGCAGAATTGCTAATGGGTAAGAATATAAGATAATTTTTTATATTAATAAAACTGTCTCTGCACTTTTTCGTTATTAGATAGAGATAATTACTTCGAAGAAATATACTACTGTAACTTAGGAATTAAAATGTTTCTAGTGACGTTAAAATATTTATAAGAATGATTATTTTATTATTCTTTGAAGCCTAACAATGCTTCTGCAGCTGTGCCCCACCCCTTAATGGGGTGAGTGTGGGGGGGGGGGTGAGCGGGGGTTGACTATCTTATGTTAACGCAATCTGTATATTTTAAGAAATTTATTCGCTATCTTGGATTATTTTATCACTCAATAAAAAAATTTGGTATTTTCCCTTTTTTCAAACCCCTTGCAACCCAATAGAGAATTTTGCAGAAAAAAGGTTGGGTTGTAATATTTCTTGATGAGGGTTATTATCATACGATTCAGGGAGAAAGTCCCAAAAATATACCCTGAAATACTCATGGCCCTAAGTCAAGGGCCTACCGTAAGATCTTACTTTTGTATGAAGTGATGCTACTGGTCCACTTTTGAATACTTGTATTTTGTTTCCAGCAGTACAAAATGACGTCTCCTTCTGTGGATACATTTGCAGTCACCAGCACTGTGAACTCTGACACTTGAGAGCTCTGAATATAAGAGGTTTTATCTTGTAAATAGTTGTTTGCTCCAAGTAGGCCTATGTTTACTTTGAATATTTACTTAAAACGAATTTTCCATCCCATAAAAATTATGGATGCATTTTAGGAAGTCATACTCAGGATCATCAGGGTTTATCATTTTATGCACCTGCTACCACCAAAACAAACTCCTAACGTAAATATCAGCTAAAACCACTAAAACAATGTTAAAAACCCGGACAAAATTTAAGATAGTACCGCATGACTGACTCGTGGTTCCAAAATCAGCCACAGCATCCAGAAGCTCATGTCTGCAGGAAACAGAATATATTGTATCTGTTTAGTGGTTAATAAAATTTTTAATTACGTCCATTTTTTTTATCCATGATGATTTCTCTTTATTATTATTAATTGACCTGCCTGGTAGAGATAAATTGAAGTACTTGTAGGCCTATCGGTTAGTGTTGCTATTTTCAATTTTACTTTGCAAAAATATATAATCCGTGTCTTATCAATTAATATAACTTACAAAAAACCAAAGGGTAAAAACAACTTGAAGGAAGTTCTGGTGTCGGGTAGCAACGCGGCACAAAGGAAACAATATTTTACCATTAGGTTAAAAACACTTACTTTAGAATATGTATCCCACTATAATTCTTAAATCTTCTTAATGCGACTATTATAACACTCAAATCACTAATTATTGCAAATCAAAATATCACACTATTGCGACTGATCAAGGGACATTAATGGCTTTAATTTAGAAGAAAAAAGAAAGTATGACACTTTTGCTATAATCGATCGCGTAGGTTTCCTCGTTGAACAAAGTAAACCCATCTTTTCTCAGACCTCATCTTATTAGTTTTGTTGATGGTTATAAGTTTATTCCTTAAATTAAACAGTCCGCATATCAACAAAGAGTGGCCTAAATGCCTGATATGATTGATAAAAAAGTAAACGGCACATTCACATGGCTTCCGTATTGCATAGAGTTAGGTTATAAATATTACTTTTGGAATTTGTGATATTGCTCAATAGAGTCTGATTTAAGAAGGTAATCCGTAGATTTTACACATGAATTGGATAACTCCATATATTGCATTAAATCTTAAAAGACCATTAATCATAAAAATTGTCCATGGATAAAGTATTATTAGGTTTTTTGTATTGTTTTTTATGGTGTCAAACATACTGAAAGATCGCCTCAACCATCTAAGGCAAGATGTCAAAGCTCTACCGTTATAGCCAAGCCAAAAATGTTAACACTTGAGCGACACTATTACCAATATTTTTAATACTTATGAAAATAGGTAATCTACTTATATTTTGATAAAATTTCTGTGTTCCAGTTAACCTTGTTATTTTAAAATCATCTCTTCAAAATGCTTATACAAAAAAAAAAAAAAAAAAAAAACGATTAAATAATTAGTAGAATCTACTGTCACAACTGTTGAGAAACATCTTTGTCTGTTGAGATGAGTAATTTATTACAATAAAATGTTTGCCACAAAAAAAGTTTTGGTATGTTTTATAAATTTATTTTCATTCCATTACTTATTTAGTATTTTACATAAAATTTCCTCCACCATATTGTTTTGTCTAAAGTCTAAAAAACAAAAAAGTATACCTATATTTTACATTTAATGAAAAATAATTTACAAATTTATAATGCAAGTTATTAATGTTATATTGACCCATGGAAAATGTTAATGTATTAAATGTGGTAATCATTGATATTCGCTTCCCCCTTAGATAAAATCGAACTTTGAAAATATTTCCGTTGAAATGTTCAACGGAATATTCCTTTATATAATTATAACCTAGATTTATGGATTCTTAATTTACTTATATAATTATAGGAATTTCTTTGAATAACGAATACGTAACTAATAAGTTTTCATTATTTCTATTGCATTTTAAAGCATTTTCCTGTAATATATTGTAGGTAAGATAAATAGTTGCTTTCAAAATGGTTTATTCCACAAAATAAATTCTTTGGTACACATACTGTTTTAAACATAACAACGAGTATATGTGTGACTAGAGATCAGTACTCATCATTGAAGCCTTCAATACTCTTAGCGTGCACATCGTCGTAGCTTCCATGTCCTCCTTCGAGCCCTCCGAAGTCGAACCCTTGGACTCCATGGTCGCTTCCGAAGCCCACGTCGTCGTGAAGGTGATTGGCGTAGCTTCCCAGGCCGAGACCATGGTCCCCGTAGCTCTTAAGATTTCCGTACTTGCTGCCACCATAGCCTACGTGACTTTTATGGCCCCCATGACTTCCTCCCCCATGACTCCCATGACTTCCACTCCCATGACCACCGTAACCCCCATGACTTCCTCCCCCATGACCTCCATAACTTCCATGACTTCCACCCCCGTGACCGCCCCCACCACCATGATGCCCTCCGGACTTCACATAAACTTTGACAGGTTTGTGAGCATGAAGGACGAAGCTCTGGTAGGAGGTGGCTTTTCCATGACCTCCTTTGTAACCCCCGCCCCCATGACTGCCCCCATGACCACCCCCATGGCCGCCACCATGAGTTATCACGTGACCACCCCCATGGCTGCCTCCACCGCCTCCATGTCCATATCCTCCATGACTCCCGTGGTCGTCGTCATCATCAGTAAAGTGTTTCTCGAAGTGGAGGATCGCCCTTTTTTCAAGGTTCGTCTCAGTGTTTTCGGCCCATGCTGCGACTGTCAGACATCCCAGGACACCTACAAGCTGTAAAAAGGTTTAAATTTAAAAATTACTATAGAATTATTATTATTAACAATTATTATAGGGATATGAAAATTGTGCGTAAGATAAAGATGGCTGCAGGTAGTGTGTTGGGTCCAGCCCATGCGCCAGCCCCTCAGACCTCAGACCTCAGAGTGCGTCGGTGTTTCAAATAAATTGTTAAATAAAGTACCTCTTGCAGCACCAATCATAACACCATTAAGTACTGTAAGTGTAGTTGAGATCAAAGTTATGAAATATACGTATCCATTATTTTTTATAGGTATCGGATTAGGCCTACTCATTTGTAAGATAAAGTACAAAACTATGGTGTTGTTTTATAGTTGAAGTAATACATTATAGTCTAATCTTAAATTAATTAAAGGTATGGTAATTTTATTCATATGAAATTGTGTCGACAGTAGGAAAAACTTTTGGAACACTATCTATTTCCACCCATTATTCATATTCGATCACGGTCATCAATAAAATAATTTGGTTAATTGAGCTCGATTATATAGTTTGTTAATTATTCCTCTGATTTTAAGTTTTTCCTCTAATTTATCATTTACATAAATAAATAAAGAGTTCGTATGTACCACCGAACTTTTAGTAGGCCTACTCAAATTACCACTGAAAACATCAAATTTAGATGTTCCATTTGCTATAAGTGTAGAAATTGGAAGGTGCGATTGATTTTACGGGGTGGTTCTGAAAAAGTAAATACATTTGAATATAGCCTAAAACATTAAAAAAAAGTGGGAGAAAAAATAGTAGAATTTGAAACAGGAAATTTCAAAGTTTTTTTAACAAGTTATATACATTAGCCACAGAGGTTAAACAACAGTTATAAATGTTAGGCTATTGTAAATGGGTAACTGAGGATGACCAAGGGTATTTTCTTCAAAGCCCCCTTAGTCTCTTTGTATAAGCTGTGTTTATTACATGAGGCTACATGGTGATAGGGATTGAAACTTTTCTAAAAGTGCATTTAGTCATGACAAGACTTAAGGAATTACGTCAGTGCGTAAGAAGAGTTAAAGAGGAATTATGTCACAGAATACGAAGAGCTAAAGAGGATTTATGTCAGAGCATACGAAGAGATAGAGGAATTATGTCAGAGAATAAGAAGAGTTAAAGAGGAATTATGTCAGAGAATACGAAGAGCTAAAGAGTTTTGATGTAAATACCCTTGGTGACACCTCTCCAGAACTTGACTATTAATTCTTTGTTTGCCGTTCGACCGATTGGGAATATATAGAAAAGCTATAATTGGTTGAGAATATGCCAATGACCTCTTTTGAATGGTAATATTCATTTTTGTTTCCTCATAAAACTGGTATAATGTGTTCATTGCAAAGAGTGTACTTCTTGTTTTACTACCATTTGTCCATTACGTTAAATTAGTGGCTTAAGTTAAAAAGTTCTACGATATTATTATTCAATTTTACAACTATAGCGCTTTGTGGATGAAGACAATGAATTTGACAATTTATTGTTGTTTACGGTATGTTATTTACAAGTTGAATGTACCTATGCTTTTATAATGTTTGCAGGGACGCAAAAAAGTATGAAAAACCAAAATAATATAAAAAACTGTGAAGTGCAAACCTGGTGTTTTTAGGTTTTTTTTAAAATAACTTCTTGATTAGCAGTTCTTTAAAAAAACGATGTTTTTTTAAAGAAGATCTTTTGTAAAAAATGGTATTTTGTTTTGAAATAACAATAAAATATTACATATTTGATAGCAATATAATTTCTAAAGACAACACGGTAGTTTTATCAAGTCAGGCCCAAATTGACTGATAATCTTTATGGGTTTTTATGATTTTTTCATGCATGGTTTCAATTATATATAGAATTTATTAGATATATTAACTATACCACTTTAACTATAAATTATAAATATAAGATTATAAAAAAGTGCCTGGGTTCCGAGCATTTGCTCGGTAAACTCAAACACTAATATTCCACAGAGTAGTGTCAGTTACAGACAGTGCGGTAAAATGAACAGAGCAAAAACCCTCATTCTTGTTCAAGACGAGCTCGTTCACTCCACTCACTTGCCTTTCACACTGTTTTAATTTAGGCCTACGTGTACTGCATTCTATTGTATATCTGTTAAAACACAGGTTGAATCTGTAACACGAGAATTCTAATTATTTTGTTAACAGCTTTTTTCAAAATTTTTACCAATGCTTTTGTTTTTAAATCATTCAAATGCAATTCTACAGATTGTTGTTTTATACTTTTACATGGCCTTAATTTATCTGATCATTTACAATGAGGTACAATTAAAAAATTAAATAATTTTTAGCATACAGTAGTTATATTCATAATTTTCTAATTGACTGCCATGCAAAACTACATGTACTTAATCATGTGGTCTGCACTTCGACAGTCGAGTCATTTGTTTTCATTATTTCTTTGTTTTTATGTTAACTCCATAAGAGCCATGTAATTTTTTTTTAAAACTCAACTGAATATTATAAATAAATAAAAATTATCCTGGCATTGAGACCTGTATTTATATTATTTTTATTCAAAAACTAAGTTATTTTTAAAGTTTGGAGAAGATTGTTCGAGTAGTTTTTTAGATCCATATGCAAACATAAATACATACATACAAATGTACCTTACTCGTATTATAATATAGGATTCATTTCGTGTCATTTGAATTTTCAAAAATTAAAATAAAAAAATCTACATTCAATTGTACCTTTAAAAAATATTTTTTGGAAAATTATCTGCTGGCAGTATACATATATTATAACTCAAAATAAGAAAACAACCAAAGATGAAAACTAATTAAATGCTCATTATTTTTTACTCTAACTGTAAAAATAAATTTTTAAACTATAAAGACTTATATGTAATATTTTCAACAATTGGTCATCTAAACGGGAGACTCACCAGGAGCGGGCACTTAGTTCCCCGTAGACTCCCCATGTCGGCACGTAGTCACGTCCGGCACTCCCCGGTCTATATTATATACGTGCCCCCCTCCCCCCCCCCCCCCCAGGGAGCAGGGGAACTTATCGGTTAGGTCTGTACAGAAGCGTGACGATGGTATGCAGGGTAAATGTCACACAAGGAAACTCGCACGGGTTATCGGGTAGAAATCTACAATATGTCTACCGGTGGCGAGAGACAGATATTGAAATTGAGTTATAGCTCATTAATATCTTGTTTATGATTACAATATTTGTAATCATATTTACCATATTGCATAAGACTAGAACGGTTGTGACGTCCTGTAATCCAGCTATTGGAGGTCACGAATTGTGGATAGTTATAAGCGATGGCTTGTGGATGCGAGATTCCCTGGTGGGGATTAACGTCCGCACTAGTGAATACTAGTTCATCTATAAAGACCATCCCCATTATTAGACCAATTCGTATATATGAGGTCGAAATTAATTGTGGTTCGGATCCTAAGTAAAACTGTAGGTCCCTAGAAACCTTTGGCTATTGGGCTATTAATTAAAAGTCCTGTCTAAGGAGAGTGTCGGCCTTAGTCAGTAACAAGACTAAGATCAGATTGTTTTGTGATCGCGCCACAATCACCTAACACTCATTTCTTATTCATACTTGGCTTTAAACTCCCTATTGAGTTAGGTCGCCATTTCAGTAAAGATGTTAAAAGTGCATCAAATAGACCAAAGGAAAGTCTTTATGGGAAAAGAATGTAAAATGAAAATAATGACTTGAATAGTAAGCCAAACCCAACATACGACAACAAAAACTCCAATAACAGCTTGTATACGTTCAAATGAAAAAAAATCCTTCTTTTTGTATTTTTGTGTTGTTTTAAACTACTCTGTGACATTGTCAGTTTCAGTTTTAAGGCATTTCGACATTTAAATGTATATTTTTAAGAAGAGAACTGACATTAAAAAATTTCAATACTCAACGACTAATTTATTTTTCCTGAACCTGTTATAATAAGTAGTTTTTAAAGTATCAAACGTGTTTCTTCTGTTTACATTGTTACCATAAAACACTTCACTTCTCACATCTCACTTCTCACTTCTGTGTCGCTTTGAACCATGCAGAAAATGACTAAAGGGTTTTTTTTTTCAATTTTAGCCCAGATTAAAGTGGTTGCTACGGAAACCACTTAATGTAATGAATGTTTCTATAGTTTCCACCTCTATTTGGATAGTTTAAAATCACACCAAACTAATAAAATATTTCAGTGATAAATGTTCGTAATGTTTTTAAATATGCTTCCTCCGAGAACCGTTGTGAAAAATGTTATAACAGCTAGTCTAACGCAACTACAATAAAATTTACTAATAGGCCTAAGTGGAACTTACATATGATGTGATTATGATATGTCACATATGATACGAAAAACAATATTGACTCAACTCTTCAATCGCTTGGATTTTTAGGTAAGTGTATGCCTCTTTTATTACTAAGTAGTATTGTACTTTTGTACTTCTAATTAATATTCTTACAAAAATAAGAAAAAATAATATTTTATTTTAAAAATTTACTAAAAGTTTATTAGATAAATTAATCTTGTTTGTCTATTTTAGTATGAAGTGTGAACATATTGTGAAAACTCTTTAAGTTTAAGCTTTAAGTTAAAATTAAGTACGGTAACTTAACTTTTTTATCATACCTTTTACATCATCTGAATCTATTACCCATTACACAACTGAAAATACCAACTATTATTGTTTAAAATATCAATTTTTAGTTATTAAGTTCTAAGTTTTTTATGGCATGAGGTAAGACCCGATATATGTTGAATTATGCAGTATATGCCTTACTCTTCAATTAACTATAAAGTAACCAAAAATAATACATCCCTTTAAATACTTTTTAGAAGCCTCTGAATGATTTTAAATAGGGCCTAAATAATTTTGAGTAATTTTTTAGTTCATATGACTTTTAATCGTTTTTCCGATGTTTTACAGCTACATACATACACAAATTTTGCTTTCGATACTTCTGCGGTGAAAACATTAAGAGATCAAACTAATGACAGTATAAAAGCAATCAATAAAAATCTTAACTTAAGTTCATTACTGTATTTTTAAACTCACTTCAAAACTTTTACATTTAATGAACAAATTTTATATTCAAAACCTCGGAGCGATCAAAATAATTATCAAGCTATTCGCTAACATACTTCAAGAGCATATATGCTATAGTAAACGTGTATGTTTATTTTTACTAAAATCTGTGTATGTATTACAGTATTGTCGGTATTCCCTCAGCAGTCCTGATTTACTGTAAATTTCCCAACAGTCTATGCTCAGTACTGTGTTGAAAGGGCATTTGCCCCCGTCCAGATATAAATATGTCGCAACGCGACATTCAGCATTCGATATACATTGGCTACTAGCTCGTAATTCAAGGCTTTACTCCTAGACGAAATGCCTGCCATTGCTCCGTGACAACCTGTGTATCTTTTTATGAAGGAATTTTTTTGAATTTCTCCTTTATGAATTTCACCACCGTGTAAATTTGCTATACGTATTAGTCATTATTGTTGAATGACTATACTTCGATTAAATAATTTCCGTACAATTTTCATCCAATCTATTTTTAATTAAAAAGTTATAATTACGCTTTGTTGGTTAAAATTAATTAAATAAACTCGAAATGTGATTTTTGTGCGTGATGTGATTTTTATGTGATTGGCAAAAAAATTTGCCTAGTTAAAAAAAGTCAAGCGCAATCTACGTTAACGCTGTTTAAAATGACCACTAATCATACTGTATAAAGAATAAGATTTACAAGATCTAAACCCGTCAGGTCGTCAGTAGATGGGGACCGAAGAATATTTTTGTTTCGTACTTTCTGATGAAACCAAGAAAGTTTAAATCTAAAAACCTGATAACTGTAATTATTTTTATCGTTTGAATTTGTCCAAACAGATACTACAGTAGGTCATGGTTTATCAATAAAACGACCTAAAATAATACAACTTAACCTAACCAGCCCAATAAATGAAATAGTGTCAATCGACGTGCAAGGTAATGATATCACGTACCTAGCGTAAGTAAGCAAACTTTAGGTTAAATAACGTTGAGATATGTTTTTTTTTTAATTTTTTATTTCCGTTAGATAAGTAAATGTTAACTACAACATTTAAACTATATATAAGATATATCCTTGCTAAAGAATGTTAAGTTTCATTATTTGGATTTGGATATTTAATCTTGTGCACTATTATTTTTTTATGTTTTTAATTAGTAGCACAGTACGAAAATCATTATTTAGTGAATATTATTGTTGGGTAAATCTGGGAATCATCAATTCTTACCATATTTAATGGTGGCCTGGGTATAATCAAAAAGCATTATAATGAGTTAAAAAAATTAATTTAACATTTTCACTGATTTTTAATGAGATAATTGATATTTAGTTGAGCAAAAATTACGATTTAAATAAACTTTAAAGCGTAGAATTATGATAATTTTTTAGGATTAACTATCACATAAAATAGTGACTAACTGGTAAATTACTGTAAAGGTAAATTAACATAATTACCTTACAATTATATCATTCTGTTCATGTTTATGTCCTCTCGCTTTTAATAGAATGCTTTACTGCTTTAAAATCGAATATGATAACAAAACCCTTGTCTCATCTGACAATCTCTATAGCTTTTGATGTAGAGATTAACCGTCAAAGGGAAATCGAGACTAATTGTATCATGAAGTGAGCATCTGAATCTAATGAAATGCGAATGAGAATTCTTACAACACTGAGTCAGGAACAGGAAAGCGCCTATTCAACAAGATGATTACTTTACTGAGAGTATCCTGGGTGGACGGTAGACGACCACTGCATGCCGTTCTCTTCCCAGGAATAGATTAATTAAACAGTTCATATCTCCGTAATATTAATTCACGATTCATTTTGTATACGTCATCTAAAGATTTACCTAGAAGTATGAGTAAATCTGAAATTTTTGATCCATCTGACGTTATAAGTTTTGTTACTATATTATTTCCATTTTAACATTGCCAACTTGAATTTCACATGTTATACACTTCTGTAATCATTGTTAGTGATAGGATATAGCACATATTACAGTTAAAATATATTTTTTTAGATTAAGTATGAACTAAAATACAGCATGATATTTTTTAACCAATTTACCGTTAATAGTTTGTAGGTAAGCATGGTGAATATTAAGTTCCACTTATTTTAAGACTACTTCATTATGTTTTAAAATTCATCAGCATGCATTTTGGATCGCATTACTATTAGTACTCTTTCACTGAAAAATATGATACAAGGGGAAAGGAACCTTAACTTTTTTCGTAATTGATTTATACTAGAGCTACACTACTCTATATTCTTAATTTAAATTAAAAACCAAACGCAGTTTTGACCGGATTTTCAAAGTATCTTTGAAAATGGCTAAATTATAAATGTTTGAGTTTTAAACATCTGAACTAATTATATTATTCGCACGTTAACGCATTCAAAAGTTTTCCTATTTTCAAACTAATATTTTTAATTGTACAATGTTTTACATAACATATTGTCAGAAACTTAATAGTAGAATATAAATAGAGCAATTAATTATAAAAAAAAACATATGCACTTTTAGTTTAACCTCACTTGAATGGATGTGAATGAGTAAAAAATCTGCACTAAGTAAATGCACCCTTCACAGAACAAACGCAATGTTTAACGTTAACGCTGCATAGTTTACACAAGTGTTCCAAGATAGCCAGAAAACAATTATACGGTAACCAATTATTACAAAATACAAAACAATATACAGTATTTAACCACTTTAGCTTTGTGGTACTGCCATATTATTTTTTTAGTATAGTAAACAAGTGTAAATCTTCTATTTTTCAGATCGTTGTTGAATATTTTACGTCGCATCCCAAATTCCGTTTCCTGGATTAAGAGTCATCTTCACCCCTGGGCCAGTGGCCCATTGTTGCGCACTCGGCAATGTTAATCATACGGCTTTTATGCTAAAACATGGTCTTGTATTCCCCTGTTTCGGACGCCGTTTTTCAACCGATTTTCTTGAAACTTGGTAAGTGTTTAGTTGAATAGTTATACTATGTCGCTCATACCTCGAAATTTTGAAAATTTTATTAAATTTTGAAATATTACTAAGGAAAATCGAGTTACTTTGCGACGTCACAAAAAGTAATATTTGTCAAATTTCCAAAATTCCGAGGTATGAGAAACCTAATATGACTATTCAACTAAACACTTACCAAGTTTCAAGAAAATCGGTTGAAAAACGGCGTCCGAAACAGGGGAATACAAGACCATGTTTTAGCATAAAAGCCGTATGATTAACATTGCCGACTGCGCAACAATGGGCTACTGGCCCAGGGGTGAAGATGACTCTTAATCATACGATCTTATTATATCTCCTATATTGTAGAAAAGAAACTATTCGTAAAAATCCATGAATTATATTGAAAACTGTCTAAGAACCTAAACTCTAGCTTATTTTACAATAGTCTATTCCCCCAATTCTGAATCATTTGAGTTAATTGTTTCCATTTTGCCCTATTGAGCTTTGAATATAATTTGACAACCATTCCGAAGGATTCAGTTGTTTAAATTTGCTACTACTGAGTTACAGTTGCTGCCAAAGGTGATGGTGAAATATTGATTAATTATTGGGTATGAAGAAAAGTATTAATAAAACTGCCATCCGTTTATTTCATATGTTTCAGGTTGATTACAATTGAATAGTTTTGATTTGATTGGATTTCAATGAATTGGTAACTATTATCACAGAGAAAAGGTTCCATTGGAAACTTTGCTGTTAAAACTTAATCTGTGCTAATTATAAGTTTTAACAGTAAAGTGCTATTTGACATTACATTACTTCTCTGCTACTATGCACTTTTCCGAGAAAAACAGGAGGGACCCAATCACCATCGCGGAGGGCGTGGATCAAGTAGAACTCTCCACCAGGGTAACGATCGTGCTGATAAGATCAATTTAGGATTCGGAGCAACTGAGACTAGGAACAATTGAAAATACAAAGCAAGTACACTCCAAACCCTTGGAAGGTCTACGGTAACCCAGACCGCTTCACTACAGCACCAGCGCTGCTGTACCGGACTCTACTTCCGGTCCGTGGTGTACTGGTGTGAATGTGGGCGAAAGCGACATGATTGTTGGGTAACCAGACACAATAAGGCGCGGACGCCAAGAGTGTCAGTGGTGGTAACATGTCAGTCACCGGACCAGCGGGGCCACTGTGCCTGTGTTACGGATGGAGCCTCTTGTGGTGGCCAATGTGGCATCTTGGAAGCGTACTTCTGACCTCCAGAAAAGATAGATGTTACAGAAAGAGGGTGCACCTTCACTTAGAAACATTAATAATACCCCCCCGTTGCAGCAGACCTGCGTACTCAGCGAATTTCCAAAGGAATTTAAGATTTTTTTATTTCCCCCGTAGACACTATAGGAATGAGTATTTAGGTTAACTAGAGATCGCCTCCTGATCGAAATTCGATCAAAATTACGGTTAATCTGGACCCAAGAAGCTTAAAAAGTCTTAGAACTTAAACATCTGTTCTTCCTAATTTTCTAGCACTTGTTTTTATAACAGCTGTCTAATGATTCATTCAATTCTCCTTTCTCCATAAGATTAACATTGGAACTTTGAAAGCCTGTGGGGAGCAGCCCTGGAGTCCGATGTGAATTAGAATGTGATTTCGCTCATCTACAGGACTATACCTTTCTAACGGTATGCACGGATTTATCCTACGATGCACACGCTGAGAAAAAAGGAGGAAATGAAAAATGCTTGCGTATTAATATATAGATTGGCATGGGATGTTGTTAAAAAATGTTAGTTGTTAGGAAAAGCTAATGGTTGGGTAAGATGAAAATCAAATTGTATCAATATTCGGCACTTTTTAATATTCCCAATAAACCCCATGGGGTGAGTATGTAGGTTTGCCGCCACATGGGTGTTGTATGCAAATATCAGTTAAACCCTACCTAGTGAATTTACATACCACATTTTACAAAGTTATGTCAATAATTAAGCGAGATACAGGGTTTTATTGATTTCCCATAAGATTAACATAGGAAACCTGTTTTAGCTTTTCTCCGTAATCTGTTAAGCTAAGTAAAAAATTCAAAATACTAAATTGTTTGGTTTTTTCAAGATCTTTTAAATGGTTTTACTTAAAACTGTTAAATTTTGAAATTTAAGGTCAAAAAATGGCAAAAACCCATTTTTTTACCCCTTTGAAGCCCCATAAAACCCTGTTCCCATTACCCGATAATGTTGGTTCCCGAACTCGCGATCCGGTCCTACACCTACATACCAAATTTCATCAAAATCGGAGATATCTGACAAAAGTTATCAGTATACCACACACATATACATGAAAATGAACGAATGTTTCTTTTTTGGCTTCTGGGGACCTCAAAATAAAAAAAATAAAGTGGTCCCGGGCTTAGGTCTTACTATGGCTACTACCGTAATAGCGTAATCCATATAGAGAAATTCGCTGAAAGTACGTGGTTGCCGAGCATTTTCTCTGTAAACTTCCACATTTAGTAACTGGCTGAGATGAAAAACCACGTCGTAATGAGGCACGTATTCTTGCATGTTGAGTTAGCAGTTTTCAGCAACTATTTTGTTTTGATTTTAACCTTCACAAGGCCAATGTTAAAATTTCTAGTATTTCAATTCAAGATTATAACGAAAATTAGATTTTTAATAGCATAGAGACTTAAATAAAATATTATTTTAAACTCATATGTATTTTTTTACTACTTTATCTATTGTTTTTTTTTCATTTGTAAGCTTAAAAAATATTGTTAGAACCGTTTTCGAGATCCGTGTACATATAAATTTATAGAAATATACCTTACACTTATATTTAACTATAGATATTATTAAAATTTAAAATAATGCAGTAAATTTAAACATATTTACTTATTATTGGTTTCATTAATTTCAGGGAAGGCATTATTGTTTCTCCCCTCTACTAGATACTACATTGAGTGGTTTTACCTGTAAACTATGTGTTAAAAAGAACGTTCAAGAAATTTTAACAGGTAAGAACTAAAACTTTTAGGACCACATTTTGGATTTTGTGAAGACTATATCGTTTGGAAATGAATTTGTGGACTCAGTAGACAATGTCTTAAATCACAATCTTCATTAATTAAAATTTGATAACATTGTTGAACATTAGTATTGATGCTAATGACAAACGTGAATAATCAATAAATTGATTTAAAAATAAAGAAATTATGGTAATTATCAGAAGGCAAACCTGAAAGCTAAAGAATGTGCTGTATTATGTTTGGAGACGGTTGGGTATTATCTTCAATATCAAAGTCATTTTTAATTTTTGTTATGCTTTCGTTACCACCAGGAATTTATAAGAAATTTTAATAAAATTTCTATGCGGGACAACCTATTACAGCCACTTAGCAAGATAACAATTGTAGGCCAATACGAATAGGGTAAAAAATAACTTTATAAATACTACCTTAATTAATTGAAAATGACTTACATAAAAGTATATTTTCAAAAATTGTGACACGAAAATACATATTATGAAAGAATTTAAAATATTTAAGCTAGTAATTATATGTAAGA
This sequence comes from Neoaliturus tenellus, assembly GCA_030545055.2. NCBI lineage: Eukaryota > Metazoa > Arthropoda > Insecta > Hemiptera > Cicadellidae > Neoaliturus > Neoaliturus tenellus. The sequence continues at coordinate 119,466,795 of CM061537.1, forward strand.
GTGGATCAATAAAGATTAGGGCACTACGTAAGCCTATTCAATTTGTAAGATTGGTGTTATTTTATGATTTTGGTCAAATATATTTAACAACAACTTTTATTCTAATTTAAATCTATATTTTTTAATTTAATATTATTAGACAATCATATGTCATAGTGTCACTGGACAGCTAACAACATATCCTACAAAAAAAAACCAAACAACTAATTGTCTATTCGAAGAATAGGCTCTAGAGTGACTCATATTGCAAATGTAATGTCCGACAATTACTCTCTATAGAAGTCACAGGTCAGGCTCAGATTTCAGTCGAATATTCTTTATGCAATTTTTAAAGCTAAGTTCGTTGTTGAAAATATTTTTTTTATATTTTCTATCACGTCAAATGAAAGCTACTTTGGTAAAATTTAAAATGACATCAAGTATGTAATTTTCAGACGAAAAACAAACTCACTGTAATGTTTCAAATTTAACGTTGTTCTTATAGGACAAAATACCGAAATGGTGTAGGTACTGCGGACTCTTAACAAACCGCCTGTAACTTTTCGATGCAATGGACGGGCATTTCTGACGCTTAAATCACGCCATTCCTATTGCAGGCGCAACGAACTCTTAGTCTCATTTTATTTTAGAATAAAACATTCTATGATGGTGAGAATAAAATAGCATAAATAAAATGTTATTTATTTATGTACTAGATTTTGTTTTATTCAAAGTGGTTTTTAAACTAAAATACTAAAATTCCAAAAAAAAAACTGTGTTGTAATTAAAACTTTAAGTTTATCTTTACAATAAATAAAAAAAAATGTACTAAATTGAATACTGAAGGAATCATAATTGAAAAAAGTTTAATATGTCAGATTTTTTTAAAGGTTTGGTTCTATTTCATTGCAGAATACTTTCACATTATTCATAAAAAAATTACGTTTTTAACGAATTTATTTATTATGACTTTTTTACGAGTGTCAGTAAAATTTACAATTTAGTCAATAAGGATAAACATTTATAATTTAGTAATTTAAAATTTATAAAATCAATAATTTTGTAAAATTTAGTCAATAAGGAATGTTGTAATTTTTTTATTTTATGTTGTATTTTTATAGATTTAAAAAATGTATTATAATCCTGTCCGATCTTCAAACTCCATCTGAAGTGTTTTAAGATTGAATATGTATATTTTTTACAAAAACAAAAAAGAAATTAAAAGTGTGTTGTCTTATAATTTACATCACATATAAGTTTTATACAAATAAATTATATAAAATGTATCTATTATAACCTTTTTTCCATATAATATTTTTACAAAAAAAATTAAAGAAAAGTAAAAAATACAAAAAAATTATATACTTTTATGTTAGTATACATTTATAGAATTAGGAATATTCTTATATTATTATTTGAATGTTTTTTACATAATCAAAAATTATAGTACAAAACTGCTTAAACAAATTACTATAAGTGAAAACATTACTAAAACAATCGTATTTTAGCAGCGATCATATTTTGTAACAGGATAATTTTCCATGACATAGAAGTGATAATATGTCTAGTTGTTTTACAAATCGAAGGTAGCCTATAGGATAGTAGTAGTGGCAAAGTAGGGCTGCTGGACCAGGTCAATGACCCCTGAGGAATGCTGACGTCACCAAGGTCACTGACGTCACGAATGACGTCATCGGTGACGTCATTGATGACGTCACTTCTATTACGTCATAGGTATGACGTAATAGAAATGACGTCATGACGACGTCATTACCGCTGACGTCACCATAATGACGTCATTGACGTAATTAAGGTCAAGGTCACGTGGAAAGACAAAAAAATTTTTCTTTGCACTTTTGTGGTTCCTCGTATTCGGCTGCGGAGCGAAAATCCAAGAGAAACCACAAAAGTGCAAAGAAAAATTTATTTTCCCAGCGACCCGACCAAAAAACCTACCAAATGTGACGTAAGGCATTCCTCAGAGGCCATTGACCTAAACCCCAGCAACCCCACTCTTAAAACTAAAAAAAATAAATAATTTTTATTTCCACTTACCCACTGGAGAAACCCGAAGCCCAACTGGAAACAAAATTGCGAACAGCCGACGGTGGTGGTGTCATCACCACGCGGGAGCCGGACGCCGACTGACCGGACAGCACCGTGCCGTCCGGGTACTAGACCGCGTGGTGGGGGTAAAGTGGTCAGATGCAAAAAATAAAAAAAAATTATTTTTTTTCCAACAACTCACCCGAGTTTGTTCTTTTGCTGGACCTCCGTTACTAGGAGTGGAAATATTTGTCAAAAAAACAATTTTTTTTATTAATTCTTAAGTGACCTTGACACTTAGTCTGGAATTGGAGTCACCAGCGTTATTTTACTGGCAAAAGTTAGCTCGTCTAAAAGTTTTTGAAACATTTTATCATCCATAGTGATCTTGGTGTCCCTTGAGTAAAATTTTGGATTATTCTTGAAGCAGCGTTTCATTTTAGTTAAAGTGGAAGTCTTGGACACCCTAACAGAATTATTTTGCTTTGCCAGCAAAAATTTTACTCTTAATAATTTTTCTCGCAAAGTTTCAGCCATAGCTGTGTCTTACAGTAAGGTTAGTATAAAACTGAAAAACTCAGTCAATTGTAGCACCTTAGCTGGAAGTAGTGGGAGGTATGAGTAGTGGTGGTGGTAACGTGGTCTGGTGTTGCTATGTCTAGAAACAGTTTGCTGCCAACTGTCCAAGTATTAACATGTACTGTGTGGAAAAATAACAGCGTGAATTGTACAAAAATTAAGTCCAAGAAATATTTATTGTAAGACTAATAAAGAGGTATATCTAAAAAAGAAAAAATAATTTTGTACAAGATGGGCATGGTTCAGTTTTGCAGCTAAGTCTAAAACCCACCAGTGTAGAATAAAATTTAATCATGAGAGTAAAATATTTAAAAACATTTGCGAAAATATTAGTAGACTTGTAGAGCTAATTAAAAATTAATTTTGTAGCAAACAGGTAGAGATATATTTTGCTAAGTCATATAATAAGAGAGAATGATGTAAAAAATTAAAATTATACTCACAGAAAGTCCGGTAGTGTTGAGTCGCAGCGTGTACCTTGTGTTGAGGAAAACGGCCGGCGAGTAACTGACTTGTATCGAGAGAGAGCCAAGACGGCAGACATGGGTTGGTTACATAAGTGTTACGTAATCTGCAAGCGACACTGGAGACAAAATTTAATTTTGTTCCCAACCAACACTGCCTGTAGGCCGCGCTGTCAGTGGCATTGGCTGACTATCCATTGTGGCACTTTACCGCTGTCACGTATTGTATAATGAGATCCGGCTAGTTATGTATTCAGGCGTAGCTCTTGGGGATTGTCCAATGCCGCAAACAAGTACGTGTCGAGGTCCGTACGTGCCGAGGTCCGGCTGTTTACGTAAGAAGGTCCGGTTCCCCCACTCCTGGCCGGCCCACCTTGGCCCTTTCCGCCTAACCATCGTCGCAGTTGTCTTCGAACAGTCCAGCTGGTTGTTCGGAGCGCTGTCCTATAGGATTCGCAATGTAATGTTGGCGCCGCATTATATTGGGAATTCTTTTCTAGTCTAAGGCATGGCATGTGTAGTGTTAGGAAATAATTTTATTTTGTGCTTGCTGCTTGGTGTCGGTTGTGATTTAATGAAAGTGTTGTGCAGTGAAAAATATTTGTGTGTGCTAATGTTTCCACAGGTTGGTGTTAGTCTAAGTCTTGTGTTTAGAAAAATATTTCCTTGTATTAACCTTCCACAGGTTGCCCCCAAAATTAGTTTTTATAAATTTTGTGGCTTCCTTAGCCTATGTAAATAGTTATACTGTTAGGTTTGAGGCTTAGAAGCCTCCGTAAAATTAAATTTTTTTCGAGGCTTAGCATGCCTCAAGAATTATTTTTTACCAACAATAGTATGACACTTTACGAGCCTCGGGGTTGGCCCCTTGGTATTCACCGTTAGGCCTTGTGCCATCGGCGCTGCTGGACCTCATCACTCGTCACTGGCAACATACGGGTGGTTGGCATCCTTCAGCACAAAGTGTCGGCCCTGACACTGACCGGTACGCTAGGCTTTATGTCAGTGCTTTGCATTAGATTTTATGTCAGTGTACTGGTTAAGATGGGGCCCAGGTCATGATTAGCATGACCTTATGATTCCCGTTAGGGGAACCAAAATTATTTAGCATGTTTCCCTTGTGGAAACTCAAAATTAAGTAAAAATTATTTATTTTTTGTAACATCAATCCCCCTATGTTTAAGTTGTTGTGTTGTAAAATATTTCTTTGTACTAATCTCCCACAGGTTGTCCCTAAGATAAATATTTTTTAAAATTCGTATCTTGGAGGATTAGCCTCTGTAAATTGGCAGTTAAAGTGTTAGGTTTGAGGCTTAGAAGCCTCCATAAAATAATTTCTTTTTGAGGCTTAGCATGCCTCAATAATTATTTTTTTAACAACAGTAGTATGGCGCTTAACGAGCCTGGGGGTAGGCCCCTGGGGATCGACCCCTAGGCCGCCCGTGCCAGGGACGCTGCTGGGCCTCATCACTCGTCACTGGCAACATACGGGTGGTTGGCACCCTTCAGCACGAAGCGCCGGGTCCTAACACTGTCCGGTACGTTAGGCTTTATGTCAGTTTATCGGTTAAGATGGGGCCCAGGTCATGATTAGCATGACCTTATGATTCCCGTTAGGGGAACCAAAATTACTGTAGCATGTTTCCCTTATGGAAACTCAAAATTAAGTAAAATTATTTTTATTTTTCACCTCCCCCTAAGTTGTGAGATTCCCCCGAGGCCTTTGACCGCCGGCGGTCTTAGGCCTCGGGGGAATTTCTTTTTAATTCTTGGATGACCTTGACCTACATTTGTGTGTGAATAAAAAATAAAATTTTTTTGTTCCACATGTAGTAACAGTCAGCCAACACTTGGCGGATTTTTGGCAAAGTCCTGAGAGCTCGCAGGACTTAGAGCGATATGCGTTGAAGTGTTGGTTGTCTGAGCTGTGGTTAAAAATTTTATTTTATGTTCACACATAAGTAAGGGTAGCAGCCATCCAAGAGTTAAAGTCCTAGGGGTAGGTGACCCCCCCCCCCGGGGGAGGGTCCGACCGGCCGAGCCCCCCCCCCGAAACTTTTTTTTCGGAAAATTTTTTGACCTTGACCAAAATTTTTTTTGCTCCGGACGAAAAGTCAATGTAATTATGTTTGGATAACTGGAGCGAAAATAAATCAAAAATGCACCAGGTGGGCTGTGAGCGGCGAGGAGTTGTGCCGCTATCACTTCGACCGCAAAACAGCATTAATGCGGAGCACTCTTGATTCATGTTCGCTTAACATTGCCCCTAAGAAAACCACACAGATTCCTAAGGTACGTTATCAAAGACTCTATGCTGGTCAAAAATATTTCTTTCGAGCACACGTTTGTGTGAAACCTCACATTTTTTTGATGAGGCATAAAGACCAGAACGTTCATGTAAAGGTTGCTAAAAAATATATTGTTCCTAGATTTATGACCAACAGAGGGTACTTGATACGTGTGAAAGTTTTAAACAAGCTCAGGACTGTGTGGCGTTTGCAGGAGTAATGCAATCAGTAAGTAAACTTTTTGTGTAATTTTTTAAATTTTGTTTTCCAAACATTTTCTTTTTCCAAATTAAATTTTATTAAAAGTTGTTTTTCCAAATTATTTCTTCACCCTCTTGAAATAAGAGAGGGGGGTATTATATAAATGAGCTATTAAAAAAAAAATAGTTCATTTATATAATATCTTAACCTGGGGATAATGTTTTTTCTTTGAAAAAATATTATTCAGACACGTCCCAAACCAGTGTCCTGGATGGTGAAGAAAAGTTATAAAAAATTATTTTTTTTTGTATTAAGTTGATGTTTAGTTTTAAGGTAAACCAGTCAATGATCATGTGACAACAGGTTTCCCCCACCATTACTGAGCTCCTATACCCACTCACTGAGCTCATTCTGCTTTGAACGTTTCATCTTGGCAGACGTAATGTGCAGTATCAATCCGTTTGTTGGAGACCTGGAATTGCAGCGTTTACCATCGGGGCATGCATATGCTCCGATGCTGGTGGATTATAAAAATTATTGTTCACCTGAACAACAGGTGTCCCCCGAACCTGGACCTTCCAATGATGGTGAAGAAAACAGTATTTTGAGGAGTGAGTTGCTCAAGGGTGAATCGGACAGAAATTTAAAAAGTAAATATTTGAAACGGTTGGCGGATCAAAAGCGTAACTATAAGGAGCGAGCGGCAATGTTCCGTTTGCAGTTGTTAGTGCCTAAAATCAGCAAACGTTCCAGCAAGCTCGACACCCTGACAGCCGCTTCTGATTATATCTGCCTGTTGGAATCAAAAATTAAATTTCTTGAAAGACAAATCCAAAATAAAAATAATAATAATTCTGAACGTCTAGTGATTGGAAGTCCTGAGCAGGTTGATGATGGTAATGAACAAATTTTAGGAATGTAAGTGATAAAATTATTTATTTTGTGTGAATTGGACTTGGACGCGGACTAGCTGTTTGGTAAGCGGAAAAACAGAGCGGGGGATAGAGCACTCTGTGATACTGGAATAACATATCACTTAGTGCTCTATCCCCCGCTCACAGGGTAATTTTATTTGACCTTGACCCACAAAAAAGTGGTGGGGGTAAGTTTAACCAAGCGTTGGGTTTTGAGGAGGTTGTTTAGTCTCAGTTTAGCGTAGCCAGGAGACGCACACTTCGAGATGACTCCTTCCAGTCTTCAACAATTGTGTTTGGTAAAAATTTCTGATGAAACTGAATTGTTCCGTTATGTGGTGCATCAGTCTGGTGCACCACCAAAAATTAAAATTTTAGTTAAAGAGTTTGATTTTGAAAGAAATGGTTACACCAGTTATTTTGCGTATGTTTTTAGAAATGAAAATCTTAAGTTTTGCAAAGACTGTGGTTTTTTGGCGTGTGAGGACATGACGGAATTTGTGGAAAGCGGTGGCTACATGGTGATGACTGGAATTTCTAACATAAAAAGGAATGAAATTCCGCAAGAAAGGTGTGATATTTGTGCGGCTTATCTACATGATTGGCACACGTATAGCAGAAACCAGGTCGAGCCAAAAAGGAGTTTATTATTTCGTTGGCCAGGGGTAGCGCCTAGGTTTTAGGTGTAAAAACAAAATTTTACTTATGGTATTAAATCTATTACCTTGAAAAGTGGTGGGGGTAAGTTAATATACGTAGTGGAAAGCATCTGTTGGATTTATTCTTTGCAGAGCACCTCAGCCAGCATCATCATGGTAAGCCATTGTGTGGAGTTTGTTCTGTTGGAGGAGGACCTGGTGGAGATAGTGGAGCTGATTGAAGACACAACCAGGAAAGGAACAATAGAAAATGTAAGATGTGAACCTCAGGACGAGAGGTCACAAGAAATTGTACAAAAATTTATTTCCAATCATTTAACTGACAAAACTACAAACTTTGAGTTTGTAAAGTATTTATTTGATAACAAAGTAAATGCAAAAATGGCAATATTTTTTAAGAAATGAAAAATTTATTAGTTTTTGTTATACGACCTGGACTTGGACTATGATAGTATGGTTAACGGATAACGTGGTGGTGGGGATAGTTTTTGTGTATATAATAGGGTTGTGAACAGCAAAGGTGAATATTCAATCACGATGCCTCCAAGGGACAACACCTTAGCAGCACACAAGAAAATTTTACTTATTTTGCCAGAAATTCCAATAGAACAAGTTGAAGTTAACCAGGAGGAAGAAGAAGATGTAATGGAAGAAGAATTATCTGAAGAGGAAGAGATGGAAGCAGGTGAAAATAATTTTGCAAACACTGATGGTGACAGCTTTGACATTGACTTGTATGCTGATGAAACATTGGAATCATCCGAAGAAGAGGACAATAAGGAAAACATCACTCCTCAAATAAGAGCAGTATTGGACAAAATGTCGTTGTGCAGGAGACTTGTGATGTGTAGCAGAAGATTATTTTTTGATTGCAGTGACGAGGAGGACAGTAGTGATGAATATTCACCTTTGTAAAAAATATTATTATGCATTTAAAACCCCCAAAAAAATATAAAATGTTAAAAAGGAAAAAAAATAGAGCGGGGGATAGAGCAGCAGATGCTCTATCCTCCGCTCAAAATAATAATGTCCGATGACCTTGACCTACTTTTGTGAATTAATTGTGGTGGGGGAGAGCATTAGTGGTGGGGGAAACGTCATATATACTGGTAGTCAAGCCTCAGTCTCATTTGGTAAGAAAGAGGGAACGCTGGATCGGAGGTGATGGTAAGATTGACTTTATAGCAAATACTTTAGCACTGCAATATGTTAACAGGTTGCTAATGGTTAGGAAATATTTTTATTTTTATACTTGCTGGTTTGTTTAATCTTAAAACTTTAAATATATTTTTTATTTTGGTCAAATGCTTTTGCCATACTTCTTACACGCTAAGACTCATATAAAGTACAGGATTAAGCTGATCTCTCGGGGAAATACTATTCAATTGAAATTTCGGTATCCTAATTTACTTTTGAAAGCTTCGATAGGTGGACTAGAAAAATTTGATGAAACATGTCTACCACCAATCGAAGCTTTTAAAATAATAATTTAAAATAATAATAATTTTAAAAGCTTCGATAGGTGGTAGACATGTTTCATTAAATTTTTCTAGTCCACCAATGGAAGCTTTTAAAAGTAAATTAGGATACCGAGATTTCAATTGAATAGTATTTTCCCGCAAAATCAGTCTTAATTCTGTACATTTTTTGAGTTTTGGCGTGTGGTAAGTGTGCCAAAAGCATTTGCTCAAACAAATATATGTAAAAGTTTTAATTTTGAACAAGTTGGACAGTAAAAAATAAAAATATTCAACTTTTGAACTTGTTGACATATTATTGAAAGTATTTGTTAGAAAGTCGATCTTACTACCATCTCTTATCTAGTGTTCCCTCTTTTTTACCATATCAAAGGTGGCCTTGACCTATATATTAGTCCTGAATAAAAATTTTATAAAGAATTTATAACATTTTGTTCTGCGCATGCGCAGAAGGGTTTTTTCTAAGGTCACCCCCCACCACCCGTTATAAAAGGAGGTCGGCTAACCCAGCCTCTCATTATTGGATGAACCTTTGTGGAGTAAACATCTAAACGCTCTTGTGGTAAAAATGCTTCTTTGCCACATTTGTGGGGAATTTTTACCTGATGAACATATTTTGCAAATCCATCTGGAATTGCATAAAGAAGAGGACAATGTGCAAGTAAGTGAAGACTATTTGGACTCTATTGAAACATTTTTATCAGAACATCACAGAAGACTGGACGATTGGGAAAGCGAGCTGCAGTTGCTGCAAAGGAGGAGGCCAACCGTCATTCAGTTTGGAGGCGCTGGAACATCAGGACTTGGAAGGAGACCTACAGCGGACATGGACATGGACACGGACACGGACTCGGACTCGGACTCGGACATAAACATGGATTTGGATTATGAATCTGAAGGTAATGGCATAACACAACTACGCACTATCGCATTGGAAGGACCTGTAGTCACACACTTTACAATAAATAATGTTCAATTGGAATTACAAAATTTTATTGACAGTGCAAAACTTTTAGTTAGTAAAACACTAAAGGAAGAGCTTAGAAGATTAAATTTTTTAAAATTTGGACTGGTATTAGACGCTATGTTCACAAACACTGATGGAGAAACATCACCAAGAGGATTTGTCACTAAAAACCGTACTATAACTTTTGCATCCAATATTGATGATATAATTGTGGAGTGTTTGGAAGAGTTATTGACGAAGCTTCAAGAGCATGAAGGAAGGGGATCTGGCTGGACGCTAACATCAGTGGAAGGTATGGATTTAAGAATACAAAAGCATGGTTATGGTATGAGGGGTAGTAGTTACATCCCTCTACCAAAAAAGATCCAAGAAACCAAAGCGTGTATAAATGTACAAAACTTTGACACTGAATGTTTTAAATATTCTATGCTAGCCAAATATGTTGTAAATCATACTGTTATACCCGGTATTGAATATCAAAATGTACAAAATAGATATAATTTTTGTGGCATGGTTTATCCTGTAAATATTAAAGATGTATGTAAATTTGAGAAGCAAAACCCTGGAGTCAGTGTAAATATTTTTGGGCTCGATGATAGCAATAATGTGTACCCACTACGGGTTGTAAAAAGAGAACTTCGAAACCATACAGATTTATTGTTGATTACAAAAGGTGAAATATCTCATTATGTATATATTAAAAATTTTGATGCCTTAGTCAACAAACAGCTGTCTCGTATGAAGTGTAAAAAAACTTTTTGCAAAAGATGCTTCTGTTTTATAAATAAGGATATAAGGAGAGGTGGTGCCCAGTGGTTGTTGGAGCATCAAAGACTATGCAATGAAAATTACGAGTGTAAAATTAGTTTACCACCACCAACCCGATCTGTTGTACAGTTTAATCATATTAACCACCAATATAGGATACCATTTGTTATTTATGCAGACTTTGAGTCTACACTTGTACCGCTGGAACACCCTGACGGTGAAATTACTAGAAGAACCAAGTACCAGATGCATAAACCAAATAGTTTTTGTTTGTTGGTTAAGTCTACCCTATCTGACCAACACTTGCAAAATTTTGGACTAAACACAACACCAGTATTGTACAGAGGTGAAAATCCTGCCAAATATTTTGTAGATATTTTGTATGATATAGCTAGTAAGGTGGAACAAGTGTATGATAAAAATAATATTGTTCCTATGTTACCCCTTGATGAAGAGGAGGAAATCAAATTTTTAAATGCTACAACTTGTTATATATGTAATAAAGAATTTACAGTGGACAATTATAAAGTTCATGATCACGACCATCTGACCGGATATTACAGAGGACCAGCCTGCAATGCATGTAATCTAAATTTAAAACTTCCAAATTTCATTCCAGTTGTGTTGCACAACCTTAGCGGGTATGATTCCCATTTTATAATACCGGAATTGGGAAGAGACACAGGCAAGATTGATGTGATAGCTCAAACTTTAGAACATTATATTAGTTTTTCTAAGAAAATTGGCAAAATAAAATTAAGATTTGTTGACTCATATAGGTTTATGCCATCCAGCCTTAGCAAACTAACTGATAATTTAAGACGACAGGATTTAAAGGAAACAAAAAAAATTGTACCTGCAGACAAATTGGATTTGGTTTTAAGAAAAGGAGTGTTTCCTTATGATTACATCGCCGGAATGGAAAAATTTGAAGAAACAAGACTACCACCCATTGAAGCCTTCAAGAGTAAACTGACAGACACGGAAATTTCCATAGAAGATTACAATCATGCCTGTAATGTTTGGAACCAATTGGGAATGACTACCTTAGGTGATTATTCTGATTTTTATGTTAAATTGTATGTAACACTTTTATGTGATGTAATGGAAGAATTCCGTAACACATGTTTTTCAGCATACGGATTGGACCCACTCCACTCGTACACATCTCCCGGCTTAGCATGGCAGGCCATGCTAAAATCTACCCAATGCAAACTGGAGCTATTGACCGACATTGATATGGTTTTAATGATTGAATCAGGCGTTCGAGGCGGATTAACCCAAGCTGTAACTCGACATGTAAAAGCTAATAATAAATATCTACCAAACTATGATGAAACTAAAGACTCAATTTTTCTTGGATATTTTGATGCTAATAATTTGTATGGATGGGCGATGTCAAGACCCCTTCCATATGGAGACTTCCAGTGGATCGACCCGGACAGCATAGGTGACATTATGCAGATCCCACAAGATGGACCGACCGGCTACATTTTGGACTGCGACTTCGAGTATCCTGAACACCTACACGACCCCCACTACGATCTGCCTTTACTAGCCAGGACCGAAGTTTCACCCAATGGAAGATGGCCAAAGTTGATGATGACTTTGGAAAACAAAAACAGATATGTAGCACATTATTTTGTTGTTCAGCAAGCCCTGAAATTAGGATTAATTATCACCCCATTTAAAAAAATGGGGAACACGGCAAGCCCAACGCCGTGTTCCCCATTTTTTTACATCAATTTGAATGACCTTGACCCAGTTAAATATGGTTATAACAGAATAAAAAAAATAGTTTTACTTCATCTACCGAAGAGGAAGGATAAAATTATGGATTTAAAACAAAAAATTGTTAATGAGCTTCATAAACCGGCTAGAAGAAAATTTCCTCGAAGAAATACTGTTATAAAAGGAATGAATGATCTATATCAAGCGGATTTAATCGAAATGATTCCTTATAGCAAACAAAATAAAGGATTTAAATATATATTGACTATTATCAATTGTTTTACAAAGATGGCAGATGCTTTACCGTTAAAAGATAAAACTGGCAAGAGTGTAACAAAAGCCATGGAAACTGCGATACAGAGAGATAAAAATACCATAAAACACTTACAAACCGATGATGGTAAAGAATATTTTAATAAAGAATTTTCAAATTTAATGAAAAAACACAATATAAACCATTATTCGACTAACTCAGAGGTAAAAGCATCACTCATTGAAAGATTCAATCGAACTTTAAAAGGTGCGATGTACAAGATGTTTTCCAACAGGGTATCGCACGTATGGATTGATATGTTACCAAAACTAATAAACGATTACAATAACAAGTTTCATAGAACTATTGGTATGAAACCAAGCCAGGTGATTAGTAAAAATGAAAAACTTGTATTAAAACGTATTAAAATGAATACTAAACCAAAAGTTGAAAAACTAAAGCCTAAAACGTTTAACGTTGGTGATAAAGTGCGAATAAGCAAATACAAAGGTGTATTCAGTAAAAGATATCTACCAAATTGGACAAATGAGGTTTTTACCGTATTTAAGGTGCAACCTACAGTACCAGAAACTTACATTTTAAAAGATAATAAAGGGCAATTGCTCGAAGGAGGGTTTTATGGACATGAAATGTTAAAATCCACAGTAGGTGATGTGTATCTCGTTGAAAAGGTGTTGCAACGGAAAAAAGATAAAGTAAAAGTGCGATGGTTAGGATTTAATAAGAGTGAAGATTCTTGGATACCTAAAAAGGATCTCATATAATGATGGAGCATCATTTTAGGTTGAACCTTTACAAAGGATGGAGATAATACCGCAAAAGGATAGTTTTCCTATTAATAATATTGATGAACTCACGGTGGACAATTCGGAATTAAACAGTGGCAAACATGGTGTTTTGTTACCAAACACGGTGCGTTGTCTTGTAACCGGTCCATCCAATTGTGGTAAAACAAATGTAGTATTCAATTTGATTACAAACCCAAAAGGATTGCGTTTCAATAACTTGTATGTCTTTTCCAAATCATTACAACAACCCAAATATCAATTATTAGAAAAAATATTTAATAATGTGCCAGAAGTGAAATATTACAGGTTTGATGCAAGTGAAAGCGTAATGCAACCGCATGAAGCTAAACCATTTTCAGTTTTTATATTTGATGATGTATCCTGTGAAAACCAAAACACTATCAGGAGTTATTTCGCTATGGGGCGACATAACAATATAGATAGCATTTACATAGGCCAGACTTATAGTAAAATACCAAAACAATTGATAAGAGATAACGCAAATGTGTTAATTGTATTCAAACAGGATGAAACCAACTTAAAACACATATATTACGATAATGTCAATGCGGATATGTCATATGAACGGTTTAAAGACATATGTGGTAAGGCTTGGGCTGAAAATTATGGATTTTTGACAATTATGAAGGAACAACCACTAAATAACGGCCGATACAGGATAGGTTTCGATAAATTTATATTAATTCACTAACCACTATATCACACAATCATTCTTGTACAGCACGTCTTGCTACAAACATGGTTAACCAAGAAAAGTTAGTAAAGGAAATTAAATCACTTAGTGATTCTATTCGGGCTAAAAACAGAGCGTTAAAGTTAGGTATCAGCGAACGGGAGAAATTTCTCGAATCTACTTTTAAACCTATTACAGAGCCGTTGAAACAATTGAACAAAAAACTGACTAAACCTTCTTTTCAAGGTGATATTATTGCTCCGATAACACAATATGAAAGGGAAAGTGTAATATCAGAAGATATTAGCGATGAGGACCCGGAAGCCTCCATATTTAGTGATACAACGGCAGAAAGAGAAGATGTATATGCTGGTAGTGAAGAAGAAGTGGTATCTATAGCGAGTGAAGAAGAAAAAACAGAAGGAGAACCATCAAACATAAGCTTATTGGGTGAAAATATTCATACGAAAGGACCTTTAGGAAGAAAATACTTGTTAAAACTGTTAATTGGAACTAATTCTACTAAAAAATACCACAGTTATGGAGCAAGAATGTCCAAAGAAGGTGTAATGATTGGTAATAGCAAATTAGATGTCGATGAACATGATAATATTCACGTAGGTGATCAAATATATAAAGGGACGAGGGGATTATTTGAATTATTGTTTGAAAATAAACCTTTACATGCATTGGTAAAAGATGATGATTTGGAAGTGTATAGCAAAATTTTGGAACAAACTAATGCATATAGAAGAAATTATTTACCTGATGCTCCAGTATTTCGAAATAAATCTGTAAAATATAGAGAATTTGTTTCCAAAATAATACCAATTATAAGAAGAAAACCTATAAAAAGAAGATTTGTAGCATCCACTTTAGACATAAGTTCCCCAGAACCGAGGAAAAGAAGCAAATCAGTCACCGGTAAAGGATTGATGAAGAAACTATACAATACAAACGTAATTTATTACAATAATATCAATAAATTGGTGGATAGAATGAAACTAATACATGAAGCTAAAGAAGCGGGTCATACTGGATTGGAAAACGAATGGGTGGCTTTAGTGGATGAACTTAGAAACCGCGGGGTAATCTTATAAAAACGCGTTACTCCCTAAAATGCTAATCAGTTGCACCATGAGTGTCGACAAGTTCGGACGATATTCCTCGAATGGATTATATTACGCGAATAACTTAAAAAGAGGTGCTGGTTTACCACAAACACCTGAAGGAGATTATGATATTAGTAATAAAAGGTTAAAAAACATAAGAGATCCCACGGACGAAAACGATGCAGTAAATTTAAAAATAGTAAAGGAAAAGATATCACCAACATTAAGACTACACAATAACACATATGATGCAGAAAATCATAGAATTATCAACGTTGGTAAACCAAATGAAAACGGTGATGCAATAAACAAAGGTTATTTGTCATCTGAATTAAAAAATACGTTAAACTTCAATGGAAAAACGTATAGTGCTAACAATAAACGTATATCCAACGTAGATGACCCTAAAGATGCAAAAGACAGCGTGAATAGACGCTATTTACATTCCTTGATACCTGAAAAGACAAAAATGGATTTTCTTTTTATAAATTTGTTATTAATGATATAGGTTATCCAAAAACTGAAAACGATGCTGTAAATCTAAAATATATTAAAGATCATTGTATCATACGTGATGTAGGGGTTATAGATTGCTTTAATAATTGTTTAGCAAATGTTAAAGATGGTTCGGCGCCATCAGATGGTGCAACAGTGGGTCAAATGATGGAAACCTTAAAACAAGGAACAACCTCTTTTGTAAAACAAAATCAAGTAGTATCGAAGCAAGGGGATGAATTCGTTCAAGGTAATGAAAAATTTAATTTATTAACATACAAAAATAATGCTTGGGATTGCATGGATAAAAAGTTATCAAATATGGGATGGGGTTATGAGGATCATGATGCAGCTGCTTTATCACAAACCGTACATTTAGATCCAAACCATTACTTTGTATATTTTACATGTAATAATAGAGTGATAAAACACTTGAAACAAGGAAGAGAAGCAAATGATGCTGCAACTGTAGGACAGACCATTACAACATCATTAAAGGATAGTAAAGTGTATAATTGTAATAATAAACGTATAACAAACCTTAAAGACCCTGAACATGTAGATGATGCTGTCACTGTTAATTTTCTTGTAAAGGTTTTAGGTAATGCGATATTTGATTTACACAATCATTTTACACCAGATATTCTTCAAGGAAAATCGGGTCATAATACTTATGATGAATCCGCGAGAGGTGATTATATTAAACGAGAAATTTATAATAAATACTTTACTAACCCTAAAACGCAAAAGTTTAGATCATCAGATTGGGGTGATATTGATATTTAATTAAATAACTCAATAAATGACTTCATTTATGTGCAACCTGTCATAGAGGTAACACATAGGTTACGCTTTTCGAATATAAAAGACAATCATGACGTTTCATTACACCAGTCCATATCGAGACACTATACGGAAAGGAGGTGGTATCACATCCACAGCGGTTTCTCTGTTAAGTAAAGCTTTAAATCGAATTCCAGTAGGATCTGTCGTAAATAGAGCAATAGACGCTTTACCATACGAATTTCACATACCGGGAGGTTATCAGTATTGCGGACCAGGAACTAAATTGAAAAAACGACTGGAAAGAGGCGATCCAGACATAAATAAGTTAGATCAGGCTTGTAAAGAACACGATATAGCATATTCCACATTTAGCGATACAAAAAATAGATCAATAGCTGATAAAAAGCTCGTGGATATAGCTTGGCAACGAGTAAAGTCTAGTGACGCTAGTATTGCAGAAAAAGCTGCAGCTTTAGCGGTAACAGCAGGTATGAAGGCTAAAACAGCGGTAGGAGGTGGAAAAAGGAGGAGAAGAGTTAAAAGGAGATCGGCAAAGACAAAACATGGAGGGAATATTAGAAGAAAACGACGTTCCACCAGAAAGGGTAGCAAAAAACCAACAGTATGGTCAATGGTAAAAAACGGGGCAGGTCTATACCTAAGACCGTATCGTGCATATTAAATAAAAGAAATCAATTAGTAATACCACATAAAGCGTTAACAAATATCGAATTATTTAAATACATTTCATGTTTAAAAATACCTTTTTTTCGCGGTGTCTTTATGAAAGATGATTTACCAGTTAAAATGTGGAAAAACGAAACAGGCATTGTAAATTTAGATAATTCTGAAGGTCCTGGCACTCATTGGGTTTGTTATAAGAAATTAGGTGATATATATATATACTTTGATAGTTTTGGCAATTTACCACCACCTAAAGAGCTTGAGCATTACTTTAAATCTGCTAAAAACATATATTACAACTATAAAAGAGAACAACCTGATAACACTTTAATATGCGGCCATTTATGTTTGGAATTCCTAGCTAAAAGTATCAGTCGCAATTGAGATGTCTTCCTATACGGTATCATTAACAGGAAAATCGTCCACTTTACGAAGTATCCTTTTCCCAGCGTTACGCTTGCAAAAAGGAAGATTTTGGGAGGCGGCACTGTTAGATTTTACAACTTACAACTCTATTCCCAATGTTACGGAAGATAAAAATAACTTATTGCATTATTATAAAGGAAAAGATGCCAGTGGGAAGTTTACACACTTAGAAGTTTGCAGTTTACCCACAGGTTCTTATGAAATTGATCATATTAATGAATTTTTGCAAAATAAAATGGGAAAAGACAATATAACATTAAAAGGTAATAACAATACTATGAAAGCTGAAATAAACTCCAAATATTATATAGATTTTACTCAAGAACACTCAATCGGTGAATTGTTAGGATTTCCCAAAGATAGCCCAATTTTAGAACCAAATCAAACACATTCCGGTAAACAAACTGTAACTATACTAAAAGTTAATAGTATAGATATAACTTGTAACATTATACAGGGAGCTTACAGAGATGGAGCAAATACTCATATAATACATACTTTTTACCCGAGTGTACCTCCAGGATTTAAAATTGTTGAAAAGCCACAAAACCTAGTATATCTCCCGTTGAACACCACTTTCATTTCAGACATCGTGTTGAACGTATTGGATCAAGACGGTAACTTGATAGATTTCCGAGAAGAGCCAATTACAGTTAGATTACATTTAAAATCGACACTTTAATACAAAAATCATGGGTTTATCATTTAAAAGTGGACAGCCTACGGGAAACCGCATTAGTAGCTCTTCAGCTGTGGAGGAGTTAACACGCGAGAACATTCGTTTCTTAGAAAAGATTGGTTTAAAATTAACCGATTATGGATATACTGGATATAGCGCAGGGTCCGACATTCGACGAAACACTATGGGAAAAAGAATATCACACCCACAACCCTTACACTTCATCAAAATTGAACAATAACGATGAAATTCGTATTCCTATACAACATCAAGACATTTACACACTACCATGTGAAAGTTACTTGTATATCGAAGGAAAAGTAACAAAAAAGGACAATAGTGTAGGTACAACAGTTCCATTTATAAATAACCCTATGGCTTTCCTGTTTGATGAAATTAGATATGAAATATCAGGTGTAACAGTTGATTCCACTAAAAAAGTAGGTATTGCAACAACTTTAAAGGGGGTAACATCTATATCACCTAATGAAACCAATTTACTTCAACCGGCCGGATGGGTTTTACCTGAACATGACACAATCACTCCGAATACAAAGGGATATTTTGATTTTCATATTCCATTACGTTTGTTGCTTGGATTTGCTGAAGATTATAGAAAAATAATATTAAATGTTAAACAAGAATTAGTTTTGTTGAGATCTTCTAACGATAAAGACATTATTAAAGCTCCAGATGGTACAACGGATGCAAACCTAGAATGGAAATTAACATTAGACAAAATTGTATGGAGAGTTCCACATGTTAAATTAGCTGACGAGCATAGAATGCTACTATTAAGGAAGTTAAAGGCTGATCGTGATATTGTAATTCCTTTTAGAAGTTGGGAATTCCATGAACATCCAAGCTTGCCAACTACGGATCGTCACACTTGGACTGTTAAAACATCTAATTACGTAGAACGAGCCAGGTATATTATATTTGGTTTACAAACAGATTGGAGAGACAGCATCACAAAACATGCAGGCAAATTTGATCATTGCAACTTAAAAAATATTAAAGTTTATTTGAATTCACAATTTTTTCCCTACGACAATTTGAATGTGTCATTTAATAATAAAAAGTACAGTATATTATACGATATGTATGCGAGATTCCAAAATTCGTATTACGGTAAAACAAATACACCTTTACTATCACCAGAAGAATACTTATATGGTTACACAATAGTTGTAATTGATTGTTCTAAACAAAATGAATCAGTAAAATCATCAAGTGTTGACATAAAGATTGAAATGGAGTTTAATGCAGCTATACCTGCAAATACAACTGCATATTGTTTAATTTTACACGATAAAATTGTCACTTACACACCTTTGACAGGAATTGTTAAAAATGTTTTATAAAAACTCCTTTTTGGAAAATTTCAATCACGGGCGCGATTATAAAAGCGGAGCGCACAGACCGCTCCTGATCAGTTTGTTGCCTGACGTCGTATGGGTAGCATCATCTTCAATATGGCTTCTACAAGTGGTACAACCGAATGCGATATAGAAAAAGAAATTTCAGAATTTTTGGACATGAATGGACAGCAACACGGCGCAGATCAAGAAGATTGAGGAGTGATGTTTTCCTTATTGTCCTCTTCTGAGGATGACTCCAATGTTTCATCAGCATACAAGTCAATGTCTAAGCTGTCACCATCAGTGTTTGCAAAATTATTTTCACCTGCTTCCATCTCTTCCTCTTCGGATAATTCTTCTTCCATTACATCTTCTTCTTCCTCCTGGTTAACTTCAACTTGTTCTATTGGAATTTCTAGCAAAATAAGTAAAATTTTCTTGTGTGCTGCTAAGGTGTTGTCCCTTGGAGGCATCGTGATTGAATATTCACCTTTGCTGTTCACAACCCTATTATATACACAAAAACTATCCCCACCACCACGTTATCCGTTAACCATACTATCATAGTCAAAATCCAAGTCCAGGTTGTATAACTAAAACTAAAAAGTTTTTCATTTCTTAAAAAATATTGCCATTTTTGCATTTACTTTGTTATCAAATAAATATTTTACGAACTCAAAGTTTGTGGTTTTGTCAGTTAACTGAGTGGAAATAAATTTTTGTACAATTTGTTGGGACCTCTCGTCCTGAGGTTCACATCTTACATTTTCTATTGTTCCTTTCCTGGTTGTGTCTTCAATCAGCTCCACTATCTCCACCAGGTCCTCCTCCAACAGAACAAACTCCACACAATTGCTCACCATGATGATGCTGGTTGAAGTACTCTGCAAAGAATAAATCCAACGGATGCTTTCCACTACCTACATTAACTTACCCCCACCACTTTTCAAGGTCATACATTTAATACCATGAGTAAAATTTTGTTTTAAACCTAAAACCTAGGCACTACCCCTGGCCAACGAAATAATAAACAACTAGTCCGTGTCCAAGTCCAATTCACACAAAATAAATAATTTTTTTACTTACATTCCTAAAATTTGTTCATTACCATCATCAACCTGCTCAGGACTTCCAATCACTAGACGTTCAGATTTATTATTTTTATTTTGGATTTGTCTTTCAAGAAATTTAATTTTTGATTCCAACAGGCAGATATAATCAGAAGCGGCTGTCAGGGTGTCGAGCTTGCTGGAACGTTTGCTGATTTTAGGCACTAACAACTGCAAACGGAACATTGCCGCTCGCTCCTTGTAGCTACGCTTTTGATCCGCCAACCGTTTCAAATATTTACTTTTTAAATTTATGTCCGATTTACCCTTGACCAACTCACTCCTCAAAATACTGTTTTCTTCACCATCATTGGAAGGTCCAGGTTCGGGGGACACCTGTTGTTCAGGTGAACAATAATTTTTATAATCCACCAGCATCGGAGCATATACATGCCCCGATGGTAAACGCTGCAATTCCAGGTCTCCAACAAACGGATTGATACTGCACATTACGTCTGCCAAGATGAAACGTTCAAAGCAGAATGAGCTCAGTGAGTGGGTATAGGAGCTCAGTAATGGTGGGGGAAACCTGTTGTCACATGATCATTGACTGGTTTACCTTGAAACTAAACATTAGTTTAATAAAAAAAATAATATTTTATAACTTTTCTTCACCATCTAGGACACTGGTTTGGGACGTGTCTGAATAATATTTTTTCAAAGAAAAAACATTATCCCCAGGTTAAGATATTATATAAATGAACTATTTTTTTTTTTTTTAATAGCTCATTTATATAATACCCCCCTCCCTTATTTCAAGAGGGTGAAGAAATAATTTGGAAAAAACTTTTAATAAAATTTAATTTGGAAAAAGAAAATGTTTGGAAAACAAAATTTAAAAAAATACACAAACAGTTTACTTACTGATTGCATTACTCCTGCAAACGCCACACAGTCGTGAGCTTGTTTAAAACTTTCACACGTATCAAGTACCCTCTGTTGGTCATAAATCTAGGAACAATATATTTTTTAGCAACCTTTACATGAACATTCTGGTCTTTATGCCTCATCAAAAAAATGTGAGGTTTCACACAAACGTGTGCTCGAAAGAAATATTTTTGACCAGCATAGAGTCTTTGATAACGTACCTTAGGAATCTGTGTGGTTTTCTTAGGGGCAATGTTAAGCGAACATGAATCAAGAGTGCTCCACTTGGATGCTGTTTTGCGGTCAAAGTGATAGCGGCACAACTCCTCGCCGCTCACAGCCCACCTGGTGCATTTTTGATTTATTTTCGCTCCTGTTATCCAAACGTACTCACATTGGCGTTTCGTTGCCTCTGCCTTCTTTACTGTTTTTTTCAGACCAGAATTAATTTTACTTACTTTATTGTTTGTAGGTTGCTCCACTTGAAGGTCATTGGAAGTGGAAGGGAAAGAAGTTAAATTTTGTTCGGGTTTGGAAGGGCTATGGACGGGAGAGATAGGATCAAAGGTGGAAAAATAATTTTTGATAGGAGTAGACGGCTTGAAAGGTGACCTCCGTTCCTTCGGCTTCTCGAAAATTTCCTCGTCCGAGTCCAAATTGATGGTTACCAGGCCGGGATCCACACTACTTCCACTTGCCACGGTTGTGACTGTTGGTGTTGTCACAGTACACATAGCTGTCACCGTGGCCAAAATTGTGCGCAGCGTAGTGCTGGCAGTGATGGTAGAGGAAGCGGTCGGAAGTGTGGCGAAGCGGTCGTGGCTGGCGGCAGTGGAATCTGCGAAACATCAAGAATCGGCATTAAAAGGGACGAGGCGTTCGGCATTGGAGCCGAGGTGACAGCAGGCGAAGTGGTCGGCATTGGAGCGGAGGTCACAGCAGGCGAGGCAGTTGGATAATTCTTGATGCGAACACCCATGGTCACGAGAGCGGTGTAGAGTCGGCTAGCAGGCTGCAAGTCTGAAAGCAGAATGAAGCAGCTCGGGATGGCAAAGGATTAACCTAGAACGCTATGTGGTGGGGGCAAACCGGGCACATGTGCCAATGGAAAATTACCAAAGTGCCACCTCCACCCCGGGGGGGGGGGGCTCGGCCGGTTGGACCCTCCCCCGGGGGGGGGGACTTTTCGTCCGGAGCAAAAAAAATTTTGGTCAAGGTCAAAAAATTTTCCGAAAAAAAGTTTCGGGGGGGGGTCTCGGCCGGTCGGACCCTCCCCGGGGGGGGGGTCACCTACCCCTAGGACTTTAACTCTTGGATGGCTGCTACCCTTACTTATGTGTGAACATAAAATAAAATTTTTTTAATCACAGCTCAGACAACCAACGCTTCTACGCATATCGCTCTAAGTCCTGCGAACTCTCAGGACTCTGGCAAAAAATCCGCCAAGTGTTAGCTGACTGAGATTACATGTGAAACAAAAAAATTTTATTTTTATTCACACACAAATGTAGGTCAAGGTCATCCAAGAATTAAAAAGAAATTCCCCCGAGGCCTAAGACCGCCGGCGGTCAAAGGCCTCGGGGGAATCTCACAACTTAGGGGGAGGTGAAAAATAAAAAATAATTTTACTTAATTTTGAGTTTCCATAAGGGAAACATGCTACAATAATTTTGGTTCCCCTAGCGGGAATCATAAGGTCATGCTAATCATGACCTGGGCCCCATCTTAACCGATAAACTGACATAAAGCATAACGTACCGGACAGTGTTAGGACCCGGCGCTTCGTGCTGAAGGGTGCCAACCACCCGTATGTTGCCAGTGACGAGTGATGAGGCCCAGCAGCGTCCCTGGCACGGGCGGCCTAGGGGTCGATCCCCAGGGGCCTACCCCCAGGCTCGTTAAGCGCCATACTACTGTTGTTAAAAAAATAATTATTGAGGCATGCTAAGCCTCAAAAAGAAATTATTTTATGGAGGCTTCTAAGCCTCAAACCTAACACTTTAACTGCCAATTTACAGAGGCTAATCCTCCAAGATACGAATTTTAAAAAATATTTATCTTAGGGACAACCTGTGGGAGATTAGTACAAAGAAATATTTTACAACACAAAAACTTAAACATAGGAGGATTGATGTTACAAAAAATAAATAATTTTTACTTAATTTTGAGTTTCCACAAGGGAAACATGCTAAATAATTTTGGTTCCCCTAACGGGAATCATAAGGTCATGCTAATCATGACCTGGGCCCCATCTTAACCAGTACACTGACATAAAATCTAATGCAAAGCACTGACATAAAGCCTAGCGTACCGGTCAGTGTCAGGGCCGACACTTTGTGCTGAAGGATGCCAACCACCCGTATGTTGCCAGTGACGAGTGATGAGGTCCAGCAGCGCCGATGGCACAAGGCCTAACGGTGAATACCAAGGGGCCAACCCCGAGGCTCGTAAAGTGTCATACTATTGTTGGTAAAAAATAATTCTTGAGGCATGCTAAGCCTCGAAAAAAATTTAATTTTATGGAGGCTTCTAAGCCTTAAACCTAACAGTATAACTATTTACATAGGCTAAGGAAGCCACAAAATTTATAAAAACTAATTTTGGGGGCAACCTGTGGAAGGTTAATACAAAGAAATATTTTTCTAAACACAAGACTTAGACTAACACCAACCTGTGGAAACATTAGCACACACAAATATTTTTCACTGCACAACACTTTCATTAAATCACAACCGACACCAAGCAGCAAGCACAAAATAAAATTATTTCCTAACACTACACATGCCATGCCTTAGACTAGAAAAGAATTCCCAATATAATGCGGCGCCAACATTACATTGCGAATCCTATAGGACAGCGCTCCGAACAACCAGCTGGCCTGTTCGAAGACAACTGCGACGATGGTTAGGCGGAAAGGGCCAAGGTGGGCCGGCCAGGAGTGGGGGAACCGGACCTTCTTACGTAAACAGCCGGACCTCGGCACGTACGGACCTCGACACGTACTTGTTTGCGGCATTGGACAATCCCCAAGAGCTACGCCTGAATACATAACTAGCCGGATCTCATTATACAATACGTGACAGCGGTAAAGTGCCACAATGGATAGTCAGCCAATGCCACTGACAGCGCGGCCTACAGGCAGTGTTGGTTGGGAACAAAATTAAATTTTGTCTCCAGTGTCGCTTGCGGATTACGTAACACTTATGTAACCAACCCATGTCTGCCGTCTTGGCTCTCTCTCGATACAAGTCAGTTACTCGCCGGCCATCTTCCTCAACACAAGGTACACGCTGCAACTTAACGCTACCGGACTTTCTGTGAGTATAATTTTAATTTTTTTACATCATTCTCTCTTATTATATGACTTAGCAAAATATATCTCTACCTGTTTGCTACAAAATTAATTTTTA
This sequence comes from Neoaliturus tenellus, assembly GCA_030545055.2. NCBI lineage: Eukaryota > Metazoa > Arthropoda > Insecta > Hemiptera > Cicadellidae > Neoaliturus > Neoaliturus tenellus. Next base: position 119,491,554 of record CM061537.1, read on the forward strand.
ATTAGCTCTACAAGTCTACTAATATTTTAGCAAATGTTTTTAAATATTTTACTCTCATGATTAAATTTTATTCTACACTGGTGGGTTTTAGACTTAGCTGCAAAACTGAACCATGCCCATCTTGTACAAAATTATTTTTTCTTTTTTAGATATACCTCTTTATTAGTCTTACAATAAATATTTCTTGGACTTAATTTTTGTACAATTCACGCTGTTATTTTTCCACACAGTACGTGTTAATACTTGGACAGTTGGCAGCAAACTGTTTCTAGACATAGCAACACCAGACCACGTTACCACCACCACTACTCATACCTCCCACTACTTCCAGCTAAGGTGCTACAATTGACTGAGTTTTTCAGTTTTATACTAACCTTACTGTAAGACACAGCTATGGCTGAAACTTTGCGAGAAAAATTATTAAGAGTAAAATTTTTGCTGTCAAAGCAAAATAATTCTGTTAGGGTGTCCAAGACTTCCACTTTAACTAAAATGAAACGCTGCTTCAAGAATAATCCAAAATTTTACTCAAGGGACACCAAGATCACTATGGATGATAAAATGTTTCAAAAACTTTTAGACGAGCTAACTTTTGCCAGTAAAATAACGCTGGTGACTCCAATTCCAGACTAAGTGTCAAGGTCACTTAAGAATTAATAAAAAAAAAATATTTTTTTGACAAATATTTCCACTCCTAGTAACGGAGGTCCAGCAAAAGGACAAACTCGGATGAGTTGTTGGAAAAAAAATAATTTTTTTATTTTTTGCATCTGACCACTACCCCCACCACGCGGTCTAGTACCCGGACGGCACGGTGCTGTCCGGTCAGTCGGCGTCCGGCTCCCGCGCGGTGATGACACCACCACCGTCGGCTGTTCGCAATTTCGTTTCCAGTTGGGCTTCGGGTTTCTCCAGTGGGTAAGTGGAAATAAAAATTATTTATTTTTTTAGTTTTAAGAGTGGGGTTGCTAGGGTTCAGGTCAATGGCCTCTGAGGAATGCCTTACGTCACTTTTGGTAGGTTTTTCGGTATGGTCGCTGGAGAAATAAATTTTTCTTTGCACTTTTATGGTTCTTCGTGGATTTTCGCTCCACAGCCGGATACGAGGAACCACAAGAGTGCAAAGAAAAATTTTTTGTCTTTCCACGTGACCTTGACCTTAATTACGTCAATGACGTCATTATGGTGACGTCAGCGGTAATGACGTCGTCATGACGTCATTTCTATTACGTCATACCTATGACGTCATAGAAATGACGTCATCGATGACGTCACCGATGACGTCATTCGTGACGTCAGTGACCTTGGTGACGTCAGCATTCCTCAGGGGTCATTGACCTGAGCCAGCAGCCCCACTTTGCCACTACTGATAGTAGAAAGCCACCTCACGCCTTTACTTGTTAGTACTTCGTTGATAACCCATTTGTTACACGAATGTGAAACGCTAATTTCCTGGTATTCTCAAAAGGTTTTTGACCTTAATGACAATTATCATCAATGTACCTCCATGTCCCCTTCACAGAAATACTTAACCGTTTACAGCTTGCAAAACAAAACTTGAAAAATACGGAGTATAAATACTTGTTAAGATCTTTGCATCTAAATATAACAAAACAATCTCAAAATATGTTATAAAACATTTTGAAAAATACATGATTTGTTTTAAGAAATTAAATAATAAATATCTCGCTAAAAAGATTATTAGGCCAAACCTTTTTCCTTTTATTGTAGAAATAATAATAATATAAAAATATATTATGGAAAATATTTAAATCCTTACTAATATTATAAATGTGAAAGCGTGGATGTTTGTTACGCTTTCACGCAAAAAATACTCGACGAATCATCATGAAACTTTGTACACATATTCTGGGAGGTATCAAAAGTAACATAGAATACATTTAATTTTAAAAGAATTATTTTTACGAAACATAATTTTTTTTTAATATATGAAAATTCAAATTACGTTTTTTATTGGTTGCTAAGAAACAAATCCGATGAAAATTTTTTATTTTAGGTATTCAAACTATTTCTTATACATAGGGTGAGCGTGAATGCGAGTGAGCGTAGCGATCGAGCTAAAACCTAACGGCGAGTAGCGCGAGCGAAGCCGCGGGAAAAAGCTTGTAGTCATATAATGGAGAAAATATATTATTGAAACATTATGAAAGGAACAGGAAGGACCTCTGTATTGCAGAAAAAAATTTAGTTATTAAAAAAAATATTTTATTTGATTTATTTTTTAACTACTGACGTATTAATGGGTTGAATAAATTACTTGTAAAACATTTTCTTAAACAGTTTTCAAATATCCAATACAACACGTCCTTGAGGAAACCTTATACGTCACAAGAAAATGTCTGATAACGATGACAGGCTATCAGTGTTATCCAAAGTCGTGGGCAGTAGGCACACAGCTACTACAATCTACAAGCAAAACTGTCCTAGTTTGAAGAGGCCTTTTGCCATATCAAACTTCTTTCTTAAAATCTAGTTTACCGGAAATGATACTCAGTGTTGTTAAAAAATTGGAAGCACTACAGCATTATACAAATACCCCCGTCGCAGCAGACCTGCGTACTTAGTGAATGTTCAATGGCAATCTCTACATGCCTGTACCACACTGTACGAACGGTAGCTCCCATGAAAACGACGGTAATACTTTATCGTGTACTTGGAAAATCCTTTATTCCAAAGGAAATTCGCTAATATCTTGGTAACCACTGGACTTAGAGCAATGATTGAACATACCAAATTGTTTGTTTTTTTTCGAGCTGAATTTAATGGTGTAAATGAAAAGATAATGAAATAAAAATATCTATGTGAAAAATGGCAAAATCCCACTTTAAGGGGGTAAAATCCCCCACTTTTCCTACTGAAGTTCGGCCGATCTTACTGGTTCACGAACTCATCCAAGAGAATTCAACTCTACATGCCTGTACCAAACTTCATGATGATCAGACAATATTTGCTTTAGTTATCGTTTTAACGGCCACTAGTAGTGGCAAAGTAGGGCTGCTGGCTCAGGTCAATGACCCCTGAGGAATGCTGACGTCACCAAGGTCACTGACGTCACGAATGACGTCATCGGTGACGTCATCGATGACGTCATTTCTATGACGTCATAGGTATGACGTAATAGAAATGACGTCATGACGACGTCATCACCGCTGACGTCACCATAATGACGTCATTGACGTAATTAAGGTCAAGGTCACGCGGAAAGACAAAAAAATTTTTCTTTGCACTCTTGTGGTTCCTAGTATTCGGCTGTGGAGTGAAAATCCACGAGAAACCACAAAAGTGCAAAGAAAAATTTATTTTCCCAGCGACCAGACCGAAAAACCTACCAAATGTGACGTAAGGCATTCCTCAGAGGCCATTGACCTGAACCCTAGCAACCCCACTCTTAAAACTAAAAAAATAAATAATTTTTATTTCCACTTACCCACTGGAGAAACCAGAAGCCCAACTGGAAACAAAATTGCGAACAGCCGACGGTGGTGGTGTCATCACCGCGCGGGAGCCGGACGCCGACTGACCGGACAGCACCGCGCCGTCCGGGTACCAGGCCGCGTGGTGGGGGTAAAGTGGTCAGATGCAAAAAATAAAAAAAATTATTTTTTTCCAACAACTCATTCGAGTTTGTACTTGTTGGAAACATTATGAAAAAAATAATATTATTTTTTCTCAGATGAACTTGGGACTTGTAAAATTTTGAGCTATATAAAAAAAAAATAATTTTTTTTCTAATTGTTTTCTTAGGTGACCTTGAGACTTGTAAAATTTTGAACCATATAAAAAAAAAAAATTATTTTTTCGCGATTTTTAGTTTCGCTTAAAACTTGTGAAATATGTAAGTTTTAGCTAAATATTTCATTTAGAACTCCAGTTATGTAAATTGAGCGGAAAAAGTGTGATGTGCACACTGCAAGAGTCGAATAGCGACTGACCAAGTCGCTCCATGCATCCTAGGTACCCAGTTATGTGGTGGGGGTTAAGTGGTCAGATGAGAAAAAATAAAAAAATTATTTTTTTCCAACAACTCATCCGAGTTTGTTCTTTTGCTGGACCTCCGTTACTTGGAGTGGAAATATTTGTTAAGAAAATAAATTTTTTTTATTAATTTCTAAGTGACCTTGACACTTAGTCTGGAATTGGAGTCACCAGCGTTATTTTACTGGCAAAAGTTAGCTCGTCTAAAAGTTTTTGAAACATTTTATCATCCATAGTGATCTTGGTGTCCCTTGAGTAAAATTTTGGATTATTCCTAAGGCAGCGTTTCATTTTTGTCAAAGTGGAAGTCTTGAACACCCTAACAGAATTATTTTGCTTTGCCAGCAAAAATTTTACTCTTAATAATTTTTCTCGCAAAGTTTCAGCCATAGCTGTGTCTCACAGTAAGGTTAGTATAAAACTGAAAAACTCAGTCAATTGTAGCACCTAAGCTGGAAGTAGTGGGGGAACAGGGCTGTAGTGGTGGGGGTAATGCGGTCTGGTGTTGCTATGTTTAGAAACAGTTTGCTGCGAACTGTCCGAGTATTAACACGTACTGTGTAGAAAAAATAACAGCGAGACTAGTATAAAATTTAAGTCCAAGAAAAAACTTATTGTTAGGTTAATAAAGAGGTAGAGCTAAATGAAAAAAAAATAATATTTGTACAAGATGTGCATGGTTCAATTTTGCAGCTAAGTTCAAAATCCACCAGTGTGGAACAAAATTTAATCATGAGGTTAAAATATTTAAACACATCTGCGAAAATATTAGGAGGCTTGTAGAGCTAAATAAAAATTAATTTTGTAGCAAACAGGTAGCGATATATTTTTGCCAAGTCATATAATAAGAGGGAATGATGTAAAAATTGAAATTTTACTCACAGAAAGTCTGGTAGTGTTAAGGCGCAGCGTATACCATGCGTCGTGGGAGAAGGCTGGCGAGTAACTGACTTGTTTTTAGAGGCAAGACGGCAGACATGGGTTGGTTATATAAGTGTTATGTAATATGCAAGCGATACCGGAGACAAAATTAAATTTGTTCCCAACCAACACTGACTGTAGGCTGAGCTGAGAGAGACAAAATAAAATGAAATGAAATGAAATATTATTCTATACTGCAACTGTCTTGGACCGAAAATATTCTAAGTCCCAAGACCCCTCCCCCTCCCCCCCCCCCCCCCCTCGGCTCCGGACGAAAAGTGCGCCCCCCCCCCCCCCCCCCCCCCGGGGGGGGGGGGGGGGAGGAGGAGGTGGCATAGCCCGAGGCGTTGCCATACCTTGACATGTGTTGCATAATGAGATCCGGTTAGTAATGTATTCAGGTGTGGCTCTTGGAGATTGTCCAATGCCGCAAACAAGTACGTGTCGAGGTCTGCCTGTTTACGTAACCAGGTCCGGTTCCCTCACTCCTGACCGGCTCACCTTCGGTTCTCTGAGGCTTAGCTTCCTCGCAGTTGCTTTCAAACACTTCAGCTGAGTGGTTGAAGCTCTGCCCTACAGGATTTGCAATGTAATGTTGGCGCCGCATTATATTGGGAATTCTTTTCTAGTCTAAGGCATGGCATGTGTAGTGTTAGGAAATAATTTTATTTTGTGCTTGCTGCTTGGTGCTCGGTGTTGGTTGTGCAGTGAAAAATATTTGTGTGTGCTAATATTTCCACAGGTTGGTGTTAGTCTAAGTCTTGTGTTTAGAAAAATATTTCTTTGTATTAATCTTCCACAGGTTGTCCCTAAAATTAGTTTTTATAAATTTTTGGCTTCCTTAGCCTATGTAAATAGTTATACTGTTAGGTTTGAGGCTTAGAAGCCTCCGTAAAATTAAATTTTTTTCGAGGCTTAGCATGCCTCAAGAATTATTTTTTACCAACAATAGTATGACACTTAACGAGCCTGGGGGTTGGCCCCTGGGGATCCACCGTTAGGCCTTGTGCCAGCGGCGCTGCTGGACCTCATCACTCGTCACTGGCAACATACGGGTGGTTGGCATCCTTCAGCACGAAGTGTCGGCCCTGACACTGACCGGTACATTAGGCTTTATGTCAGTGCATTGCATTAGGCTTTATGTCAGTGTACTGGTTAAGATGGGGCCCAGGTCATGATTAGCATGACCTTATGATTCCCATTGGGAACCAAAATTATTTAGCATGTTTCCCTTGTGGAAACTCAAAATTAAGTAAAAATTTTTTATTTTTTGTAACATGAATCCCCCTATGTTTAAGTTTTGTGTTGTAAAATATTTCTTTGTACTAATCTTCCACAGGTTGTCCCTAAGAAAAAATATTTTCTAAATTCGTATATTGGAGGATTAGCCTCTGTAAATTGGCAGTTAAAGTGTTAGGTTTGAGGCTTAGAAGCCTCCATAAAATAATTTCTTTTGGAGGCTTAGCATGCCTCAATAATTATTTTTTAACAACAGTAGTATGGTGCTTAACGAGCCTGGGGGTAGGCCCCTGGGGATCCACCCTTAGGTTTTCGGACCAAGGGTGCTGCTGGACCTCATCACTCGTCACTGGAAACATACGGGTGGTTGGCATCCTTCAGCACGAAGCACCGGGTCCTGACACTGTCCGGTACGTTAGGCTTTATGTCAGTTTATCGGTTAAGATGGGGCCCAGGTCATGATTAGCATGACCTTATGATTCCCTTTAGGGGAACCAAAATTATTGTAGAATGTTTCCCTTATGGAAACTCAAAATTAAGTAAAATTATTTTTTATTTTTCACCTCCCCCTAAGTTGTGAGATTCCCCCGAGGCCTTTGACCGCCGGCGGTCTTAGGCTTCGGGGGAATTTCTTTTTAATTCTTGGATGACCTTGACCTATATTTGTGTGTGAATAAAAAAATAAAATAATTTTTGTTCCACATGTAGTCACAGTCAGCCAACACTTGGCGGATTTTTGCTAAAGTCCTGAGAGCTCGCAGGACTTAGAGCGATATGCGTTAAAGTGTTGGTTGTCTGGGCAGTGGTAAAATATTTTATTTGATATTCACACATAAGTAAGGGTAGCAGCCATCCAAGAGTTAAAGTCCTAGGGGTAGGTGACCCCCCCCCCCCCCCCCCCCCCCCCCCCGACTCCAGACGGGAAGTGAGCCCCCCCCCCCCCCCCCCCCCCGAAATTTTTTTTTTTGGATTTTGACCTTGACCAAAAATTTTTTGCTCCGGACGAAAACTGCGCCCCCCCCCCCCCCCCCCCCCCCCCCCCCCGAATTTTTTTTTTTTTTGGATTTTGACCTTGACCAAAAATTTTTTTG